>JAFBJS010000173.1:76508-116391 GCA_016785265.1 Paraplagusia blochii
CCTATGTCTCCAACTACCTCCATGTCCCCCCTCACTGCATCCATCAATCTCCTCTTTGTCTCCTACCTGGTAGCTCCATCTCTAGGATCATTCTCATACCAATGTATTTACTGTCTCTCCTCTGAACATGTCCTAAACCATCTCAATCTGTCTTCTCTAGCTTTTTTTCTCCAAACCTTCCTGTCTGTGTTGTCCCTCTAATCACCTCATTCCTGATCCTGTCCATCCTTGTCTCTCCTAAAGAGAATCTCAGTATCTTTAACTCCTCCACCTCCAGCTCCGTCTCCTGTCTTTTACCTATTCCTAGTGTCTCTAATCTGTACATCATGGCTGGTCTCACAACTGTTCTCTAGACACTCTTTTTTTTATCAGATCTCTCCTGATTCCACTCTATTCTCCTCTCTTCCACAGTCTCCACTGCTCTGAACAGTTGACTTTCTCTTGTACTTGAACAACAAGTACAACACTTGTCCTTGTCTATTCAAACATATTCACATGTGATATGTGAGGTGATGTCACTGACAACACTAACCTGCAGTCAGAACATTAGGCAGGCTGGGGGAGAGAGGAAGAGGAGAGATGAAGAACCTGATCTCCTGGCTTCTGGGTCAGTCCGTGGCTGGTGGTAATGCTAAAAAAAAAATTATCTGGCAGGAAGAAAATCACAGTCGAGGCAATTTGTTCTTAATCGAAGTCTGATTCAATTTAAGGATTTTTTTTTTTTTTTACCTGAAAAGTCAAAGTATTTGCCCTTACATATCCTAACGCAGAGGCTATACTTGAGGACAGGCTAGCTAGGCAGTTGTTTGAGGTCCTGCCACTAGGGGGGCCCAGCCACAAAACTTTTTTTTTGCTGTGTGCATTGATAGGTTAGGATCTTACGAGATATCTTGCTTGGAACCCAAAGAGTCCCTAGCAACGCCAACAACGGGTCAGTTTTGGTTTGCAGGCCATATGTTTGACACTCTTGGTCTAGAATTTAGATAATATTTTTAGTTAGGGTCAAAGTTGAAGTTAAAATTGACGAAGATTTACATAAAAAACATTTCAAGTTTGACGCACTTAATGCTTTCTACGAAGTAACATTAAAAAGATTTGTCTTTTTCAGACTTTACTGACGGTGCAGGAAGTTGTGGGAGTCTCTGATTGTTAGCAGAGTGACTTACTGTGGCTGTGGTTAGCTTCAGTGCACCCGCTCCTCTGATTAAACAGAGCTCAGTCAACCAAAGTGGTGGGAACTTTAAATACAATCCAGGCCAAGTCGTTAACTTTATACTGAGCTCCAGCTCTAAATAACAGCAGCCTGAAAAGGTCTGATGCCGACTTTCAGAGAAGGAGCGCGCTGAAAAGAAACCAAATGAATGAGAGATTAATGAGAGACTGAAACGCACCAAAACACTCTTTGCCCTGACTAGTATTATTAAAGTAAGATAAAATACCGTCTGACTCCTAAGAAAAAAAGAGAATCAATCAGCATTTTTTCAAAAAGGGACAAAATGGAATTAAAATAAAATAAAAACACGTGACTCAAGGCCATTCAGGTATCCTTTGTAATTTTAATTCCCATAATTTAGTTTTAAATGCAGACATTTTCACTAAAATCTTAAATAAAACATTACAGTACGATATATGCAAATCAGAAAAGCTTTCAGAATTTGTAGAAGCAGGCTACAGTTCATTAGGATTTTTTTTTTTTTAATTTCACCTATTTTTGTGTTACTTTTGCATTTGCAGGACTGGACAGGTAAACAGCAGTTAACAGTTAAAAGACAACAAATAGCTGTAGAACCTCTAGGCCAGCCGAAAAGCACATTCTAATACAGAAACAGACCAGAATATTAAGGACAGCACGTCACATCCAGATGATGGTCTGACCTGATGCCGCTCCGCCTCTGTGACGTGCGGCTACACAAACAGCAGAGGGGGCTATAGTTACACCAGGACAGTTGGAGCTACTACGGCACAGACTGGAGCAATGTAGTTTTATAGACACATTCTGTATTTATTGGTCAAATGCTACAGAACGGTTATGAACTCTGACAACGTCAATGGTATTTACATCCCAATACTGTTCAATATAAGCTTAACGATCTCAAACGCTTCACTCCACAGAAAATGTCAAACTACGCCATCTAGCGGTCCTTGTTTTTCTAGATTCTTCCAGAAAAGTTTCTCTTAAACTAATTCTATCATTGATAGTTACGGTATCACTTTTATTTTTGGGCGGTTCAGTTACATTCGGGCAGTAAAACTCTTGTTACCTTTAAATGAATTAAATGTTACAGAAATATTACAGACGGTACGTGTCAGTCGACCAGCACCGCTTCAATCTGGTTCCTGGCGGACAAGGTAAGAATATTAATTATTTGTTTGTTCATTATGTCCGAGTTTGTCTTTCTGTTCGACCAGAAATGGCGTGGTAATTGTTTTTTAATCATGAATACAGTGAGAAACTGATTTTATTATGATTATCATTTGAGATAATTCGTCAGGTTAACTGTACAGTTAGCACATTTAGCTAACATGGCGCGTTTGACATTTTCCCACTTCGTGTCCTAAACTGTGCCTCCATTTTGGTCTGAAAAGACTGAATGGTTTAACAAAAGATGGGAGTTTCACAGGTGACACTCACAGGAGGAAGAGTTAAAATGGACAGACTTGTTTACACAGTCATACAATATAAGAATTTCTTTGTCTATATTATATTATTTACTTATAAATTAACATCTTTATTATAATTTATGAAATAAGTGAAATAATAAAACAGGGTTTAATCTCAACTATTGCTTGTGCTGACTTAAGCCATCAACTGTAGCCCAGGGGTCTCAAACTTGCAGTCCGTGGGCCATTTGTGTGTCGTGGAGCAATATTTTAAATATTAGCGGGGTCCACAAGATTTATAATAGGATTCTATTGCAAGTCAATGCTAAAAAATGGTTTTGTTGTATGCACTCAGTGGTAGACACTGCTGTGGATGAATCTGAGTATTACAAGACTCCTCTGAAGTGTTGTATTACAGTGAGAAACTGATTTTTTTTTTTTTTATTTTATTTTTACCTTAATTTTTCTTCTGTTTTAAACATTAATTGTTAATGTGACCCTTTGGTGATATGACAGTGGCAACTTATTTGAGTTTAATACTGCTGCTGTAGACCAAATTGGCTAACTGATAAAAACAGAAAACGTTAAGCTACTTTCTGCCCTGTAATTACCTACTTTTTCAGTTATTCAACATTGTCTACAATATTATGGTATTAAGGAAATACAGATTTTTTTTGTTGTAGAATGTTACAAGTTTACTGATTTTGATAACTTTTTTTCAAACCCATTAAATACTTTACAACTGTTTTGTTAACATTGGATATGCCGGTAGTGTCCAAATATCAACACCGATATAGGCCTGGTAACATTTATTTATCGGTATAAGCCTGTATGACTGTGTTTTTTTTTTTTTATGAACTGCACTGCTGCCATCTAGTGACTTCAATATACAACCATTTGTCCTTCAAAACTTTTTTAGGGCACATAATGTGGTGATTAAGAAACGATTATGATTCTTACAGATATTGCTGATATGCTATTATCAACATCAACACATCATTTTAACACCTCCTCCTGTGAATCCACCTGTATAGGAACAGTACAATAACATGAACTGAGTCTCAAGATCTGAAATCCTGCCAATGCAACAAAACAAACACCTTCCAGTCCAGTTTTTCTAAGAATATTTTATCCCCCTCATCTACACAAAGTTTTCTTTAACGTTTGTCTTGGTTCAGCGATCGTCCCTATATTCCAGAACGCTGCTGTCCTGCACTCACAACTCAGGGTTAAAGCAGAGTAGGGAAACAAAATTACAAAGTGTCATCTTCTAAAGTTAAAAAAAAAAACCAAAAACAAACGAAAAAAAAAATGTTCAATTCAGAAAGCGAGCTCTCTTTGACGACCAACACTTCAGTCTACGTTAGAAGAACACACTGGGCATACAGTGAGTGGGGCATGGCACCAGCAGGGGTCAGCAAACCCTGAAATAAGACCACCCCTACTCCTCATCATCCATGTCAACTCGTTCTTGTCCCACAAACGTCTCCCGAATCACCCAGGTTAAAACTCAGATATGGTAGAAAAATATATATAGTCTGGATGAAATTTCTTTAGTGACTCTCTTCATTGCACCCACACATGTAGTGTTAACATGTAAGCTAAGTGACATTTCATCTCCATTAGCACCGCTACAAACAAACAACTAAAAAGTCACTGTGTGCACACCGGCTCCTTCTATAGACACTTTAGGTTTTTTCTTTTTTTTTCTTACTTGCACTTATTAATTCCTGGTTAATGTTTCATCCGTAATTGGCATCATTAGGCAACAGTATTGGTTTAATCCTTAGATACTCTACAATATGGTTACCATGTAAACAACACAGTATTTAATCATCTGCACAGAGTTGAACACAATATTACAAGGCAAGTGGTTACTTAAGCATAGATTTGTTCATGAGGAAAAAAAATGAAATAAGGAAACACGCCACAAGAAAAAAAAAATTGCAACACCTGGCATCGAGTTTGTTCAAATAAAAAAAAAACTTTAGACTTTGTTCATCTACAGGTCAAGTGACCCTGTTAAAAGCTGGTGATTATCAGTAATCCCCCCTCCCCACACCACACCGGTCCATTCAGTTCAATGATATGATCTAAGATACGGTGTGTGTATTAGAATATTATTTTTATTTTACATGAGATGAGCAACTTTAAAAACCTTGTCTAGGTTCAGATTCAGACCCAAACTTGACCCACGGAGGTTAAGCTAACCTTTAGCACACAGTAACTCTGTGGTGCTACAGGTGGAGGTTCAACAGTATCTTACTGTAGTGATGGATATGACACTGCTGGGACTTCAAAATGTAGAGTTTGGAAGAAATGAATACAACAATCAACACAGTTACTGAGGCCTGGAGTAGTGTATGATAGGGATGCTGCCGTCTTGTTGTATTTTCCCTTTACCTTTCATAAGTAAAATAGTGAAAAAAATGAATATTTTGGTGACATTTTACTTGATGGTATAAATTTGGTTCAAAACAAGAACAAGTAAACGCATCATGTTGGAGTAATGTTCAGCACAGATTAGAGCTAATACTCAATTACAGTGGTACTCCATTATTCTGTTATGCCCCTTGTGAATCGAAATACTATGTATATTTTTAATCTGTATACAACCATTGTACGAGTTGCTGCCACCTAGTGGCTGGATGCTTGTTATCAATCATTGACGTAGGCTGAGTTCTGTGCATTAGTTACACAGATCAGCGCTACAGCACCTTCACCATACAGTCTTAATGCACTCTTTGTTTTTGTAGTGTAATAGTTTCATAGTCTGGGCCACTGCTAGCGGGGACAGTGACCCTTCTGGAGTTTCTGACCAGGCGATAGGATTCAATTAGTCTAAAATTATTAGTCAATTTTGCCAACATTGTCCAAACACTGTCTGCAAATATACTCATTTATCCAAGTCATGACAAGTTTAGTCGTAAATGACTGGACTTCTTCATTGAGTTGGACCAAGTTGAACTGAGGTTCAGAAGTCCAGTTTCTTGCAACTAAACTTTTTTGATATTGTCTTAACAATTTACATTCCAAAACCAGTTGATCCCAAATAAATGCATGTATTGGCCCCAAAGCAGTGTAATTGTCTCAGTCCCTTGGTGTCCTTCCTGCAGATTTGGCAAAACCCAGTCATTGTGTTATCAGAGAAAATATTGCATAATTACGCTAACACCAAGCCTATGATATAATTGGACATCTGCAGAAAGTCTTTAACATCATGATGATGTGGAGAAAACCTACATCAGCCAGGTCTCCTGACTCCAACATCTTCATAGATGAATTTCCTTAATAATGTTGACCGTTGAACTCTGTCATTACTGCAGTATAATTAGCTGGTATGGCAATATTACAGCTTACTTTGGCATAACGCTGCTTCCTTGGAGCAACCGTTTTCATACTCATAAAATACTTTTGTGCACCTGTGCATACAGACTGATATTGAAATATCTCCAGTTATACTTGTTGAAATAGCCTAGTAGAATTGTGCCACCTGCTGGAGAAACAGTCTGCCCGATTTTAGCGTGTGTGCATTACTGAACTGGCTTTTTCCTCTGAGGGTCTGGACTGAGACTAATATGATGTCATGAAAGTTGGAACCCCCTCTCCCACCCTCACAACATTAAATACAAACCAGGAACTCCTCGGCTCCAACCCCCGCCACCCCAGACCTATTAAGGACAGTATTTACAGTACAAATTACAGTATAATACATCATTTAAAAAATATGAGATCCATCTCTAAAAACATACTGGAGCTTCGGATAAAAAAAAAAAAAAATCAACTTTTTAGCAAATCAGGTTTCTATGATATCACATGGAAAATGAAGCAGAGTGACAGTCCCTCTAACCCCGTGCTCTCTCTGAGGCGTCCTGTCCGTCTGACCACAGCCGTACCTGGTTAGGGCTCTGACAGTGAGGTGATGGTTGGGTTGGTTCAACACACAGGTCTTGTTTTTTTTTTTTTTTTAAACTTTAAAGCAAGCTGGATTCCAACAAAATACAGGCAGCCAAATACCACAATAATCAAATGTTTTCTTGAATTTTGGAGCAATAATAATTAAGGTAATGACAATGAGCAGCAGGCAGAGAGATTTAACTTGTGTTGTCACTTTGATGTAGAGATAATGCTGATTGAAAATTTAGTTTTTCTTTTTTGTATCTACAGAGGATTGAATGGTTCCTTTCTCAGGACGTCAAATCTCCTCTCAAACCCAAAAGACGATCAAATAACAGATTCTGAAAACAGATCTCTGGACTCCAGAGCTGTGCAGCGTGTAAACCAACCCTCCTCACACCTAAGGTACGACCCAGTCCACCCGTGAACCACTGCAGCTTCCTGAACCATCACCCTCACTCTTTTCCTTTCCTCATTTGCAGAACTCCTCCCACTTTCTCTCAGACGAAGGGCAGGATGCCGTAGACGAACAGGGCCATGACGGCAGCGCTGAACAGGCCGGCCACCGGCACCGTGACGAACCACGCCAGGAAGATGTTCCGGAAGAGGCGCCAGTCCACGGCTTTCTTGGAGCGGATCCATCCCACGGCTACTACGGAGCCCACCTGTAGGTCCATAGGTGAGGAGGGTGAGGGGAAGGGGGGAGAAAACAATCAGCAGTGGAAACGTTTCTAATGAGAAAAGACACAGAGGAGCTGAAGGTTGGTGAAGGCTTCTCTTGGAAACACGGCCCATAACCTGTGACATAAGTATGTATCACCTTGCCTTCTTGACTACAGTAGCTATAATGCTCTAACAAACCACAGAGTAGTGTGGCTTTGGAGCTTCATTAAGTTGTAGATTAACATTTTGACAGATCTACAAGTGCTGTTCAAGGTCAATAACCACAACCAGAATTTAACATAAGGTGAACCACATTATAAGGCAGATGAACACTTCTTCTCTTTCTAGGCTTGTCCCTTTTTTCAGGGGTTGCCACAATTTCCATCTCCCCCTGTCCTCTGTATCTTCTACTCTGACTCCAACTACTTCCATGTCCTCCCTCACTACATCCATCAATCTCCTCTTTGTCTTCTACGTGGGTAGCTCCATCTCTAGGATCATTCTTCCACCTATATAATCACTGTCATTCCTCTGAACATGTCCAAACCATCTGAATATGGCTTCTTTAACTTCTCTAGATGTCTGTGTTGTCCCTCTAATCACCTCAGCATCTTTAACCCTGCCAAAACAAGCAAAACAAACACAAAAAAATGAATCGACGCCATAACTGCAGTTGTCATTTGTCTCCACTGGGTGGCACTAACATTCTTTTTTGAGAAGATGTCACAAGCACTTATTGGAGGCGCTAAGACTTAAACATTGGTGTTGATTTAGATGTTTCAGTGATATTTTCGGGTGTTAAATGTCAGTTTTCACGAATTTTTTGCAGAATTTTCCGTTATTGAACATGTTCTAAAAGAGAAGCCTGTACGCACCCTTCAGCTCTAGTCTCTCATATCCAAGACATCAGTGTTAGTCAGAGCAAGCAGGTTACGTCAGAGGTCAGTGTCACACTCCTCATCTGATACCAGCCGTGGAGGAAGTCTGACACTGGCAGCTGGACTGAGTTAGAACTGAGTCCAAACAGGTGTTCAAATCGTAAACTCTGCCCGTGTCAGACTTCAGGCGGCCTTCACTTACCTTCTTCATCAACATAGACATTAAAAAAAAATACTGAGAGAACAACAGAAACAGTTCATTGTTGCACATTGGTGTGGAATGTGCAGAGACAGGTTTCAGCTCTGTTGACGAAGCAGGTTGACAGACGTTAACCCTTCACCTGCTGCGGCCAGACAGACGTGTTACACGTTCTGTCGCGCTCCCCACTGATTTGCAAGAATCTGAGAATATGTTTTTACCAAATCTATCGCTGGTGAAGTCGCTGAATAGCCTTGAAAGAGAAATTTGACTGATTCTCCAGAAAATACCAGTCTATAGTTTTTGTTTACAGCAGTCAGGACCTGAGGTATGCAGCAGAGCAGCATCGCCAGACCTGCAGTGTGACCTGTGTTTACGCTGCAGAGCTTTAGAAACAATGAGTCACTGTACACAATCCCACCAACAGCATTACACACACACACACACACACTCACACACACGCTCTAAGGCTGAAGAACAATTTGGTTTAATCTCCTGACAATTAGAGGAGGAATCAGGTAAACGCTCACAGAAATGACTGCAGTGAGACTAAACCAAAGAGTCTTCCCATAATTCCTCACTCCAACAAACACTTCACTCCCACAAACATCTGGGAGTCGTCTGCAGATGATGCTGGACAAGAACGCCAATTGGACAAGTGACAGTTCCACCGCCTCTTGATTTGTAACTTTGTTTACCAAATGGTGGGTTGTGACCTAAAACTGGGTCATCAGGAAAAGTTTTGGGGGCCATTTTGATATTAATGGTACTAATAATATCGGTTCTGAGCACATACTGTCTGATGGTGGGACTAAAAACATCAAACACTATCATTTAAAACGCATTAAAATAACTAAATTATTATTGATAAGAATAATTATAATTATTAATAAGATGATAATAATAGTGATTATTAATTAATTAGTAAAATAAAACATTTCATTTGCATTCAATATTATGTTATTAGGAAAATATACTGAGTAGATTATTAATTCCTATAATAAAATGAATAAACCAAAGGATGAGACGATTTAAGGATTAAAATGTTTTATCTGCCGTAGTCTAACAAATACAAAACACAGTTTATTTAGGAGGGAGGTGAGTCTGCCCTTATGTAATAAAACCCTTATATTTTGGTCCAGCAGCATCTGACGACTCCTAGTGAACACAAATTTAAAAAATTAAAATCATATCAAATCACCATCGTGACTTTAGAGTTTTTAACATCAGTAGGTTAAATATTTGTGCAGAGCAATAAATTATCTGAGGTTTTAGGGAAAAGGAAGCAAAGGGTTGTGTTTTTAGGTGGAGAAGAAGAGAAAGGAATATAAGATATGGATGGAGATGTTGATGTTTAGATAAAGTGATCGTCAACAATTAAATACCAGTTTTGACTCTCATGCAGTTTCCCATCAGACGTTTCGGATTGATTTCTTAAAGGATGCAGTGCAGCTAACCTAGCTAAACCTAGAGTCAAACCACTGATAATGGTGAAAAAAAAAAATCACGAACCAAAAAAAATTATATATACATAGTAAAATAAGAGAAATTATTTTTCACTTTTGACTATTATATCACTTACCACAGTAGACCTTCATCTAATGTAAAACTGGATATAACTACAAAAGGAATTGACAAAAAAAAACAAACAAACAAAAACATCTGTCGTGGGACTGCTATGTCTCCACAGGCTAGAAGAATTTGTGGGAAAACATTTTACATAATTACAATTAAGACTGAGCTCCTGGATACTGTAATGTGATGCTTCCTGATTCTAGAGCGTTTCGTTTCACGATAAAACTTTGATTCTGAAGGAAAACTGCACGACAGCTCAAAACCTCAACTTTGAAGTTGTGATTGGCATTGGCGACCGAACTACAGGTGAAGCGATGGGGCGCCAGGGGGCGCTCCCGCTAGGCCAGCTTCACTACCAATGACTCCAATACCTTGCAGTGGGTGGAGCTTATTGGGATGCCCACATTTGATGCAACAAGCACTGTTAGCGCACTCATTACTTCAATGCAAAATCCGCTGTGAAGACAGACGAGTGGAGAGACAACAGAGAGAGAGATGGAGAGGGGGGAAAAAGTAGAAATCAGGTGAGACAGGTGAGGGCGAAGGGAGGAGGCCGGTGGCGTGGGGAGGAGGTTCTGCTTGCAGCCAAGCACAGGAGGGTGGAGGACCCACATACCACACCATGCTAGTGGTGAAAGGGCAAAAATGGAAGAGAGTTGGTAAAAATAAAACAGGGAATGAGACATTGTGTTGATGAGGACGGAGAAGAGTCTCAGCCGAAGGACCTGGTTCATATTCACGTTCTGGATGATGTGGAGACCCTGTAATGGACAGGGGGGAGGAGCTGCACACTGCTGCCCAAGGGATGTAGTGCTCTGAACAGGACGTTAGTTAATTGTGTAATTCCCTAACCTACAGGGGGTGCTCTAAACACAGTAAATATCCAGGCTAACTTTAAATAGATTATTTTCGAGATTTGACACACAGTCTACAACAGACGTGAGAACACCTCTGGACTCGCAGGCCACAATTGGTCCTAATATTGGACACACAGGCTGATTTAGTCCATGCATGAAAGAAGAATTTAAAGACAAGTGTCACTATAACAGACTAAGCAACGTGTCATATAATAAACCAAAGTTCCCATTAACGTGAGTGGAGATGGGGGTGTCTAAGGCACAGCACCCTGGGGGGCACAGTGTGAGCTCCTGTCCCCTGAAGATAACCTGAGGGGTGAGGTTAGAAACCAGCTGCTGGTCCACTCAGCCATACCTTGCAGTGTGTGGTACTGACAGGAATTCCGATATTGGAAGCCAACACGACTGTGAGTGCAGAGGCCAGTTCAATAGTGAATCCACTGTGGAGGAGGGAGGAGAGAGGAGGAGGAGGAGGAGGAAGGGGCAAAGAGACATCTTTCACTGTAATGTCCAACACAGGCAGCTGATCACACGCTCCACAGAATATTCAACATGGGCTACAGTAGAGCAGTGTGAGAGTGTGGCGGTGTGATGTGATGTGCTGTGTTTGGGGGGAGCATTTCGTGTGGACCAGGAGACGCTCTGTCCAAGGCCATTTCCAGAGCATTATTCACACTTTGACAGGGAGCAGTGGGAACACTGGAAGAGAAAATCATTCCCACAGGAGGAAACTGAGTCTCCAGGAGACGAAGAAGATGAAAAGAGCATGGATGAATGAAGAAGGATTATCAGAGGGTTTTCACAGTGGAGAGAGAGAAACAGACTGTACCGTCTGGAGCCTCAGGACGGACCAGAGTCACAGAAAAGAAGACCAGAAGACAAGTCAAGGAACTGACTAATGAACACTGGTCTGCACCTCTGATGTCTATGAAGGTCAGAGGTTCACAAACCTTTCTGCAGCTCTTCCACCTCCTTCATTGTCACAACCATCACGTCAGAACCCATGTGCTTTGGCAGCAGGACCTTGAGGTTTTCCAAGACATGTGTAAGAAACTTTTGCAAGATCTTTCTTGTGCTACGAGAAGACAACTAGTGTCCAACTGAGCTTCATTTTCCCACTCATCCCTCTGTTGCTTATTGTCCCTCGCTTGTTTATTTCACCATTTTAACCTTGCTGCTAGGGAGGGCTAACTGTGATAATGGGCTAATACTGGTCAAAATTCATTATTAACCAAAAAAGGTGAAGCTCTCAATTTTCATTCAATCTACATTCATATTCTCACCGATGGTCATGAACTTTGGGTCCTGAACGACCGAAAGAACGCAAAACAAGCGGCGGAAATTAGCTCCATAGGAGCGATTTCTCCATAGGAAATCGGAGTAGAGCCATTGCTCCATCGCACTGATAGGAGTCAGCTAAGGTGGCTTGGGCATTTATATCAGATGTCCCCCGGATGCCTCCGAAGGGTGGTGTTCTGGATACGCCGGAGCGACTATGTTGCCCAGCTGGTCTGGGAACACCTCAGGATCCTGCTTCAGGAGAGGAAAGTCTGGGTATCCCTCCTCTAAATGCTACCCCTGCGACCCGGTTCCGGATAGGCGAGTGAAGGTGGATAGATGGATGGATGGATGGATGGTATCGGTAAATTCAAGTTGCAGAAGCAATATGGACATAAAAAAAAAATCCTATCAAGCAGTCCCTACTTGCTTTCTCTAACTGTAAGACTGTGGTTCCATTCTTAGCATCCTTAGCTCCAGAGTCCTGAGTTTGATTCCTAGAGGAACCACGGGCGTGATCATTTAAATTCTTCTCTGGAAGTTAGATAGCATCTATTATGAATGTTATGGTAACTCCCTAAAGATCATCGCTTCCAACTTGGAACCAATGGTGAACCAATGGATTCGACTCCTTTCCTAAATGATGACAGTTTAATACACTTTTCTGAGAGACTAACACCTGTCCTCTGCCAGGTTTTCTAATCTGAATCTTTGTTATGAAACACAATCCTCCATCTTCTACGGAGCAGACCCAGATGTTCTTCACAGATGATGAAATAAATCTCTCAAAGTCCAATCCGCGGAGAACAACGGAGCCACGGCCTCCTAGTCTGATTGAATTTACCAGCAGATCCTCTCAGAATGATAAGGACTACTTTTAAAAACAGGACAGAAGGGTAATGCAAGAGGACAAGAAAAGAAAAAACAATCTACTCTTCCTTTTCACACCATCCCTGCAGTCAGTTTGATTAATGGAAACAGATGCTGGAGAAAAGCCAAACCTTCACAGCAGTAAAGTAAATTTGTTTTTAAGTCTTGGCAAAAAGATCAGTTAATGTTGAAGAAAGAGAGAGGGAGAAAAAAGTAGATGGGTCATGGAAATAGCAGCAATTAAAAAAGAGGAAGGAGAGCTGGGATAATTGAGGGAGGAGGAGGAGAGAGATTGATTGGTACAAAGGTGCAACAGGGAGAAAGAAACAGGAAGTGAAATCAGGAGTGAAAAGAGTTAACCAGGAAAATTTACACTGGTGAGAGAGAGGGGAGGAATACAAAAGACACAGAGAAGGATAGATGGGAACAGAGTAGTTCAGACTGGTTTTGCCCTTTGTGGACGGAATGGAGAGGCCAAGATTCCCACTGTGATGCCGACCCTCACATCTTCCCCTAACCAGAGGACAAAACTACTTTAAGACTGCACCCTATTTCTGCTAGGCAACAGACGTGGACATGTACACACCAAAAATTATATGAACCTTTGTGATCATGTGACTTGACACAGATGAACTAACAAAACAAACATCTCTGGAGATGACACTTCAGAGAGAAGGACAGAGAGAGAAACAGAGGGAGGGGAAGAAGGTATTGATTTTAAGGAGAGGTAGCAGCAGTAAGTCGTTGAAAAGGCCCAACGTTCATCAGTTTGGGTTGAAGTGAGCCCTGGGGCTTTTTGTGTAACGATCCACGAAAAGACCAACAACTAAGAGTATTTATTCATCAGTGTTGTGTAACATATTGAAGGGCAAGTGGAAGGATGCAGATGGTGCTGCTTTCATGTTACCATGAGACTCAGGGGATGAACCAGAGCAAAGATTTCAAGAAGGCCAGATATAAGAAGACTATTGGAAGTCGCTGAAAACACCTTTGTTCTGACAAGGATGGTAAAATAAAAAAGAGACAGAGAGGGAAAGACAGGGACAGACATTCTTTTTCAAATAAAAGAGGGAGAGACAGAGTGTCAGAGAGACAGACAGAGAATGAAAGCCCATTGAGATTCTATGGATTTATGAACTTTGCTGTGGAACAGTGTGACTCATTCTTGAATGGCAATTACTCGTTCAATATCATTTAGTGGACCTGCTGAAGGATAGCTCTGTATGTCTGGGTGTATCGGAGTACTCACCAGAAGAGCTGCAGATCTGGATGGAGTCAACAAGAATGGCTCTTTGGAGTGAGTGAGAGTGAACATATCGGAGAGTTCACCTTTGTCACTGGTGCTCTGCTCCTTCAAACACAACCCTTACAGCACACCCCTCCTGACCCCTACTTGGAAACAGCCTCACCTTGAGGGGGTGATGGGAGTCAGATCCTTCCCCATGGTCTGAATGACTCGGCGGCCCCAGACCCACAAACCGGCACAGATGCCCACACCGCCATAAAAGAGCAGCCAAATAGGAGTGTTAGCATCCTGCATCACACCACCCTGGTCGTAGATCATCCACAGCGCCACCAGAGGCCCAATGGCATTACTGCAAGAAAGTCCAATTTAGAAATGAATGTCAACAATGTCTGTGAAGATACTCATTCATCCAGGTCATGATATCCAAAAATGGTTTAGTTGTAAGCAGAAACTGATGAAGTTCCTCAGTTGAGGAATGAAACGTCTTTCAACTCAAAAAAGAAGTCAAGTTGCTGACAACTAAACCCTTTTTGAATATCCCAACAGAAAACTCTTTCGTTGCCTGTTAATCTAGTGATAACCATCTTTAAAGGTCAGTGAACACTTCCAACCACTGAGGAGCATTCGATACATAAACTTTAAAGATATATTAGTGTCAAAGTAGCGGATTTGCACCTGACATCGTTGCCTCCGTGGGCAAAGGACCCAAAGCATGCTGTCAGAATCTGCAGGAAGTGGAAGAGCTGGAACACCTCAGGCTTGTCCTTCTCCTCATGGTCCTCCTCCTCCTCCGTCATATCATCCAGAGGCATTGGCTCCGGGGTTCCTTCCTCCTCAACCCCCTCCAGCTCCGTAGCGAGCTTCATCTCCACGCCACCCTCCTCTGCCTCGATTTCCGCCTCGGCTACTGCGTTGCAGTATGACGAGTAGCTGTCGTAGCGTATCCTCTTCTTGGAATAGGACACACTGTTGCTCCTGCCGCCTCCCTCACCCACCAGCTTCTCGCTGTCATCACGAGACTCGGAGCGAATGAGTGGCTGCACGGGCATCCCGCAGATAGCTGCAGTGTAGCAGGTGTAACTGTTGTTGCGCCGCAGCAGGCGGTAGTTGTTGTCAGGCTGGATGTTGGAGCCTGAGCGGTCACTGTCGTCCATGCGACCCAAGTGGATTTTGTGAAGCAGGTCTTTGTACAGACCAGAGTCCTTGTGTACCGTGTGGTAAACCTGACCATCGCTGCGCGTCGGTCCTTCAAAGCTAAAGCTGCCGTTGGAGACAGGAGACTTGAGGCAGCCGTTGGTCATAGAGTGTGTCCGACCTGGAAACATGGAAAAGACTAAACTGTTGGGAAACATCTTAGATTCCTACAGCAGCAGCACATTGACCTGGTGCTTTAGTTTCACACGTAATTTTGACAGAGGCTAGCCTGTTTTAATCCATTAAGATAATGCAACACAATCTTCTCATATGGAACGTAGCTGGTTGTAGTTTTACCATAAAACCTGCCGTTCGGAAGGACAGTGCCTCCATTAGCCAGGTTGGTGAGCTCTCCGCTGGACTGACGGGTGCCACGATCACTGCCTCCAGTGAGTGGCATCACAGCCTCGTCTGTTCCTTTAGCTCCTGGAAGCTCTTTGAAGACTGGGCTCTCCTCCTCCTCCTCAGGTATCTTGTCCAGACTCTCGTCTGAGATCCTGGACAAAGCCCGCTCCTTCTTCAGTTGACCTGAGGAAAACCAGGAAAAGACCTTGACACATTCCTTGTTTTTAGATATAACAACTTACTGTTGCAAAATCTTCAGTAAGAGTAGGCTAATACCTTATTAATGATTTTTTTTTCTTTTTGAAAAAGGGGTAGCCTGTTGCAGCATTCGTGAGGCCCTGGCTCACAAACATCATCTGATCCAGGCTAATTCCACTGCTGACAGACTCGCTGTCCCTTCACCTCACCACACTAACTCAGGCATTAAACTAACATTTATGTTGATGGATGCAGTAACTTTCAGATTAACAGTGATAACAACACCCATAATCCTCGCAGGAATTCACTGTTCACGAGTCATTGAGCAACAGGTCAAGACAACCTGAGCCGATTATGGTCAACACTGACCTCAAGATGAATGATTTTTTGCCTTTGGGGTGTAAAAAAAAAAAGCTTCAGACCTTTTTTTAAATTTTCAAATCTGTGCAAGACGCTCAAAGCCAAAGAAGGGTTTTTTAACAGCTTTGTTGCAGCAAACAGAGTTTACTTTTCAGTCCACAGCCTGAGTTATTTTCATTTACTACTCCTTGCATTGTTTTCGTTAATCTGTCATGGACTTCAGCAGCATTGTCTGCTCTACTGTTGGCTAATTTTAAACATAAAAGAAACACTTCCTGCCCAGGATGGGAAGCCTCTTCACACTGCAGGTCCTCATTCTCACATATTGTATCTGGTAACTGTAGGAACTGGAGCACCATACAGGGCTGTCTCTGGGTTTATTGGATTTGGCTGAGACCGATGAGAAAACACATCTATTGGCATTCACTGTGGGGTGTTGGAGCACAGTGTGTGTGTCTGTGTGTGTGTGTGTGTGCAGAGCCTGTGTTGTTAGTCCTTAGTTTAAAATGCTGGGACAGATACGTACTTGCTATTTTCCTCCTCATCCAAGGACAGACGACAAACCAGACCAGGGCTGCACAGACCAGTGAACCAGCTAAGGTTATGAGGAATATAGCCCACACTGGCAGCATCTCCAACCCCAACACTGGAGATGATTAAAAAAAATACAAACAAGTATAAGAAAACAGAAATAAAAGACGTTCCTGCTCATCAGGTACAGAATGAACATTGTGAGAAAAACTAAGTCATAGTTATCAGAAGTCTGCAGTGTGTGTTATGTAATATACTTTGAAAGCTTTGAAAGAATTTTGTCACACTGTCGGAAGGAATTTTGTACAGGCAAATGTCAGGAGGCACCAGCGGTGAGACTGAGATGATAATTTGATGGGAAGGTGGTGTCACATGGTGAAAAAAGATCCCTGTGTCAGTGAAGAAGACCACCGGTTAGTACTCACGGGGGGCTCCAGTGTACATGATGGAAAATGTGTTAATCCCAATGGTGGACGCGTAGAAGAGAGGCAGCGCTCGCAGACCGTTGGGGACGGAGTCATCCTGAGGGAAAAAACAGATTTTTTTTTGGTTGTTTGGATTGTGAGGGTCCCTTGACAATAATAGTTGTCAATCCCTGATTGAAGTGTGTCTTATGTCAACGGCAAACAGTGGTCTAGAAATCTGGGGTTGATACATTTTCATGTCAGATTCTCAGTGTACTGTCACTTGATTGCCACTGTAATATTGTAGCCTTGTCAAAATTATTGGCAGTACCTGAAGATATAATGCAAAGTCCTTCATGTTATAATTCCAAATCATAAATAATCATATCACCAACAAGTTACTGCCTTCAGGATCTTTGCTCAAAACATGCTGATAAAGGTTGTTGTGACCAACTAACCAAGAGACCTGTCCATAAACAGGGTTTTATGGACTGATAACAGTCTGCCCCGAACACCATCAATGATCTACTGAATGACTTCTCTTCCTGACTTTGGTTGAGCCGTTACTTCAAAGACAATGAGAGTTAAGTTCAATGAAGCCAAAGAGTTAAACCCGGGACTGTGACCACGGTGTGACCCCCGCGTGTTTTCTTCCTCATCTGTCTGCCTTCCTGTTATGCAACACCATAACTGTGGTTATGACTTCATATAAAACATCCTATCTGAGCTGAGTCCAAGTGTGTAAACCCATGTATGCGTGTGTTACACAATAGAAACACGGTAGAGTGTATCAAACAGTAACATTTTATCTCTCTGATGAGTCGCTCACTCTGTGTGTGGAGTTCTCTACATTACATGTATTATTTGGTTCAGTTATGGGTGAGTTGTAGAAGGGAGTGTCACCTTGTTGAGGATGAAGTGTCTGATGAGTAAGAAGAGGAGACCAGACATGAGTCCAGAGAGCAGAGGAGAGATGAACCATGAAGCCACTGAGGAGGAAAAACAAAACACTGGGTCCAATACCTTCACAGCAAAGAGGAACTTTGCACAACTGATCCAGGACATTTAGCTTCTGAGGCCAGAGTGAAACCTCAAGTCTTAATTACTGTATTTTCTGGACAAGTTATGTGGGTTGGGACAGAGCGATGTTCAGGACATCTCAGACGGCAATCTGGCAGCATGTGGAATCAAACCTGAGACCCTGTGGACTCAAGTTTTCTTCCTTAACTGCTGGGCCACCACTGACGCCCATATTAAAATATATAATTTCACATGTTGTTATTTCCACACTAACTGCTGCCAGAGTACGCTCGAGGTTTGTCTACTATTTTTGTTTTCACCTCAACAGCCAGTAGAGGGCACTCTATCTGGTGCAACTTATAGTCTGGAAAATACAGTAGTTCAATGTGGAGAAATAGATTAGAATAATATCTGTACCAATTTAACAGTTTTACTGCAGAATAAAATTACAGAAATTAATGAACAACTTTCTTAGTTCTATTATTAATTCCAAAAAAATCCAAAGACCTGACAAAAAGAACAAACACTGAGTTCAAACCCATAATATTCTATATTTGCTGACGTATGTCATGCAGCCAGGTTTCTTCAGCTGTCAGTCAGTCTGCTGCTGTGGACTAAACATTTCAACGATGAAGATGAACAAATTAGAGAGTTATATTTAGAACTCAATGACAGTTTTTTTCTTCTTCTTCTTCTCCCCTTTAGCAGAGTACACACTGCTGAGTGTATTCTTACAGTTCCCGCAGAGGAACATCGGTGATAAAATACCACACGTTTTAAAACACCCTGCGACTGCTGCCGCTAATAAATCTGATGTTTTCAACAGTTCGTCTGAACCTCAGAGAACACTGAATTGATTTTCCCTTCAACAGTGAACTTATCTGGGCAAATAAAGTCGCAGACTCAGGACTCCGCTGACCACGGACGGATTACATAACTGGTTTGGATGGTGAAGGGTGAAGATACTCCAAAGTACACGCTTCATCCTTACCAATCTTCACAAGCTGCATCCACTGCACGCCCTTGGTACCGATGGCCACCATGGAGAAACCGATGGTGGCGCCGACGATGCAGTGAGTCCCAGAAATTGGCAGTTTGAGGAAAGAGGCGATCAGCTGCCAGACGGCCGAGCCTGCGAACAAAAAGAGAAGCGAGGTTAGGTAAACCTCAGACCTTTGTCTTTTCTTAATTCGACACAGTTTCCCACAGGGCAACAGTGGTGGAGTAAAAATACCACAGACATCATTGACTCATTTTAGTAACAATTATGTGAAGTGATGGGGTTGGACTGTGGGACTGTCTGTTCACCACAGGATAAAAGAGCTGCAATACAGGGATTTAGTGAGAAAATGTATTGATATGGAATAATCCCAGATAATCAATTATAAGGTTGTAAAACGAGAGAAATCTTGAATCTGATTCATTGTAGTCACGATAAATCGTGATAAGAATTTTTAATTGAGCTTATTAAATTAACATTCCCGCGCATAACACAAGTGAAAGGAATTGTAGGATATGTTCACTGTCAGAGCAAGGCAACTAACTGGTTGATGGAAAAATTACAGTATTTGATTAACAGAGGGAATTATTCTATACATAGAATTAAAAAGGTTTACAATAGGATTATTATTATTAACGTTCAACAGCCATTTAACTTTAGAAGAGTGTCAGCTAAGAAGAAGGGAAAGGTTTCCAGGACGGTTGAGAGAATGGATGGAATAGAGACACTAGGAATAGGCAGAAGACAGGAGACAGAGCTGGAGGTGGAGGAGTTAAAGATGCTGAGACTCTCTTTAGGAGAGACAATGAAGGACAGGATCAGGAATGGGGACATTAGAGGGTCAACACTAACAAGAAAGTTTGGAGAAAAAGCTGGAGAAGACAGTTTAAGTTTGGACATGTTCAGAGGAGGTACAGTGGACACATTGGTAAAAGAATGATCCTTGAGATGGAGCTACCAGGTAGGAGACAAGGAGGAGATTGATGGATGCAGTGAGGGAGGACATGGAGGTAGTTGGAATCAGAGTAGAAGATACAGAGAACATGAGTGATGGACAATTCACCTGCCAACACCTTGAAAGTAACTGAAAGAGGAAGAAACTATGATGTCCATTTAATTTGGTGAATTATTCATGATAATTAATATTATACTGACATTTTTTTTTATTTTAAAATATAACAAAGTCATTTTTAACAAGCTTCACAAGGTTTAACGTGAATCTGAAATGTGCTAGCACATACACAGACCGTTAAGCTTCCCTGAAGCTGGGATCTAAAATTATAATTAAATTAAATGCAGTAATTAAGTATGAACGTTAAGGAGTTTCAGTGGATCACAGTATCTGACAGATTTCCAATTAAGAGAGTAGTGTAAAACACAAAGGAAACTGAGGTAAAAGTCCTCTCCACTCCTGTCTCCTAATGTTGTTATTTACTGAGGTCATTGACAAAAAAAAAAAATAAATAAAAATCAAGGAGTTAGTGCTCAAGTCCTGACTGAAGGCTGCTCTTAGATCAGATTTTTAATGATATACAAAAAAGGAAATCATTTTCAGTGTTGCCAACATTTGCCTCCGTCACTGGGCCACGCACACACACACAGACATTGTCACTGACCCAGGAATTCCCTGTGCAGAACGTTCCTCATTTATCACGGTTTCCCAGCGCTCTCTGCCAACGCGATGACATTGTCTCAACAGGAGCCCATTGTTTTCTGTTTCACGCTGTTCAGTTACTGAGGTAATCTGAAGCTTATGTGTAAAGCCACGGTTGATAGTCAACAATCACGGCCTGTGATTCAGTGCAAACACACTGTTTTATTATGAAGGCTGTGAATGCTGTCTTCACTGATGGCTTTTCAACTCAACCTGCACTGATTCCTGATCTTTACTTATATTTCCGTTGCCTGAGGAACTTTTTTCTACTGCAAAAACCAGGAGGAATTATTTTTTGGGACTCTAACCCAGTTAGGATGAGGAGGAACAGGGAGGGACAGCTTCATGATGACGTCCCTATTCTGTCCTCAAGAGACATAAACTCACACTTTTACTCGGACATGTGTGAAGAACACAGCTGTAAACCTCTAGAAACCCATAATGTGACTTTTAGAAGAATTGGGAATAAGACCGACTCAGAAATACAATTATTTATAGCCATATTTACTTGTTTCTCCCATTTTTTTTTATAACAAGCAACACAAAAACAGCATCTGGTCATAATAGTTTTATTATGTCTTCTCAGGGAGGGTAGATTAACACACGTTTATGCCGTCTGTCCAAACAGCTATTAAAAACAGCCTGTTATTATTTACTGTTTACCAATAAATGTTAAAGCCCCGCAGAAATAGCTGCTGTAATATTGTTCAGGGCCATGATCCAGGAGTAGAACGGGTTATTGTACTCTATTAAGAAGTAATTCTGTATTTATATTTTAAACCTTAAAGTAAATGTGTTAGACCAGGGGTCTCAAACTCGCGGCCTGTGGGCCATTCAAGGCCCATGGAACGATATTTTTCGGTCCCTCCTTGATATGAAAATGGTAGATCCTATAGTTCTCCAAACCCTGATCAAGAGTCTCCTTCTGGTTCAGTGTTGTATTACAATGGGAAAGTGTTGTATATCAATGGGAAACTGATGTTTTATTACATTTTTTCTTTTGTATTGAACAGTGAAAGCTGACGCGTCCTTTCAGTGAAATGATACTGTGGATGGTGGAGACCCCTGTGTTAGAACAATCCAGTAGCTGATTGATGTCATCAATCCAACAACATGTTCGAAAACTCATGGTTTTACTTAATGTTTCTGATCCAGAAACATCTCTACAGGTGATAAAGTCTTCTACAGTGGACAAAATTAATGTTTCAATGTGTATAAACAAAGATTTATGACAGACTGACTCACACTAAACTCACACTAAAATATCAAGGACAATTTGCAATAAATACTTAACGGTTGGCAATTCCGACGTAAAAAAATTCTCGGTTAGTCGGATTACAGTTAACACTTTATCTAGCACCAGGTCGGAATTGTTTTTTCCGCCCTTGTGTATTTGTGACAATGAATACATGTAAGACAAATATATTTCATTAAGTCATCGTCATCTGCGACATTGTCATTAATGACACAATGACCTCCTCCATTTGAGTAATGCAGCCAGACCTGGGGATGACGCAGCTCTCATGCTAATCCCTCCATCACAGTCGTGACTAAAAATAGACTCCAGTCGTACTCACCGACCATGGCGCTGACCTCTCCCGCCATGAGGACGGGCACCGTGTCGTTGTAGAGGCTGACGTCTATGATGCCCTTCCGAATTGTTTCGCCCACTTTGGCTCCCAGCAGCATGGAGCCCAGCGTCTCGAAGACGGAGGCCAGGATACAGGCCTGCTTCAGTGTGACCACACCGGAGCCCACCGCCGTCCCAAACGAGTTGGCGACATCGTTAGCCCCCACGGAGAAGGCCAGGACGAAGGCTATGATGAAGCCAACAATGACCATCCACAGATATGATTCCATATCCATCTTGATAGGATTTCCAGAAGAAACAAATCCAAGCGGAGAAAAAAAAAATAGATATAATTTCTCTAAGGAGAAGAAGTGCCTTGTGCGTTTTTTTTAGCAGAGGACTTGGGAAGTCCACTCCTTTTCTTTTGTCCCCTGGTTGTCTAGAGTTCAAGGGGAGAAGCACAGCTGCTAACTAAGTGTTTGGAGTTCAGTCCAAAGATTGGAGACTAATGATGGTGGGTGCAGGGAGCATTCCATAGTTTAGTGTGAGACAGCCTGTCTACACCTTCCTTCACCTGCAGAAGAGACAAGAGGGAGGAACACATTAGTGTCTCAAGGCGTGATGGCTCTTTAAATAACAAAACAAAAAGACAAAGGGAGGCGCCAAGGTGGAGGGACAAACTGTGAAAAGAGTGCATGGTTAGAGATGAAGGGTGAAAATGCAGAGCTGGCTTTGAGGAAACACTCCCAGCGCTGTGGGCTAAGTTGAAGACGTCTCATGGCAGCAAAAGGAAATCACACTTCAAGGAAATCAAATCAGAGTGAGCAGAGCGTCTGCTGTCAGCGCCGAGACTAAAGAAAGACACTGCACTTTGCACAGAGATAGAGATACGTGAGAGGCTACGATGTTCGAGTCGAGCATGAACACCGCAGAACAGGATGGATGACATTTTAGGCAAAAATGAATTAATTTTTGGACATTCTGTCTCATTTACACCCTTAGGGGGCAGTAGGGAGAATGTTATAACACTGGTTGTACCAAATATGACTCCGAATGAAACATGCATATTAGACGTTTATGACAATTCCAAATCAAGATTATCCAAATATAGATACAGATTGAGATGGTTTGGACGTGTTCAGAGGAGGGACAGTGGATGGGAAGAAGAATGATACTAGGGATGGAGCTACCAGGTAGGAGACAAAGAGGAGATTGATGGATGTAGTGAGGGAGGACATGAAGGTAGTTGGAGTCAGAGTAGAAGATACAAGGGACAGGGGGAGAAATAAATTGTTGACTCGCTAGGGCAACCCCTGGAAAAAAAGAAAAAAAAAAAAAGGACAAGCTGAAAGAAAAAGAGGAAGAAGAGGATACAGACATTGAAGATGTCTGATAATGACAGTCAAGCGATGTTAGCACAACTGAAATTGATAGAATTGTAATTAGATTTTATCTTGATAATCAAAATTCCATAACAATGCATGGAATTAACAAAATTTGCTTGAATCGTACAACGGATCTGCCGACTTAGTCCTGGGGGCAAACGGAGGAACATGTTATTATTGGTTGATCAGATTGGAATTAGAAATTAAGTGTTTGGGTGAAATAGATGTATCTGATATCGGCAAAGAGTTAATAACCAACATCCCTAAAAAATATATAAAAATATATACACATGTATGCATGCAATTGTGAACATTTGATACACATTGTTTATATGTGGTAGACAATAAGACTGTTTGTGAGTTCTTTTTTAAAATATTTAAATATAGGAACCTAGTTTTTATAGAGAACAAACCATCGTGGCCCAATTCCTAATATAAATCACATCAAGAGTAAATTTGTCCACATTGGGGTGTCCTACCTTCCAAAGACACCATTCTTTCAGGCAAGATTTGAAAGAAAAAAAAAGGATTTAACAAAATGCCCGTGATTCATCAACTTTTTGGTAAAACAAACGTCTTTGACCGACAACCAGCTGAAACCGACTTTTTCATCGTTGCCCCTTCGTACCCCTGTTCTCTCAGCTGCAGCGTGATGTTACGCTGCTCCCTGGGTGACAGTCAAAAGTTCACACCAGTTTTGTAACAAGCGCCAGGGAACCAAGTTCATAGAGTGGCCTCTGCTGCATTACAAAATCCAGCAAGGAACAGTGTCTGGATGAAAGTCCACACTGCAATGCAGCAAGAACATCAGCAGTAACTGCTGCTGCTGCTGCTGGAGTTAAGGGACTTCACAGAACTGCAATCTTAGAGAAAAACTTACCCTGCACTGCACTCTGTTAGTGTAGACCTAATATTAACAGATCTGTCACGTCATTTCTGAGGAATTACATTATCACCAGCAGCAGCAGCTGTAAACTGGGGACTAGTGACAGGCCTTAGATTGTGCAGCAAAGAAGTTTGAGATGTCAGATAATTTCACACTGATGTCTGTTCATCTCACAGATCCATCATTGCTCAGTGAACTGGATCAGATCAAACACAGCAGCCGATCCCTGATCTAAACACCATTGTCTGTAGGGCTTTGACATAAACCAGAAGACCACAGACAGAGGGCGCTGGACGGTAACAGGTGAAACCAAACACGAAATTCTGTTTGGTGAATCCATAGTGACCTATATTGTCAGGTAATCATGCCCAATATTAGCATGATTACGCTATATCGGTTTGAATCGGTTTTGAATTGGCTTGAATTTTGTCTAATTCTATGAAATCGCACATAGGGTTCTGAGACGCTAACCTCAGTTTTGCCGACAAACAACGGCACATATCGGTCGATATTGAAAAATTGTTTGGACAATATTGGGTATCATACCCTATTTACATACCCTAGTTTGATTACCACAAATACATTTACATCTTTCATCTTAGAACTTCTAAGTGGCGAGCAAATCCCTCGTTCACCAAGTCAACGCTGCCCCCAGGTGTTAGCAAGAATTCTGTTAAAGATCATAGGTAATCCATTGAGAACTGGATCACCCCAGATTAATTGAAACAATAGGCCCACTGCCTAGCTGCCCTCTGATAACTTGCATAAGGTCACTGCAGCCATAACAACAACTTGCAGCAGGGTTGACTGCGGCCACCAACACCAAGACCTGCAGTGGTCCTGGACAACTGTCTGCACCACAAATGACTCTGGTGTCTGTGCCACATAATCCAAATCATCACAGTTCCATCCATGGTTAGGCCACTTAATGGGAGAACGTTAAATATAAACAGCTTGAAGGCCAGACTAGAACATTCTCTCTGCATGAACCACATCGTGTGGGGGCAGATGACTTCTCTGTGAACAGCCTGTGGCCAGTTCCGCCTCCCTCCTTCCTACAAAGAGCTCCATCTGGAGCAGCTGAGGTCACAAACTGCCACCCTTTTATCCTCAGCTCAACCACGAACACTCGTGGTCAAAGTCAAAGCTTCATCAGATGTTTCTGCTTCACACCATTAGATGACCTCCTGGTCTTGGACCTAAGATGACCGAGACTGGGAAGTAGAGTTAGCAGAATGAGGGAAAGGTTTATAATAACAGAAGACCAAGTGACATCAGATGTTGCCACAAGACAAAACACAGAGTCTACAGCTCAATGACTGAGACCATGTTCTTCACAATTGTGTAATTGTGAAAGTAAGAAATTATTTCAGCCTCCCTAGAACATCCAGAACATCATCTCTAGATGTGATCGAAATATTTCTTGAAATATTAAGGGTCTGTGACAGAAGATCAAATACCTTCACAGCTCAGATGAAGCCCAGAACTGTTACTACCTAATTTGAAAACTTATTTTCTGGACTATTAGTCGCACATTTTTTTTCATCGTTTGGCTGAATTGGGCTGCGACTTATTCTCCGATGCTTATAATGTTATGTATAATATAAATAATAACCAACGAGACTGATGAGATAACGTAAAACCACCGAGCTGCCAGGTGTCACATTTCCCTAATTACTCAGTGGAAAATTAGCAAGACATTAGTGAAGTGGACAAGTTGAAATTGTCTCATTTCAACTCTGCTTTTTTGTGTAGTTAATAAGTCTACCCATAATCCTCCATGTCATAAAGTACAATAATGCATCAGCCAAAGTACATTCATTCAGCCCTGCTCCCAGCTGTTCTTTATGGCCTGGAATAAATTAAACATCCAGCAAAGAAACAGGTCATAAAACTACATTTAATTATGACGACTTTTTAGATAACAGACAGAAGCTGAAGGCAGAAATAAAATGTAAATATATAAAATGATATGATAAACAAACTGTTTATCTGACCAAGTTAACCAAGGAAATTAAGATAAGGACAGATTTTCTCCATATGTGATTTTTAAATGGTAAAAGTCTCATCAGTTTTAGCGCTGGCGTGCATGTCGGGAACATACCAGAGCAGGTCTATAACGTTCTAAAGAGGGAAACTGGACATGACAGCTGCGAGACGTCACATGAAGGACATGAAGGATCGAACTTCTTCACATGATGCCAGCGCCCGCTGTGCACGTAAAACTATTTTCTGTGGCCTGTTGACTGTGTTGGTGCAGAGTAGAGACGACTCCAGACTTTTTGTTCAACATTTAATGAACTAGTGAAGTGTCTGGAAGTGGTGTCAGATATTTGAACAATGAGTCGTCTTCTCTACCAGGAGAAATGTCAGCTTTACTGATCAAATACTGAAGGATCAACTGTGAGAAGATAAAACCCACTGGGTCTGAGTTGTATTCCAGCTGGTGTTAGCAGCTAATGGTGTATGAAGCTTTAAATTAGAGACCGAGTCAGACTTGGCATTGGAGTCATGATGATTGGGTTCTTAACACTCCGCTTGGCTACACTGAACCTATTGGCCTGATGACAGTCATCACTGGAGGCCTTCAGAGATCAATTTAAGGCCGTTTAGATTTTGAAGGAGCAGAGGAGGAACTATGTTATTAGTTGAGTTTAGTTTATTTATTATTTTAGACTGGTAGAGGAACCCTAGAGATGGAGCTACCAGGTAGGAGACAAAGAGGAGATTGATGGATGCAGTGAGGGAGGACATGGAGGTAGTTGGAGGCAGAGAGATTCCTGATGAAACCATCTGGGTTTATTTCAGTTTATTTATCCCTGGTGTAGCAGAAACAAACCTTCTCACCTGACTACTGCTCAGTCAAGATGCAACTACAACTCAAACTTTATATTTTTGCACAGATTCCATTTCATAAACAAACTTTCTGTCTTTGGTAAACCAACCAACCAACCAACCAACCAACCAACCAACCTGGCGTATTCATCTGAGCATTGATTTTAACATTCACAGTACATTAGAGTCCATCACAGCACGGTTCACATTACACTGCGTGTGAGATGCGAGTTGAGTTGAGCCGACGTATAATGGATTTCGGGAATGTGAACTTCAGTGCATGAAACAAACCTTCACTCCATATACTTGACCCGTCTCACAGTCTCTGTGGGTTTAGATGATGGACAGTGACAGAAAGGAGATGTCCACAAACTGAGGGGAATACAAACACGGTTGAAGGTGAATGGATTCTACTGGAGATCTGACGTGACGTTGCGTGGATGTAAATCAGCAGCGAACCCAGTGAGGGTCAGTGATAACGCAAATACAACCTAATTACTTTGTGTCTGAAGTGATGAAAGACGTACAGGAACAGGATAGGAATAAAACCAAAGAGAAACAATTATGATTCTTACAGGAATTCAATCTATTTAGATAGAAATAAGCAGAGTCAACGCAGACAGGAAGAAGGAGAGCGTGAAACTGGAGGAGTTAGAGGACTGTGAAGTACTGTGAAGTATTTCAGGTACTCATTTATCTCTACACTGCACAGGACATTTCACTGGTAATTATTAGATGAGCACAGAAATAATGGAGTTGTTTAACAGGAGGCGGGAATTAAAAACTTTTAATGAGGTTTTTTTTTCTCTCCATTGTTGATGACTTATTAATGGGGCCTTTTTAATTAAAAATCTAGATCTTTGTTCAGTTTTTTTTAATGTAGTGCAATAAATATTTAAATATTTTATTTAAAAAAAATCTATAAAGACAAAGACTTAAATTTTGCTTTGTGAAAATCTTTGCATCATTGTCTAATATGTGCAACTAAAACCAGAAACCAAACACAGACGTAGTAAATAGTGCTGAGCTCCCAGTTATCTATGGTGAAGTACACCTCCAACAATAGATACCAGAGCATAAATTAGACCAGTAATGGGTCTAAACCTACATATACACAGCTGACCAACACCTTTTTCTATCTTCTAGACGTCCATCCACAGCACTAACACCACTCTGACCACTTACACTAGAGCAAATTAATCTGTTTAAACAGCAGAGGAGACACATTGACAAGAAGAATGAATGTGTCACAGTAGATAAAAGACTGACCGTTCACTATCTGCAGACCTTGTTAACCTGGGACACCTAGAGCTCAGGGCCAGGAGTGACTGGTCCATAAATCATTGGTCGTACTGTCCTTGGTCTCTACACACACACACACACAGGGTCCTTCAACTACACACAAGCCCCACTATGGGCAAACACTTTACATAACAGATGAGCTCGGGTTAGAAGGTCCGATGGAGGTGTCATTTCTTTATCTTCTCATACGCAACATTGACCAAAAGTGGCTGCACGGAGTAGAACAGCTGTGGAGATGACACTGAGGGACCAGACTGGAGCAGGTGGCAATAAAGGTACATATAATAATGAGGACAGTGTCGGAAAAATATAGAAATTAGATTTGAATACGTCACATGATTTCTAAAATCCTGCAAAAATGTTTCATAGTTTATGTTTCTAGTTTTCTATGAGTTAGACAAGTGGTCCCCAACCACTGGGTCGGGGACCGGTACCGGTACCATCATCAATAATGCAACTATATTTGATTAGGAAATATTTTCTCAGTGAAGACAACAACAATAAACTCAAAATGACGCAGAGTCATTGATACAAGATTCTCACTTTTTATACCAGGTAGAAAGCTATAGGCTGTGTGCACTTGAGAAATCCTTGTGCCCATGCACAGTTAATTCTGGTAGGAAGATTTTATAGGTAGGAAAATATTTCAGAAATATTTTCATTTTATTAAGGGATATTTATCTGACACAACTTAACGACTGGTCTGTGAAAATAGTACAAGACCTTTAACCTGTACGTGGCTTAAAAAAGGTTGGGGGACATCGAGTTAGACTAAGTATTTTCACTGTTAAGAGCCTTGACCTGAGATTTATGTTTCGGCAGGGAAAAAAAAATGCTCCAATTATTTTGTATTCTAGTTGTGGCAGCTGCTGCTGAAATGCTCATTAATCTGCTCTAGATGTCACTGCACCACCGACACCACAGGCGGAGAAAACCTGGTCCTGGACTGACACGCAGCTGCAACATCCACGCAATGATTCAGCCTCAGCCTCCCGTCAACCAACCCGGCTTCCTGTCAAACTGGAACATACATGTAGCGTCGGATAATGAGTCACAGCAGCGTTCAGCTGATGTTGGACTCTCCGCTCCACCTGAGGGACACGACTGCAATCTCTGCCTACAAGGACACAGGACTCTCGTATCCACCAAACCGTTCAACTGAGAGGAAGAACCAAGAGAGAAGGATAAGAGAGAGAGAGGGGGATTTAGGAGCCTGAGAATCGTCCACTCACCTTCAAGTCTCCTCACATCAGAAGAAGAGGAAAAGTAGAGGAGATCAGTGTCAGTGGATGTCAATGACAAAATGACTGCATTGAGGAGACGGGGTTTTAAAAAGTGAGAAATGGGAGGATGAGAGTGTGACTGATGATATAATGACAGATGCAGCGAAGTGGGGGAGAGAACGGGTGATGACGGAGAGTGAAGGAGAATGAGGAGCTCCGTAAGAAATCAGCAGGTTGTGAGGATGTTGCAGGAGGCAGAGAGGGAGGAAGGGAGGGAGGGAGGGAGGAAGGGGGAGCCGATGAGTGAGAGCATAACAAGTTGGGTCTAGACCGTTTCATAAAGGGAAGTCGCCACATTTACAGCACACTGCAGCCAATGGGCGGCGTCCAAGAGGTGGGGGCGAGCCTCTGATTGGCTCATCTCAGACAAAAGGGTGGAACAAAGGCAGAGGAGCAGCCAATGAAGGTGGTGATGATGGATGAGTGTTACCTGTGAGTGGATGTGTTTTAGAGCCAGTTGGGTCAAGGACATTTAAACATTACTAGGTTCTTTGTCTCAATCTGATCAAAGCAATGACTCTGGAGACACAGGACATGAGACAGTTCCCTTAAACACAATGTCAGATGGACAAAAACAGCGAGACAGACTTCTTATCTTTCAGCTCACGACTTGTTGCTACGGGGAAAACACGGTGATGGAGTAAAGCTGGACTTTCCAGAGAAGAACTAACATTTAAATAATAATAATAAACAATAATCAGTCTGACTAATATTCTTCTTATTACAATTGAAACATTTGTTTATTTAAATGAAGAAAACTAAAAATAACCCTAGCTCACAGGTGTCAAACTCAGGCCCGCGGGCCAAATCTGGCCCGCAGTATAATTATATCTGGTCCGCATTCCATTGATAATGCATGCCTTTTATAAGGAATACTTGAGTTTTAATAGTTGTTGTCATTAGTTAATTAATTACATTAATAATTACTAACAGGATTGATGATGCTAATGGATTAGCTACAAAACAAAACAAGTCGAGCTTGTAGTTTGAAAATGTTAAATTTTTGGAACAAGTATTTTTAAATAAAATATCACTTCATTGAACAACGAGTAATAGGATTTACAGAGATTCTTCATCTTCTCCTTTCAGCGGTTGATCCTCAACTCTAACTCCAACTACCTCCATGTCCTACCTCACTGCATCCATCAATCTCCTCTTTAACTCCTACTTTGTAGCTCCATCTCTCAGATCATTCTTCTACCAATGTTTCCACTGTCTCTCCTCTGAACATGTCCAAACCATCTTAATCTGTCTTCTCTAGCTTTTTCTCCAAAGGATTTACTGAGATTGTTTTGATGAACATTTCTTTACTCACTCAGTTTTGGCAGCAGTGGTGGCCTAGTGTTAAGGAAGTGGACTCTGCAAGACCAGAAGTTCTAATCCACCTGCTGCCAGGTTGTACCGTTCACATCTACATAACTTCCAGTGGTCTCATGCTACAGTGCAGTGTCTGGACTGGAGCCCCGGTGTTGGACAAGAGGATGAAGATGAATGAATGAGTTTCAGGGCAGATTTAATTGGCAATTATTAAAAATTGCACCCAGGGTGAGATATGATCCTCTAGGCCACAGGGTCAGAGGGAGGAAACATTGGTTTGATCTGCAGCGGAAACACTGTGAGATGAACTGTCAATAGTTCAGCAGCAGTAATGAAATGGGCCAATTTCATTACAGTGACAGTTCTACCACAGATACTGGACCACACTGGACCTTCTCAACCTTTTCCTGCAGGCCTTTGGTCTCATGTTTGTCATTTCAGTGACTCAGACAAAAAACAAATTTGTCAATTTCCTGATTTTTTTTTTATTTTATTTACACTGACAGTTTATTCCCTGCTGTCTGATCCTGTTTTTATTTTCCTCCATCAGCGCCTCTCCATTATTTTCTTTCTTTTCCCCGTCATCCTCCTAAAAGCCTGTCTGCACCTGCTGCCTCTGACGCTATGTTTGACAACAGGGGGGCGCTGTCTCCTAGACCCCAAACCAACATACGCACAGACCTGAGTCAGCCTCCACAGGCAGCAGGAGGAGGAAGAGGAGGACTGCTGAAGAATGACAACAATGGTGTGTATGACACCAGAGAACATGTTGACCTCAAACCACTGTCACAAACTTTCACATACAGTAAATCCTCACACTGACTCTAAGTGATCGGCCTGTCAGGTTAGGTTGGATTACCCATAATCCCTTTAACAGTTACGGCCTACGGAGCACCTGTCAAGAATTCATGTAGGCCCCCAGATAATCAATACTTTTCATCACAAACCTGAGGTGAGGAAGCCTGAAATCCTCTTCATCATCTTCCTGCTGACCTCACCAGCCCAACTGAGACCTGAACCACTAGTAGAAAACCTACAATGAACCAATCAGCCAACAATAAACTCCTGTCATCACTGCTTTGCTTCTAGGTTAAAAGGAACGCACATCAACAATGGACGTCCAAAGTCCATGGGACAGATCACTTCCAGATTCATCTGCTGAGGTCAAACTGTCCACATTTTAGACCAGTGTTCCCCAACCATTTTTGCGACACGGACCAATTAAATGTCTCGTACTATTTTCATGGATTGGTTGTTGAGTTGTGGCGGATAAACTAATTTCTGGTGTCCCGAAATATTTTAAATATTTTATTTTATAATAACTATAAAATCTTACCCCAAAACAAACAAGGGTTTCTCATTTGCACAGATCCTATAATTTTCTGCTACCAGACCGGTATAAAAAGTTAGAATCTTGTGTCAATGACTCTGCATCATTGCATTATTGATGATGGAATCCTAGCCATTCTTTTAGTCAGTTCTTTTGTTGATATGGTTATGGATCAAGTGCCAGATGGGGCCAAAAGGAAAAAAAAATTCTGTGCGGCCCGGCACCAATTCACCTACGGACCAGTACTGGTCCCCGGCCCTTTGGTTTGGGACCACTGTTTTGGACGGTTTCTATATTACAATAGGACATAAAACTAGGTAAATTAACATCCTGACAACCAAAAATGACAGATGAAATCATATGGATAAGTACCATAAAATATACACTGTACATATAAGTACAAAAGTACAAAAAAATATGTAGAAGAACCTTCTGCCTCTTCTGTGTGCACATACCACAATGTAGTGCAGCTGAACTAGATTAGCATTCCCCAGTTAAGGAGCCTGAATGTCACACTGACCCAACATCATTTAACTCAGGGGTCTCAAACCTGCGGCCAGTGGACCATTTGCGGCCCATAGAATGATATCTTGTGGCCCACACCTTGATATGAAAGTTATGAAACTAAACCAAAGGGACTTGGTGAACTTTTTTCCAAACCTGGCAACCATCTACTGCTCACACTGGGTGACCAATTCACAACTCATGACTCCTGTGTTCACACTCTTCCATCACCCACTGATGATCACGTGCAATTGGACTGCACAGACTGTGCAATACACGACATGTAGAAGATGAAGAAGCAGGTAGTGGGAGATACAAGGATGCTAGGAGTTTCGTAAAGATAAAGTGACAACGACAACGTGTATGGACAAGGAAACGTCTTGGCAGACGTGGACAGCTGCCCCCTGTTGTTTACTTGTTTTCTCCTCTGTATCTACGTCTGTACATGTTCAGTGTGACAAGGATGGTGGTGGTGGAGGGAGGGGAATTGTGGGTAATCAGCAGGACGTCAAACATGTTTGATTTTCCCAGCATCAATCGTGAGGTAGTCAGGAGGAGATCGTTAGGTGATAATGACTCGTCTAAACCCCACGTAGGCCGCAAGGCTCGAGTCGCACGACTCAGCCTTGAAGTGGGCCTGAACAAAGACGAAGAATCTTTGAAAAAAAATATAACTCAAGACAAAACTGTTTGTGGAGTCAACTGCTACACTGCATTTCTATCACAGTAAGAATCGATAAGTAATAAAATGAATTAATGATGTTGTTAAGGGATTCTGAATAGTTAAATTCTTATTGATTTCCTCTGCCTGACGGGTGAAGCACTTTAGATTCTTATACAACACCACGAGTACCTACTGGACACGATCCCAGAACCCTCAGGTTGGAGGACATCTGTCACTAACCACTGACCCAGAGCCACTCGTGACACGAGAACCAGGACAGAGAGTGCACTGAACCAGTCCAAAAAAACCCCCTAGTTTTCAAGAAGTCCTATTTTTTGTCCCACTTAAAATGTTCAAATGTGGAGTCGTCCTTAACATAATGGCTGCTCACCACAGGCTGAGGATAATTGAGAGGAAACCACTGAGTTTTCACACAAATTGAATTGACTTTCATGAGAAGAATGTGAAATTATTGTATAAGGACTTGAACTGATTCACAGACCACGACTTGTAATTACATAATGAAGCCTGAGATTGAAATCAGATGTCGCACTGCTGCCTCCAAGGTCACGGAGATGACACTTCACCACACGTGTCGACGGAAACAACATGTCTTACTGTACTTCTTACTTCTGTTAGTACTTCACAATACACGCAGCAGTACGAAGACAACTTACCGGTCGCCTGATCGTAACAATGACGACGACGGTGAGACCTTTACCACATCAACCGAGTACAAACCCGTCCACCGCTGTCCCTTCTCTGCTCGTCTTCAGTATTCCTACTGCGAACCTATTGTCCTCAGCTCAGCTCCAAAGTTTACAGAAGGTCAATCTCCTTCCCAGACTGAACCAGTATCACAGTATCCCGGGCGTTAGCAACACTGAAGCACGCCAAGTTACAACAGCAAACAATCGAGCCCCCCCTCTGACATCCAGTGTTGAGTAAGCCTTATGTTTAAATACTCCTTTAAGGTCAGATCTCTCTGGTTTCAGGGGAGACCGTGCAAGTGTTTGACTCCCTCACCCTGAAATGGCAAAGTGGAAATGGCGACTCCTCCCAACCTGAGAGTCACTGCAACTGTTTCAAGAGAGCGGCGTCCTACGCTGCACTGACGTGTCAGGGGTCTGGAAGGGCAACATTGCTGGACCAGAGTAATCCTAGTGACGGAAACAAGGTCCTTAGTCCTCTTTTCACCCAAGATGACCATAAAATCCACAGGCAGCGAAGCCCTGAAGAAGAAACTTCACCAAGGCCGCAGCTGCAGCAGCAACACAATGGGTGCTGCACTGAAAATATTCCAAAACTATTAGTCACCTCTGAGAATAAACCGCATTGGCAACATGGTACAAATTGACCAATCAAAGCCTAGATTGAAAAACTCAAATACCCGCAGTGAACGGGTCGGTTCTGTTGGCCCGGCCTCGCGTCATAAGACCGCTGACATAATCAGCCTCTGGACCAAACAAGACCTCAAAAGGCTTTTCAAGGTAACGCTGCAGCTTTCTTCACCTCCAACCATCTGTGTCCAAGTTCTCCTCACTCATCCTACTCTTGACCCCCTCTCTGTTTTTGTCCTCTTTTCTCACCCCCGCCCACAACCTGCTACAGCCAGACAGTTCGAGTTTCCTTCCGCGAAAAAGCATCAGCAACAAATGGCAAAATGCACCTCTTTCACCCCCCCCAACACTTCCTCGGGTTTTTTCCCCCCTCGTCTGCAACATCCCAGGGGATACGATGAAAAACAGGAAGGGACAAAATATACTGTATCACCAGTCCATGTCTGCTACTTAGAAACATCTACATTACGTTGTCACTCACTGCAGTGGCCTCGACCTTGGCCTCAACACTGCAGTGATTCTTTATGGCTCTCATTGCAGCAGCTACTGAAGGGAAATGAAGTGAAACTTATTTCTCTTTGTCCAACCAGTGTAATCTTCGCAATTACAGAGACTACATATATATTACAATAGAACAGAATGGTTTATTTAAAAAGTAATGACATTATTTGGTATTAGCAACCTTTTTGGCGTAAGTTTATCTTTTTTTTATTTTTAAAAATGACTTTATTATCTTCATTATGAGGATCAAATGGTTCCACAGTGGGAGAGAGAAAATTTCACATTAATCTGTACGTTATTTGTCATATGTTCAATTGGACAAACATTCATATACAAACGTGGTTTTAATTTATTCTAATATTTATATCCCTATTTATAATTTATGTTGGTTTTTTTGCGTCTTGGAACAACTACAGTGTCAATGTACTGGTAATATAATGACAAAATAAATTTAAGTAACAATATCATTCTGATTTTGGAAGACTTTTACTGTGAAAACAGCAAAAAAAAAAATAAAAATTGTATTCTCTTATTTTGCATACATTGCAATTTATTTTTCAGTTTTAAAATAATTTACATAAATACTGTTTTTTAAAAAAAATTGTTTTTCTGTTTTTTTTAAGTAACTTTGTTAAAATAAGGACTTGTGCCAGAGAACAGACACCTGAGGACAGGACACAGTCTGTCCTAACATTTGACATGCAGCTAAAAGCCAAAGTCATGACGGAGTTTGTGTGTGTTTTAACCCATTTGTTTATGGTTAGAGACCACAACTGAGCGTCTCTGAGGACAAATGGACATCTGTGACCTCGGATGTCTGTGTCCTCACATGTAAGGTCAAAATAAAAAAAGGGATCGAGAGAAGGAGGGGGAAATTTCTGTCCACAACGGCCACTAGTTGTCCAAAGCTGCAGCTAGTGGCCTGTGTCCTCCTGCTCTTAATCCTGACGTCCAACACATGACCCAGCTAACAGTATTATGGAGTGCTTTGATTAGACCAACTGCTGTGAGCCTGTTCTGGAGGAGTTGGCTGCCTGTTGGTGGCCCGTGTGGTGCTGCTGTTCTCTTCCAGTCCCACACAGGAATGCCAAGCCTCTGTACAGACACGCGCACGTACGCGCACATCCAGGGAGAATTAGGCAGCGTTTAACCTCCGAGTCCAGAGGAAGAAAAGACACGAGGCAGCGTGGATTAGAGCTGCGAGTCAGTGAGTCAGTGGACGGATTAGCTCCACATAGTTATTCTAGGTGAAGAATTAAGGCGAACGCCGGGGGAAACGTGCCGTCGGCTTTGGCCGTAAATGACAAGTTTAAGACGAAAAGGATCGAGACGTACGGTCAGAGGAATTTCACATGACTTCACTTCGACCATAAGCTCTAAGCCTATCAAGAGGTCGAGAGGGTTTGGAAATAACATTGGACTTTTCATCAAACAGGATAAATTGACATGATGTTTTGATTCATGACGGCATCAAAATTTTGACATTTTGACTCCTTCCGTTTTGGGGAATAGGAATAATGATTTCAAATTCTTTTGCAGCTTTGAAACAGGCGTGGACAGATATTGACTTCAGGGCAATACTGGGTTCTCAAATTTGAAACAAGAACCAGTTCAGGAGCAGAAAACTCCTCCTAAAAAAAAAATCAATTTCCCATAGATTCTGTGTAATACAACACTGAACCAGAAGGAGACTGTGGATCAGGGTTTTGGAGAACTATAGGATTTGACCATAAAATATTATTAAAAATTCAACTTTCCCATCAAGGTGGGGGCCGCAAAATATCATTCCATGGGCTGCAAATGGCCCACAGGCCCCTTGTTTGAGAACCCTAGTCTTAAATCTTTAGAAAAGAAATTAGAGATTTAGTTGAGACATTCTAAAAATGCTTTTTTTTTCATTTGACTTTCATATTTCTCTGTTCAAAGTCACTCTGAAGCTCTTTTCCTCGTTACCTACAAAACCTCACATCAGACGAGACAATTTTGGACGCAGCTGTTTCCCCAACAACGGTATTTTTAGGACGCAGAATTGTTTGAGGTGATGTCTGTCATGTGCTGTTTTTTTTTTTATTCAGTGCAGTGTCGCAGCAGGGGCCGTGCTGAAAGAAACTCATTCTGACAAGAGGTCTGCTGGTCTTCCTGTAATGATGGAGAAAAGGGTGAGAGGGTGAGAGAAGGAGAGGGCCCACATTGTCCCAGGTCACCCTGTATTTTGGTCCGGTCCAGTAATTCAACTTCCACCCATCGCTTCAAATCTGAACATCATATTTTTTCCCAGCAGGAGACACGACGAGGCACAAAAACACTCCCTGCTGCGCCATCTACATGGACAGAATTAAAAAAAAACAAAAACAAAAACAAAGTATACGCAGTATTTCCACCGGCTAGAAGTACACACATCCAAACTCATCCTGTACTGTATCTACCACATTTATATGAATTAATTTCACAACACCTGCAGTGAGTCAGAGGCCACAGTGACTCATTCACCGCAGCTTCAACATAAACAGCTTGGATTCACTGTCATTTTTCCTGACACTTCTTCATTTTTGGCTCAGTTACTGCTGCTGCACGAAACATCACAGACTGGTATTGGACCCTGACATGTCTGCAGCTCCGTACCATCGTCTCCCTTTCATTTCACCCCGTCTTCATTGCCAGAGACGTAAAGACATAATGAGAAACAAAGTGAAGCTGAATCACAGCCAACGGTCGCGACTCCATCAGCGGCACAGACCAACAACAGCGTTTATTTCCTGTTTCCTGTGATGATTCGATGAAAAGACCTTATAACTGCTTATCGTCAAACAAAGGATAAGTCCATAATGTTTCCATAATAGTGAGAGATCACTGATGAAATATGGAGGTTCAGAACAGTAAAAATGGAGGTTATTCATCAATTACGAAAAAACACCAATTGCAACAACTGACATGAGTTGAACTCGTTTAATATCTTTATGAATTGTTCCTGAATCGGATCTTAGCCTGTGAATCGAGATATGAATCGGATCGTTATGTGAGTGAATCGTCACACCCAGTGGAGTGATATTTTTTGGCCCCCATCTTTATGTGAAAATTGAATGTTAGCGGGGCCCACAAGATTTATAGAAGAATTCTACTCTAAGATAATGCTAGAAAAAATGGTTCTTGTTGGATGTACTCAGTGGTTGACACTGCTGTGGGTGACTGTGGGTATTACAGTGGAAAACTGCTTTTTTTTATTTCATTTTTCACCTTTTTTTTCTTGTGTATTGAACATTAACTGCTAATGTGGCCCGTTGGCGAAATGACAGTGGGACAGTGGTCCTCAACTTGAGTTTGAGACAAATGGTTTTAAAGATAAGACCAGACAACCATTTGTCTCCAACAGATACAAATAACAAATGGAAATGTTTTTTTTCCGTTTGGTAATTGTACCTGCCCAGAACTATTTGTTTTGTTCTTATTTTTTTTCCACCTCAATCATTTGTGTCCATGTAAACACAGCGTCAGTCCTGCTGGTCACAGGTGCTTCATGAAACTCTAGCCAGACATGCAAATGAGGCGTTCAGGTTCCTCAGGAGCAGTGGTTTTACTGTGGGAGCGGAGGACAATGGTTTGGCCTTAACAACTACGAACTGAGATGATCAATTCAGGTGAAGAAAAGGAAGGAAGGAAGGAAGGAAGGAGGGAAGAAAGGAAGGAAGGTGAAGAAGTGGTCGCTTTTTTTTTACACACACTCCTCAGACTACAATTGTAGATTTTTCAATGAAATCAGAATTTACGCATCACGGGCTGAGAGTCATGCACAGATAAGAAGTGGTTCTCAACTGGTCTCACTCTGGGACGTAAATTTTCCTGTGGTCCTTGATTCGCAACCCACTCTCATAAAATCACTTTTAACATATTCATTTTATTCAACAGAGTGTGCCTTTCAAAATAAGAGATTTTCTAATCTCATTCAGAAGAGGTCCACGACCCACCAGTTGAGAAACACTGGTCTAGAATATATATAAAAAAATTGTCAAGATCTTTCCGTCAGATTTTAATGTTATGTATCGTATATCGAAGTATACATACTTTGACGTACACTCAGTACATTTGACCAAATAAACTGAAGGATATTAGTTTATAAAGGATGGAGCAAACACTGATTTTCTCACTTTCACTCTTTTCAAGAGAACATGATCAGACAGAACAGACCTGTCTCTTATACA
>JAFBJS010000173.1:116801-134378 GCA_016785265.1 Paraplagusia blochii
ACAGTAAAAAAATCAACACCTCCTAACATACTAACCCTTCCAAATCAATGCACTCAATCCAATCCAACCCACTGGGATTCTTTTTCCAGCAGCTGAGTCAGAGGATCTTTTAACATCCTGTCAGCAGCCATGATGGATCTGTGTCAACCAACTGTGTCTGTGTTTTATTTTGGTCTTTCTCTGACTTTCTGGGAGGTTTAAAATAAAAAAGAAGAAAAAAAATTGCAATTTTAACGCAACTAATGTGGTTTAGCAATATAATAAGGCAAGTAATGTAAGTAAATGGGCAAGTAATTGCATTTCTCACTGTCCCCCGTGCAGTAAAGACAGAACAACATTAAAGTGCAATGCAGGACACAGGCCTAATAAATATCCACATGTTCATATGATTATGCATTATGATTATTAACTATATGCAAATACAACCATAACTGGTTTGCATTGGGAATACACTTCTGCATTTTTCCCCCCAAAAGATGCTGAGGTTCTCTTTAGGAGAGACAAGGATCAGGAACGTTAAGAGGAGGGACAGTGGATACATTGGTAGAATAATGATCCTAGAGATGGAGCTACCAGGTAGGAGACAAAGAGGAGACTGATGGATGCAGTGAGGGAGGACATGGAGGTAGTTGGGGTTAACGTTGAGGATACAGGGAGAGATGGAAATTGTTGACTTTCTGTGGCAACCCTTGAAAAAGGGGACAAGTTGAAAGGAGAAGACGCCATTATCCTTGATTTTTACATATCATTTATCTTAATTCTGCTCCTGTATCTGCTCCAAACCTACACCTCATGTCCAATTTTAGGACCAGCAGTGGCCCTCAAGTCAAAGTTTGCCTACATCTGGTCTAGAGCAACAATCTTTGAAAACGTTAGCTTTGACTTTCTTTGCAATTAACCAGGAAATATTCTATTCCTATTTTCGTAACCTTTACTATGCTAAAGTTTTCCTACAACTAAATTGTCAAACACAAAAAAAAAAGATACATTGTCATGACAGTCTCTGTGTTTTTGTGGATTCTCCAGCATCAGTGGTTTAGATTTCAACAATGATCAGTTCTTTCTACCGAACAAATTGCAGCAGAGGCTTCATTTAACAAACGTATTGATCTGGTATCGATCTGTTAACCTTGTGCTCACGTGAAAAGACGTCCACTTCTCCGTGACAAGCCCGCAGGAGTGTGTATCACAGATCATTTGCAAAGTCAACAACAATTAACCCCCGACAGCAGACATTTAATTGGTGGAACAACCAACAGATTTGTAAGAACCACCTCCTGGTCTGATTATTGACTCCTTTTCACCTGATCTCCACTCTGGACGTTTAACCTCAATTGCATAACGTGTCATTGTTCTTCCCACTCCAGCTTGTCCTCAACCTGCTCAGTGTCCTACGGAGAGACACCACTGGACTCCATGTGAAACTGCCCCCACCCTGCAGGCACGCCGCTCTCTGAGGTGTCAAATGTCCACCAATCACTCCTGTTACTAAAGGCGGTCGGCAGCAGGAATGATTTGGCTAGAAATAGCAGTGTCACATGAGCGTGAGCAGCGACTGGTCAGCCAGCTGCTCGTCCTTACATGGAGCCTGGCCCCATCAGGACAATTAAATCCACCACCAGCATTATTGATATAAGCGGCACAGACGGAGCAGCTCCATCATCTATTTATGACGCATGCGACACTCTGGTGAAGAAGTGTCCGCCCGGAGAGAACGTGGACACGTGAGCTCACACCTGTTCAAACAACGCACTTTCCGCAACCTCTGAACTCTCACATGTTCGGACACCCGTCGAGATCAGTGTTTCCCAGAAAAGAGAGCGGACTCACCATTTTTTAACACCAACATTTGCTCAAGAACACGCGTCTATTCAAAGCAATGTTTCCTATGAGTCAAAACCACCTTTTCTACAACTGACTGATGAAGTAAGAAAGACTTGACGCTGGTGAAGGAAGGAAATCAAACTCCTTGTCATTGTGACATTGTGAACCACACCACTGCACGCAAAGAAATCTGAAACCTCATTCAACCTAACACCATAGTCAATAGTGGGCAGCTTTGAGCACCTTTGGAGCAGAGAGTGGTGATGGTGCCATGCTCAGTGGTAACCTGGCAGCTGGTGGAGTCAAACCCTAACTACTACGCCACTGCTGGCCAAAACGAGAGCGTATGATTTACTGATTAAAGTCAGAGATATGCACAAAATAATGTTCCATGAACGCAACATTGACTTTTTCATAATATTCAACTTTTTTGTCCTTACTAAAATATGCAAATGTTGTCGAACTGGCCCATCATATTTTACTGTATATTTCATAAAAATCAATAACTATAGATGTAGCCACTGATTGTGGTAATATCTATAACAATAAAAGTCAAGTTTGATGGGACTTTACTTAAAGATCGATACATCCAATAAGTTGAGATTAGTTTAACTTTTATGGGACATCTACCAATTTAATTTAATCTGATTTATCACAGATTCATTTGGTCCAAGTGCGGACTCTAAAAGTTTAATACATTTGGAATTATAAAAGTGAAAAATGAAACACTGGTAGAGCTATAAAAACAAAACAGCAGTTTTTCAACTCCCAGAATGATGATTTTACCTGCAAAATATACATTTTTTTACATTATAAATAACAGCAGTTGCAGATCGTCTCCAGTAGGACAATTAACACAAAACAACTGATTTGTTTTGAAGTACTGCAACGAAAATCCTCGTAAAGATTTCAGTATGTACTGAAATGGCGCTAACTCACCCACAGCGCCACAGTGAGGCCACTGTCAATGTGTAGGCAGTGTTTTGTTTTTAAAGCCCCACATTTTAGTTCCACTCATCTGACAAAATGTGTCATTGAAATGACATTATCCCAAACGCCAAGAATAACTTTTCCCATCATTCTTTGAGTGTTTCCTCTCTAACCCTTGAGCCACAAGCATTTTCCAAAGCCTCAAATGGTGAGCGGGGCCTCAGTGTCAGAAATGACTCATCAGAGTGTGGACAATCACGGACAAATGGACGGGTCTGAAGGAGGAAGACAGAAAAACAGTGTCCATTCTGCTTCCCATAAATGAAACCACGAAGCCTTGCAGTCTGACGGCTTATCCACCATTAGCATAGTTAACACCGGGGCCAAGCACCCAGACAAGGGCCGCTGTGTGTGACGACGCTTTGATGCAGCGTTGGCGGTTTGCAGACGGCCACCAGAGACACTACACAACAGCTCTCCTGGGCTGAGTGGAGAGGACAAACAAGGCCGTAATCACTCAGCAGGTCAGGGAGAAAAGCCTGGGACAGGCCGCAGCATTGACTCCCTAAATAGGATAATGACTCATTTTTACAGATAAGGCGGAAGGGCTTTTCCTTTTTCACTGGAGGATCCCGTTGAAAGGATGGTGGTTTCTTTCCTCTCGAAGGCGTCACCCTCCCAGATTTAGGTGGAGGGTCTTTGGGCTCTGCCCCGAAACAACAAAGGAAGGAAAACCAGAAAGAAGCTGCCAACAAGACTGAACAACTGAGTCAAAACAACAGTAAATGCTGATATTAGTCATGGAAAAAAAAAAAAAACGCAATTGTTGTGTCAAACACTGAGGCTTCTGGGGCTTGTTGGTCAGAGAAGAATGCAGACTTATGTTATGTGACATTGGCCAAAGAGACATAAAGGGATGACGTTTTTTTTTTTTTTTTTTTTTTTGGTTATGATCAACCACTACAGAGGTTTGTTCTAAAATGGGCTTCTTACATACATACATGTGTGGAAACCACAAGCATCTGAGTTTGTGGGGGTTTAAACGTTACCATGGGTTGAAAAACAAAATAACAACTTAGGTCTCAATTAAATCCGTGGATGAAATTGAACCATCTGCTGTAGAAGTTGACTAATTAAGAGCTTTGATAACTCTGTTCTCTGAGTCTAATTAGTAGGTGTCCCCTGAAGGGAAGCTAAATTTGATCATTGAAGAAAGTTTGAATGACTGAAGTCTAATCTGAAGTTTCCTTAATTTGTTTTTGTCTCACAGTTATTTTATCACTGCAATAGAGAAAAAAAAAAGATTAAAAAAATTACAAAAAAATGTGTTCCTCCAGAGGCGACACTGAGTTAACAACTCGATCGAGGCTGTATTAGACAGAACAGATTTAGAGTAAAGTTTGACTCTCTGGCCAAGTTTTTTTTTTTTTGGACAATATTTTGTCAAACTTTAGAAAATAAAACACTTTTTAACTTCTCAAATTCACTTTAATTTAAATGTATTGACTTTTATGGCATTTAGTTGACAAAACAATTGGAAATCTGAGATAAATATAAAAAAATAAAGATAGGATTCACAAACCAAAAAATTATTTGCAAACTTTGTATAGAAACTAAGAAGCAAGGACACATTTTCTATGGTCGGTCTGGTCAATTTCCTATTTCAGTTGAATAAGAAAAGCTCAAATTCTTAAAACCTTTGTCTTACAGAACATTGCAATTTAAAACTAGATAGATAATAATACCCTTGCTAAAATATTAGAAACATCTTAACGGATGAATGTAGAAACAGCCAATGTTTATGTTCAATTTCTACTAACAGTAAAGCGGGAAACCCAGATGACAGTGAACGCCTCTGTCACTTCAAGTTTCCTCCAACATCGACTGTTGACTTTTCACTTGCTTTGACTTGAATCATCTGAGAGATAATTATTAACGTGCCAAAACCCAGTGTTTTCTCCACGACACAATAAAAACAAAGAACACGCCGGTTGAGCATGGTCATGTGATGTTGCCATGGCAAAGAATGGCACAGACATAACAGTGTGATTGTGTTCGCTGATTGTAGGCTGATCAGAGAAACAGACTGTTCTCTGACTGTGGCACTGCCAGCCCCGGTGCCAAGTGCCCTTCAGACACACCCACTGACAGAAGGGCCTCTGCACGGAGCCTTAATGTGACTGAAAACAGAACAGGCTCCTGCAGCTATTTTCCATACATTTGACTCTGTTATTTAGTAAATAAATAAACCACAGTGTGGCTGCCCTTGAAAATAACATTAAATTCACTATGACCTACGCACTCCAGAGTACAATACAACATCTATAATACTCTGAGATGTTGTCCAGCCCAGGGCCCAACCTCAGACAGGCCCAGATTTTGGGGTCATTTGAAAGTCATAATAATTCAATCCAAATAATCAGGAAATTCTAAATTACAGACCCATAAATGACTCATTGTAACCTACATGTAGCAGCTTGCTGTCCTTAATGGTAAGAAAAGCAAACTCCTTGTCATTGCGACATTGGGATTCTCACCACTGCACACAATGAAATGTCACTTCTGTATTTAACCCATCACCACAGTGAACAGTGGGCAGCTTTGAGCGCCCAGGGAGCAGTGAGTGGAGTTGGTGCCATGCTCAGTGGTAACCAGGAAGTTGGTGGATTCAAACCCAGAGCCCTCCGGACCCCAGTCAGGTTCCTTAACCACCAGGCCACCACTGCCCTGTGCAGTGGTGCATTTCATCTGCTACTGACTGTTCTGTTCTGAGGAGAACTGTGAAACTATCACTGAAAAACATCTGTTTGACTATTTTTTCACCAACAAACACCTGTTGTTTCCATCATTTCCTGAAGGTTTTTCCCGAGGGATTAACGGGGGCTCACAGATCATTGAATCTGCATTACCTTTGTTTTGCCACTGAGATTTCTAGTATCACCTCTTTGAAGCCTTCAGAAACTCTCTGCTCAAATAAATCATTCGTTACGGCCTTAATAAGTGAATAACTAAATAACCCTGGTCAAACGCCGCTGCACCTGTACTACTACAGACGTTAGCCTCGCTGTCACTTGATCAATGACAAGTGGAAGTCATTTGACACGTGCCAACATAAAACCCATTACCACCAACAGGCCGGTGATTTGATAGCCGGTGGCTGTGACAACACTGTTTAATTCTGGAGTGCAACACACACAGATCCAAACTCATGTAGCTTGAGGCACTGACAGGCTAAAGACATTGTGCATTAGAATTGTACGTGGGCTGAATCCACATTCATGTCAAATGAGTCAATTCTTTATCACATGATCTGAGATGGAGGCTCCACCTTTGACATTTCCATTAATTTTTACTGTTTTGACCATAATGTTGTGTCTACACACAAATTAAATAGTCTTTTTCAGGTATATCTTACTTTTAGCCAAAAGGATGCCAAGTTTGGTACATAGATGGTGAGATAGACAGACTGATAAATATACTATATATATATATATAGTGCCTGGGACCGATACCGGTCCATGGGTGAATTGGTGCTGGGATGAAGAGAAATAATGTTTCCTTTTGACCCCATCTGGTCTATTATTTCCTCTTGATCCATACCCACATCATCAAAAGAACTGACCAATAAAATGGCTAGGATTCCATCATCAATAATGCAACTATATTTGATCAGGAAATGTTTGGTTAAGACAACAATAAACTCAAAATGACGCACTGAGTCACTGATACGGCGTTAATTTTTTATACAAGTCTGGTAGCAGAAAATTATAGGCTGTGTGCACTTGGGAAATCCTTGTTGTGCCCATGCACAGTTAATTTGGGCAGGATGATTTTATAGGTAGGAAAATATTTCAGAACACTGGAAATGTAATTTTATTCAGGGGTATTTATCCGCCACAATTTAACGACCGGTCCATGAAAATAGTATGGACATTTAACAGGAACAGCCAGGATTGGGGCGACCTGTGCGTGTGTTCCTTTTTTTAAACCCAACCAGCTTGTGTGTGAACTATTTGGCTCTCCTGCTGCCGGAGGCTCAGTCATGTTCCACTGACGGTGTCATTCAGCTCTTCAGAGAACACAGGTCATGTACGTTGGGCTTCCAGGATGAAGACAGCGCTGCCTGCTGAGGTTGAACAGCAACACTATAAAAAGCTGTGCAGAGTAAACCAGGACACCAACGTCAGGGGCCATTAAACAATAAGAAGTAAACATCTGCCAGGCCACCAAAGATTTCGCAATGTCACCTCACAAAAGATCAAAGGTAAATGTTTTATTTTTTGTTAATATTATCTGCTGCAAATATCTTGGATTATGGTTACTGCGGTAACACCTGGTAACAGTCCATAACTCCTTCTCACCAAGACCAGTGTGAAGCGATGTGGTGTGAACCAAGTCATGCGTGTAGGACATTCTTGTCACAGGTGGAGAGGCCTATCGTGAATTCAACACTGACCTGGAACTAAAGGTGGAGTCACCGCAGAAGGTTCTTGGAAACTATCAACTGTCTGAGAAATAGGAAAGCACACACCCCTGAGAACTGGTCCGACACAGCTTTGTCAGCACCGTGTTTGACATCACAATATTGCTCAATGTACACATGCCTCTTCAACCATATGTACAATGAACCACACCACCCTCACCCACCTCCATCTACAGCCAACTGCAACAACAACACAACAGCAGGTAACCAAGAGGTAACTATGGACTAACTATGACTAATCAGGACCATAATCACTAATTTCCAGACTATAGGTCGCACTATTTACATCCTTTGGGTTTGTGACTTATATTCAAGAGCGACTTATGTATTACAATATAGAAGCTCATGTTATCAAACTAACTGCCACTAGAGGGCACTCTATGCTTGTGTACTAGTATTTGCTACTCGCACATCACACTTTCTGTTGGTGGTGAGCCCACTGGAAAGTATAGTTGTTACAAAAACTGTAGATACTTTATCAGCAGAAAATGCTCAGTGAGTCTTTTTGAACAATTTCAACAAACACCAGTGAATACTAGTAAAATCTAAAGCTGTAAACACGTGAAACCAGCAGGGAAGGGAAGCCTGGGCCCACAGCTGTATGACCTGAGCAGATACCGTAAGTGAAATAGTATGTTTGGAATGGGAGTGAATGGAATCTGTGTCTTCTTTGTTGAATGAACGATAGCACAACAAGTCCCACATAGACCAATGAAAGGTGTGTTAACAAGAAAAAAAAAAGAAATGGCGGAAGTCATTAATCTACCAATCTTATCTCAACATGCTTTCCTATCAGCTTCACAGACTTTACAGCCCTGTGTAGAAATCACAGCATTTGGTTGCTTCCATTCTTAGAGCCGCTGCTGTGTAAAAGCAACAGGTTTGTTTTGATTGAGGTTTTTACAATAAGAAGCCCCTGGAAGTATGTCAGGCACCAACAGACCCCAAACCCATGTTCTTCTGTCGCACCTTCTTATCAGAGCGTAGAGATTGAACATTAACCCAAACTGCCACCATTTTTTTCCCTTTTTATCCATTTGAACCCTGCGTGCCTTCAGAGCTCGTGTTTGCGGTAGGTTGGAGTTGTATCTCCAAGGAATGTGGAAGCTGTGAAATATTTAGAAGGTCAGAAGTTTGATTCATGGTGAGAACAGTGAGAAAAGGTGTATGATGTGCTGTTTATGGTGATGTATAGGTTTATCTACAGCACTTATGGAATTTAATGGGTTCCATTACAGACCTATGTCCCTTAATCATACTGACATGTCAATGTATCAGGCTGTGTAACTAAGGAGTGACAATGACATGAACTTCAATAGGACACAGCTACAAGTAATGTGTTTTTCCATAACATCAGTAAACTATGTTTGTCAAAGGAACCTCCTTAACAAGGATTTGAGGATTTTCCTGTTGTTTCAACATTTCTCCATTTAAGCTATATTTTAGAAAAAGTCCATAACCTGTAGTGATCACGTTCATCTCTATCTAGTCATTACCTGAATATTTAACCTGATAGAGGTTTAATTTTAAAGACAAGTTCAACACCATCCTTGCTGACCTGCTGTAGTTCCTGGCATGATTGTGATCATGACTTCAAAACAGATGAGGTAGTACTGTGTTTGTTTATGAAACAGCACAAACTCAGAGACCAGTTGCTGGACTACAGTATTATGTCATGCCCTAAACCCCCCTGGATACAGAATCCCATTTAGGATTGAAGTTATATTTTATAAAAACATCTGAACATCACACATGGTCCCTGGGTAACTGAAAAAATTAAATCAAATGTTCTGGAAAAGAGGTGGCAGAGAGCGGGTGCATCTGTTCAGACAAGTGCATCAAATTTTACTCAATTCTGTCTAATCCCCTGGTAGGCCACAGGGTCCTACTACTGGAACCACTCATACCTAATCCAAGTAGAGTGCATAAAAAAAGCCAAAAAGTCAATTTATTTTATAATACACAACTCCCTATCCTTGAACACTGGGGTTGGAAGTAGAACTCTGACAGGTTAAAATAGTTGACAGGTAGACTGAGTAATTAAAAATAGTTCCTAAAGGATTTCAGGTCTAAAAATCACTGATAGCATAATGATAAATTGATTCATTTGGAGGTTTTCAGGGCATTTTTTCTGAATAATTTCAAAACAGTTCATGGAAATTATATAGTGTTTACATCCCACACGTCTAAATACAAAGTTATTTAATTTCACATCAAGTAAAAAACATTTCTGTGCCTAAAAGAACAACCTGAGCAACTTGATTAGTGTCTCAGATTCTGCCTTCCAGCTTAGTGAGCAGAGGCGGCGGTGGAGGCTGTGCACACTGCGCATGCTCACACGTCGACCCGCCTTGTCGTCAAACATTTGTCTGTACGTACAGGGGAAGCTCGGCAGAGTGAAATGAACTGTGGTTGAATAACAGCTACATGATAAACACAGTCTTTAAAGAGTTCCGGGCCCAAACCCTTCCATCTATACCTCACTATCCACCGTTTCTCACAGCGGTTAACCGGCGCAACGGGCGCACTCGGCGGCTGTGAATCGCTTCTATTGTCGTAGCTCTCACACACACAAACACGTGTACCCACTGCAGCAGCTCCGTTTAAGTTGCGTGCGACCTGTGGAAACGGCGACGAAGGCGCAGTGTTAAGGAACATGTGCCGAGAGGCAGCATCCACGGTGATGTACGTCCGTGACACCGACACGAGTGCCGCAAACACACCGAACGCACTGACAGTCACGCCGTCCTTTATTTTCCTCCGGACGCGGACGTTTTCTAACTGAAAGTGTCAGAGGAGGATATGGGTCTTTTTAACACGCGTAAAGACAAGACACAAGGTTGAGCTTTTCCCCCTACATCGTGCCAGACGAAATGTACTTACCAACGAAATTGGACACCACGAGGAGGGAAATGTTCTGTTCCCCTTCGCCTCCACGCCTCTTATCGCTGCCTGCTAATTCTCCCACAGCCGCCGTCCGTGGGTCGTGTCGAAAATGTCACAGATTCCAACAGAGGCTGCGCTCGTCCGTAGTTGTCTTCCCTCCCGCTGCTCGACCAACTCAAGCGACCGTGTTGCGCTGAAAGACGCCGCCTGCTGCCGCTACCGAGGCTGCTGCTCCTGCTTCTCTCATCCGGGCGTTCGGGGATTGGATCGCCTCTCTCGTCTCTCTTTCTCCCTCTCTCAGCCAACACTGCTGTGGATGACAGCTTTGAGATGGGGAGGGAGGCGGAGGAGGAGGGAGGAGGGGGCAGACAGGAGAGGAGGGGAGCGAGAGGGAGGGGAGTGAGAGTGTGCTGGTCAAACCGTGCACGTTTAGGACACGGCATGCCATTAAAGTGCGCATTGGCAAATCTCCTGATGAACCAAACATGTATGTTCAGGTACATCGTGTTCTTTAGTGGATCTGGCGTACGTTTGTTTACATGTTTGTTTAATATTGTACGTTTTAGCTTTTTTTCTAAACTTACATTGTGTGCTGTATTTGCGCATTGGGTTTGGACCTTGCGTCTTTTCGTCACTGGTTATTCTAGTTTATTATGGTAATATAATAATATAATAAAGATTAAACATAGAACATTAACTCCTCTGTTTACTCTGTACTCAAACGCACCACAGCTCAGTGTTCGCTTTGTTGTTTGATGCGTAAAGACGCTGGAATGTTCGAAGCACGATTTTTCTCCGACCTCCAGCGCTAACAGACCAAACTTTAAAGGCCAGCCGGATGTGAGGTGAATCCGCTACAGCGCTTCCTCTATGACCTAACAGTTCGTGGTGGAATCCGTGCCTGTGCCTATGTGTCATGTTGGCACGGAGTTCGATTCCGTGTTAAACCCGAACCCGCTGGCTGCGCTGCCTTCACGGCACAAAACCGTGCATTTCGTGTTGATGTGGTGATCAATGGGCCGTTGCTAACGTACAGTAGATCCGTCTAAATACTGCCACCTATTATGGCTGAGGCCACGTGCACCAGGCATAAACACAAGGCATGTGTTACGTAACCGGCGCAGTCAGTCAACAACAGCAGGAGGCGGAGGCGGGAGAGAGGGGCGCATGGAGGAAAGGGGAGACAGAGAGGGGTCGTCTGGAGGATAGTCGCACTGACTGAATTTTTACGAGTGCAGTGTAAAAGAAAAAGAGCCACAGGGTTTTCAGTCTAATAATAAATATGATTTTGTATTAAAATAATATTCTCTCTGAATGTATTACAGCTTAGGTTCTCACCAATACCCTAACAGAGATAGCAAATCTATTAAAAAAAGGTAAATCCTTAATAACTAGCCATCATTCCTTTATGTACATGTGACATGGTGAAATAATCATAGTTATTATGTAATTATAATAATTATTGTATATTAAATGTATTACTTGGAGTGGAGGCAGCAGGGATGCCCAGACTTCCCTCTCCCTAGACACCTCTTCCAGCTCTTCTGGGGGGGGGCCTGAGGCATTCCTAAGTCAGTCGAGCAACACAGTTGCTCTAGCATGTCCTGAGTCTTCCTCTAGGTCTTCTCCCAATGGGGCAGGAACTGAGCACCTCCCAAGGGAGACGTCCAGGGGGCCTACAATGTAAATGCCCAACCCAACTGACTCCTCTCGATGTGGAGGAGCAGCGGCTCTACTCTGGACTTCTCCACGGTGACAAAGCTCCACATTGTGTCTCCAAGTCTCTCGGTTTCATACTGTTTTACATGGGTCAATAATAGACACATGAGTAGTTTAAGTGTTTGTCAGTCAATTTCACCACATGGCAGATCTGGACTGCAGACAGGACAGAATTGCACACACAGAGACTTGGTATTGGCCAAGCTAGGTTGTGGCTTGTCACTTTAAAGTCCTCTTTCTGGCAGCAGTTTTTGATCACCCACACACACATATATGAGGACCGGGGCTAGTGATAAAAACAAAAATGGAGTCAATCTATATATTAATAATAATAATAATAATAATAATGATAATTTTACATTTTATTTAAAGGCGCCTTTCCAGACGCTCAAGGTCACATATTAGCAATAATGCTAGCTTTTGCACAGTTTTCATCTACGCCACATAGAGGCAAAGAATAAGCAAGATTTATTGTATTGAACAGTAAATAGAAGGCGTGTTGCCATGTGGGTAATGGGAGGATTAATTTCCCTTTTCAGACGTACCCGACCTCACTCTTGTTGAGACATGATTCTTCTTCTTGGGTGGAACCACTGACTCTCCCTGACTCCCCATAACACAAGAGTTTCGCCCACGCCTATCCTTTAATTCTACATAGGACTGAAAGTGTAATTAAAATGTTCTAGACCTACACAAACCCACAACCAAAAACAAAAAGAAACCAACCCTTACTTCAGTAAATCATTGGTTGTCAATTGACAGAATCACAAATCCAAACACTAGTGGAAGTAGGAACGGTACCAGAACAGCACTTACTGCATTGTAAGTAGCAACTATTATTTTTAGTGATTTCATAATATGAAGTATTGTGTACCTTACAGTTGCCAAAGACTTAGCAACGGGACCATGACCCCAGTTTTTGTCACAAGCAGGCATTAAAAAAAAAATACCTGAAACCTAAGCAACCGCAATAGTTTAGGGAATAAACAGCTGTATGGAAAATTAAATGTCACTAGGTGGCAGCATTGAAGCTTATTCAATTGATCACACAGGAGTTTGACAACATCACCAGGCCAATATCAATTGTAGTCAGATGAAAATCAGAAAATAAGTGTATGTGAAATTATTGAATGTCGTCAATATGTAGATATCAGACATCCTTATAAATTACCGGAAAATACCATTTTATTTTATTGCACCGATTGTATTAACTCTGCTGTACTGCTGTCAACCAGTAACAAGAGGTCAGCATCTCGTGGCTGTGCTCTCACAGTCACATAGCAAATATCACAGCTTTGTCTCAGTAACAGGAAATTGATCCTCTTTGTTCTTGTTTTCCTAGAGTCTCCACATTCACCGTGGAGTCTGTAATAAAAAAAGATCCAGTTCCCTCCCACTGCAGGTCACATGCCGGTTGCTATGTGTTCAGTATCGTGGTCCATAATCCAACATCTTTAGCTGGAATTAACCACGACTTCAATCGACAAACACTCTTTAGACCGGGGGCAATATGTGAAAGCCATTAATTAAGTAAAACTACAGTGTTGTTAAACAGTATAAATACCTATATTCTCTGTCAACCTCCAGTCCAGACAAGCAAGCGTCAGAGCAGTGTTTACCAGGTTTTCTAAATACACGCCCAAGAATCAAACAAACCTTTAGTTCAGATGTGGCAGTCATCATTACAGCGCCCTAATACCAACAACTCTAGGCAGATATGACTGTCTGAAACCAAATACACACTTAAGTCATACAGTAACACTTTACTGCCTTCGATGTCTCTTTACTCCAGCTTAGATTGATGAATGATCACTTGTTCTTCACATCACTACCCTTACTTTACATATAACCTTGAAGGTGCCACCAACCTGCTAGAACTCCCTTACGTAAGCAGTGCGGGTAGAGAAAAAAAAAAACTTGTCTGGACAGTTACCTTCATGTCACATGCTGCCTGTATAAGTTGTTCACTTCACTGGAACCTGTAAAGACTTGGTGGATGCGTGCTAGTACAGAACATGTCACCTGATTCCGGTTTAGTTTTTTATCTCACTGAGACAATTACATAAAATTGTCCATATTTTTTATGGACCAATCATATAACTTTACATTTTGAATCAATGAGAACCCTGTCCCAAATCTGATCCAAGAACATATTCAATGTGTATTAGAGATGGCCTGCAAGGTACAAAGAATGTACATACTGGTTTTATTTGTAGTCTTAAGCGATCTTAAAAGATATTGTCACATTTTAATGAATTAGGTTTTTTTTAATTTGTCCCACTGTGAATTTTGTTTCAACACTCCCGATCTAAACTCTCAAATTCTATTCTATAATAACATCTTCATTGGTAAATCTGTTTTTTTCCCACTCACTAATACTTCCCACCAGCTTGGCTCTGGGAAGGACGTAAGCAAAAGCAACATATATGCTGCCATCTTGAGGTGAAATTGTGTCTTGCAACAGTTATCTATTAATGTATAAGGGAGTTTGTGCGATATACAGTCCAGCGATTTATCCACTGTGTTGCATAGTAACTAGAAACTATATTTACCCTCATGTCGGGGTATCTTAAGTCGTTTTTTTAGTATTTCAGTAAAATAATGTTGCCATTTTAACGACGTACAACAAAATATAATCAATTTCCGCTGGGATTTTCAATTGTAGTTGTTGTACATTAAAGCATTTGTTCTTTGTTCCTTTGGTATTTACATTACCAAAAGAAACCATAGAATCTCAACAAAAGTCACACATCATTATTATTTAGGAAACGTTCTGACGAGGATATTAACATTTACATCTGTCTAGTGCGACGTTATTTAATATTATTAACGGTGTTATGTTGATAACAAAAGGAAATACTGCAGTAAACTGAACACACAGAACTACAAGTGTAGTATCGGTGTGTAATGAGGGCAGTGCGGTCGACTCCATCTCCTCTCTGTCCTTCGTTCCCTCTTTCGCGCGCGCGCGCGTACACACAAATCCCACGTCCACTGGCTCTACGACACACGCACACAAACATGGCGGCCTCTGTTTCTCCACTACGCTCCTCCTTCAGGATTTGTAGCCCGTTATCTTTACACCACCACTGCTGCCGGGCAAAACTGCGACCGCACAGGAAATGCGAGAGTCAGCGGAGACACCTGCATCTTTCTGCAGTCAGGTAAACGGCTCACACACCGGAAACACCGCCGCTTCTGTTTCCCCCCCTTTTTACAAACTGACCGTGGAGTATTTTTTTTTACGGAAGGCGAATGAATGACGGACCGGCTGAAGGCGTGTGTATGGTCACGTGTCAGTGTAAGTTGATTGACAGCAGGCTTCACCGTTCACGGTAGAGACTCGGATCGACTCACGCCTTTGGCGTTGGAGGTCAAAAGACGTCTCATACCGAGAACAAATTAACGTAAATAAAAGACAAATACTATTACATAAACCGCCGCGGTTTAGCGGGTTGTAGCAGTAAAACCGCGGTGCGGCGTTAGCTGATGCTGCTGTGAAGGAGGACGGACAACGGTCAGCTTCTGGCAGGGGCGGTGCTAGGGTCTATTGGGGCTCCGAGCAAGATACCGCCGGGCCCCCACCCTATCTGCTTACGGGGCAAAAAAGCCTTTTTGTGTCAGGGACCACCTAGTGGACGGGGCCCCAAACAACAGTCCTGGGTGCAGGCAGAACTGTTACAGTTTTTTTTGAATATTTTTAAACACCGTACTGTCTTAATATTGCTAATAAAAATATAATTGTCTGGTTTTAAAATTGAATATGAAATACCACTAGTATGTTAAGTGGTTGGCCAGTGGTGGACCAGTCCCATTTGTCCACCAGGGCACCTCAGATGGGACAAAAAAAGTTTATATTTATACAAACCTTTTTTTATCAGATGTGATGAAATCCACCATAGTTATAGATAGCTAGATTGATAGAACTTTAACAATCACTCAGGATTATCCTTCTGGAAATTATGGAAATTGAAATATTGTCCAATACTGGAAGAATATATGTAAGATACGTCAAAGATACCTGAGTTTTGGACATCCTACATATAACTGATATATGACATATAACTTTTTTATTTTCATTATTTTTACAAAAGAATTTTTATTATACATAACTGTGGTGCCTGCCAGAAGCAGAGTGTTTCGGGTTCAATTCCTCTGTAATATGCTTGAAAAAAAAGTCTTCTTAATGCATGAATGTTTTTGACATCTGTTAAAACTGTGTTCCCAAAAAGGGGACCCCACCCCCCAAGAGGGCCACGCATGCTTTTTTAATTTAGTGCAGTAAAAATCTCAAGGAGCAGCTGTGAATGTGTTAATATTTGTTGCTCAAGAATAATTTCTCTCAACACAAGGGGGCACTGCAGGAGAAGAAGAAGAAGAGTTTGAAGGCTGTCTTACCCTGTACAGGCTGATGAGACTCATGTTGTCCATTTGATTTTTCAGACGTGCTGCTGTGGTGATTTCAGGGACAGAGTTGGCTCGTCAGCTCCACAGAGAAATCCAGCGAGATGTGGAGGAGCTGGTAGCTCAGGGCAACATGAGACCCCACCTGGGAGTGGTCTTAGTGGGAGACAACCCAGCCAGTCGTACCTATGTCAAGAATAAGACGCGGGCAGCTAGTATCTTGGGTGTGTTGTTGATGCCAGCATGGATGGAGTGATATACAGATTTTTAGAAGATACTTACATTTTCTATGTCCTGTTTTTCAGGTATTTCCAGTGATACAGTGGTGCGGCCCAGCTCTGTCTCCCAGGAGGAACTGCTGGAGCTAATTGACAAGATGAACCGTGACTGGAGGGTCAGCGGTCTGTTGGTGCAGCTGCCTCTACCCGGTAACCACAGGTCCCTGTTGTATGAGTACTTTTCCCTGAGAACAAGGATATCTTAAATTAAAACATTAAACTAAAAAGGAAATAATACACAGATCCATATATTTATATACATATATATGCTGTATACCCATACTGCCTGTTCTACACCAAATCTTCCAGTTATAATACTGGAATATGAAGCTATTGACTTGTTTCTTGTCTTTTCATTCCTCCTGGTCAGAGCACATCAACGAGCGGGCGGTGTGTAACGCCATCGCTCCAGAAAAGGACGTTGATGGTTTTCACATTGTAAATATTGGAAAGCTGTGTCTGGACCAGAGATCCATGGTGCCTGCCACGCCTGCAGCAGTCTGGGAGATCATCAAAAGAGCAGGTAAAATGACCAATCGCTGATTAATACTGCACTGTTATTTAAATAAAAATCCCACTATAGTAAAGTGACGGAGACATTTAACTACAACCAAGTATTAAACTGAGTAGTTTACGCCCACAAATGTAGCTTTTTAAGATAAAAATATTCTTGATTTCTACCAATGGTCCCCAAACACTGGGTCAGGGTCTGGTACTGGTCCGTGAGTGAATTGGTGCCGCACAGAAATAATGTTTCCTTTTGACTATTACTTCCACTTGATCGCAGGGGCGTAGCCAGACCCCTTAAAATGGGTGGGCCCTGAAAAAATTAGGATGGGCCAACCCCAAAGTATTATAGCCAAGTTTGATCAGCCCTCTCATTGGATTGGGTGGGCCTGACTGACAAGTGGGTGGGCGCAGGCCCACCCTGGCCCACCCGTGGCTACGCCTATGCTTGACCCATACCCATATCAACAAAAGAACTGACCAATAGAATGGCTAGGATTCCATCATCAATAATGCAACTATATTTGATTAGGAAATATTTTCTCA
>JAFBJS010000173.1:134396-152501 GCA_016785265.1 Paraplagusia blochii
CAACAATAAACTCAAAATGACGCAGAGTCATTGATACAAGATTCTAATTTTTATACCAGGTAGCATAAAATTATAGGCTGTGTGCACTTGAGAAATCCTTGTTCTGCCCATGCACAGTTCATTCGGGTAGAAAGATTTTATAGGTAGGAAAATATTTCAGAACACCGGACATTTAATTTTTTTAAGGGGTATTTATCTGCCACAACTTAATGAGCGGTCAGTGAAAATAGTACAAGACATTTAACTGGTGTGAGGCGCACCAAAGGTTGGGGAACACTGACTTATACTACTGCTTTAATTTTGTTCTTTAGATCAGTTCGCACTTTCACTTTTCAGGTGTGACTGTTTTTTGTACAGGTATTGAGACAGTCGGGAAAAATGTGCTGGTTGCTGGACGCTCCAAAAACGTTGGCATGCCAATCGCTATGTTGCTGCACACTGATCGCAACCATGAACGCCCCGGAGGTAAGTACGCCCCACGTGTGTGTGTGTGTGTGTGTGTGTAAGCTACACACACTTACACATTCTGAGAGAGTACTAACGTCAGACAGCATTGTAACATAATCCAAATGTGCTGCTCCTTAGCCAAAGTGTTGTTGCACCATCCCGGCTTTTCCCTGGAGGAGATTTTTTTAGGAGAAGTGATAAGTCAATGAAGACTTTAATCACACTTAGTGCGGTAAAACAAACAAAAAAAGTGCTGATGCAGGTCTTGTTGTAGGAGTTTGTTGAAGGAAAAAAACTAGGGGAGTGTGAAGGAAAAGCACAGGGTAGGATTTTTTGGCATGGCACACCATAAGAGCAAACATCCACTTTCCTTATAAGGCTCAGGAAATGGGTCGGCAAAGCTTGGAACCAGATTTAGAAGACCTGTCAGAAGAAGAATTTCACTGGTCAGAATTCAAAAGTTCATAATTTGATAAAATATAAATGCAAAAACAGATTTATTGTTTGTTTATACTTAAGATATTGTACATACTAATAAGAATGTAGTGGCAGGGGTTGCCTAATGGATAAGGAAGAAAACTCGGGTCTGAAAGGTTTCAGGTTCGAAACCAGGTAACACATAGGTGGATTAGGAAACGATGAATGCAAAAATACCCAATGTGGCTGCAGGTTTATCACTGTTGCTATATGGTATACAGTGCTCGGATATAGACAACATCAACTTGCTCTTACTCTTGTAGTTCCACATTTTCATTCCAAATAACTTGTTTCCCGTCAGGAGATGCCACAGTGACCATTGCCCACAGATGTACACCGAGGGAGCAGCTGAAGGAGCTGACCAGCCTGGCTGACATCATCATCGCAGCTGCAGGTAACATCTACGTCACCCACCTGGGGCCTAGGGGCATCCGCTAGACGTAAAATGACAATGTACACTATTAACACAATATGGCGTCTGTTTGGTGGGCTGGTTTGAAAAAACAAATGAGTTGCAGCCAGTACCGGGGCTCATCTTTACCAAGATGATCTCCTCACCAAGCTCATCAGCCAGCTTTTTTATAAACACTGTGTTCTTAGCAGTGGTTCAACTTGTAGGTCCCGACCCAAAAGTGGGTCGGGGACAGCAGGTCAAAATAAAAATAATGTTGAGCATGTTTATTTGTTTTTTTTAGAAAATCTCGTATTTTGAAAGTCACACTCTGCTGAATGAAATTAGTATGTTAAACAAAGTATTTTTTCAGATTTTTTTTTTAGAATGTGAATTTGCTTGGTTTGAATACCATGAGAGTGGGTCGCGACTTAACGACCACAGGAAAATGTGGGTTCCAGAATGAGACCAGTTGAGAGTTGTTCTTAGCATGTGTACACTGGACACCTGAGGTCAATGATAAACCACTATGTTATATATACACATTTGTCAAATGTTATTTGTAGTTATCAGAAGTAACCCTACAGTTTCCTGCCACTGCAAGAGATTTGATTGTGAAAGACTGTGAAAGTGCTAACCAGCCCTTACTTGAAGTGCTCTGGATCTCCGCCACCGCATTTCTTTGCCTGTTCAACAGCGGTGATATGCAGCAGATGGAATGTTGGACCATCAATCCCACACAGGATGTTATCTGTTGAAAAACACTTCTCTTATGGCGCCCCATAAGGGGCCCGTGTAAATATCCCCCCTTCATTAACAAGCATTTACACAATGACTAAGAACAGCACCTTTTCCTGCTAATGTCATGCCTCAAGCGTGCACATAAAAGGAACAACGGTATCTTCTACTGGTAAACTGACTCTTTAATGTGATTTGAATCACAATCACACATCAAAACTACTTATACTTATTATTGAGTACTACATGTTGTATTAGTGCTGTAATACTAATTTGTCAGATTTCCTCTGTCAACAAGAAAGGAAGAAAGGAAAGCAAATTCCTTGTCATTGTCACATTGTGATTCACACCACTGCACAAGACGAAATGTGACCTCTGCATTTAACCAATCACCAAAGTGAACAGTGGGCAGCTTTGAGCACCTGGGGAGCTTTGAGGTGCCATGCTCTATGCACCTCAGTGGTAACTTGGCAGCTGATGGATTCGAACCTGGAACCCTCTATTCCCAAATACAGTTCCTTAACCATTAATCCATCACTGCCCGAACAATTAACTATCCTCAATATTGTTTAATAATTGTACATTCATTTAGGAATATTGTCCAGGTTTGTGACTATAATATGGTTCCCCAGAAAATGTTTCTGTAGCTACCACCTAAACCCCTTATAAAAATTGGAGGTAGGGTATAGTACCAGGGTAAGGTACCACCAATGGTATTCTAACCCCAGTTGGAGAACCAGTTTTCATTTGCTGAGGTGTCTTTTCTTGTCAATTCAGTAAAGTTCAGTTTAACCTTTAACTAAATTTCTTCGTTCAATAACCAGCATTTACAAGCTCTGGTTGTACAGGGTGTGATTATCGACACTGCCCAATTATTTGACAATCACACCTTTGCCAACGGACATTCACCTAAAAGCATTTTAGTAACAGAAACTCTTTTACGACACTCTGAGTCATTTTCACTGTTCAGGACTGAGATCTGGTGACTCATGAAATTCAGTTTCACTCGTAGCTCGGTGCAAAACTTGTTTTAATTTCACCCGTTCTTTCTTACTGTATAATGACGCCTTTCTGAAGACCGCATGAGTTATAAACTGAGACAGCCGCAGGTTTGGCGGAGAGGTTTTTCTACAGCAGCAGTGAAGGTCACAGATGTTGATGTCAGTTCATATCAACTGAACAGTTTTATGTCCCTGATATTAGCAAGAATGTTTTCCTTTAAAAATTGAAAGCCAACAACGTAAAGCCTGAGTGCTCCAAGTGAGGCACCCTAATAGAAAAAAAATGGTTTGGGAATAAATGTCTGTATATTAGAAGGAAAGTCACTAGATGGCAGCATTGCAGTTCATTTAATTAATCTCATACTTAAAGAGTGGTTTGTATATTAAAAAAATATCAACTGCTGTGTTGATCAGTTAACCTGTTTTGACAATGTTGACTTATCGGATATCTGCAAAATGATTGGTCACCTAGTCACTAGCGCTTTCGCGAGTTTTAAAGGGTCAGTCCCTTATAAGAAAAATGTAAATTTGTGTCCCACAGTAATAGTATTAACGTTAAAATAACACTAATAATCAATAATTTCTCCTGTTTAAAGGTGTTCCCAGACTGATCACAGCAGACATGGTGAAAGAAGGCGCGGCAGTCATCGATGTAGGCATAAACCGAGTCCATGACCCCAAAACGGGAAAACTGCGACTAATTGGCGATGTGGACTTTGAGGGTAAATATCTGAACAATGAACAGTTTGATATGACAATAAATAAATTTGCAATTCAGGCTCAACGGTGTTGTCTAAACTCTGTGTGTTACCTTTAGAAGTGAAGGAGAAAGCCGGGATCATCACTCCTGTCCCTGGAGGTGTTGGTCCAATGACAGTTGCCATGTTGATGAAGAACACTGTGATGGCTGCCAAAAACGCACTGATGCATTAAACACAGACAGTATAACAGACATTCACTGAATACTAGAGAGTACTGTATGCATACACACACAAACACACACACAGAACATTAATTACATACATATATACATATATATATATACAGTATATAGTGTATATATGTATAATATATATACATGAACACATACAAACACTACATGAACAAAAGTAGAGCATTTGTGATGTCCCTTTATGAATCAGTAGATTTTTAAATATATTTGAGATTTAAATATATATGTATACATATACATATATAACTGCCCCTAATATATATATATAGTGTATATTGGGGTGTGACGATTCACATAACGATCAGATTCATATCTCTATTCACAGGCTACGATCCGATTCAGGAACAATTCATAAAAAATATTGAACGATCAATCCAGTTTGATGTGATTTGGTTCAGTTCAATCCAAACCGATTCATTTGCACACCCCTCATATGTGTGTATATATATATACATACAAATATATATCATATATATGTATATACATATATATATATATACATATATATATAAATATACTATAAGATATAAGTATATCTACTGAATCCCTGTTCTACCACACATACCTCGCCCAGTCACGCCTTACAAAACCTTTAGGGCAAAGTATAAATGTTTTAATTTTGCTGCCATGGCATCGGCGTCTAGAGAGCCTGAATATTAACCATTAGGTTTCACTGGATGTATTTACCTGCCTCTGATCAACCATCCAAACACTTTGCGGCTGGTGTTTTGCCCTGAGGTTTTCAAACTTCTGAACTCCATTCGCCTCCGCACAGAAAAATGCTCCTAATTAGATTCCTGTCACTTCATAGCTGAGTGTCTGTGGTTCCGTGGAACTCAGACTCACCCAACACGTCACCAGCAGCAGTTGCAGTTCAAATGTCTGGGAGGAAAGTTCTGGTACACACTGTAAATATGAATAATAATGCTGTATTCTCCAGTAAATATATGTAAAGTTATCTGGCAAAGCTGTCCTATGAGAGTCATATGAGATTGGGACGGAACAAAACTTCACACTTTTGTTCATGTAGTCCACATAAATACATGCAATGAATTTGAACTGAATCTACATACGCACACAAGTACAATCCAACTTGACAAAATGTCAAACACATTTTTCATTCAGACACCTCAAGCTCTTGACCTTATACCTGCTGGGAAAATTTGTACATGGTTTTTACTTTAGTTTTATTTATTTTAATTTAAGTTTATTTATTCTGCAGCTCTCTTTGTTTGTGATTTCAGATTCATATTTTTTCTACAGTATCCATTTCCAGAGTCACTGGACAATAAATGCTAAATAAATAAATAAAAACCAATACTGTGCCAACAATGCAAGCTCACTGTCCTTGGCTTCCATGACTGAAGTAATAATAATAATAACAAGTATTTGGGTAAATATTAAAGATGTTTATATAAAATGTATTATATACAACTTTAAAATATGAAATTTTCATTAAAATAATATTTGAAGTCAGCAGTGGTGACCCAGTGGTCAAGCTAGCAGATTTGAGTCTGCGGGGCTCCAGGTTCAAATCCACCAGCTGCCAGGTTGCCACTGAGGTCCTCTGTGCATAGCACTGTCTCAACCCACATAACTTGTTGTGGGCTCACCACCCACAGGAAGGCTGATAATATGGTGCAATGTAATTTGGGTGGTGCCAGCTGACACTTCGGCCCAGCAACAGACCTGCACAAGAAGATGAATGAATGAATATGTGGTTAATGGGAAGCAATCCCTCCAGCATCCTCACCACCTGCAGGAAGGTACAGTACGGTGCGATGTGATTTGGGTGGCAATTGTGGAGACTGCTGTCCCCGCGACCCATTAATGGATAAGCGGATGAAAATGGACAGACGGATGCAATCCCTAAAGTGTGCTTCCTTCGTCTGTCACAATTAATCATTGCATTCCCATGAAAAGCTTCTTCTTGTCGAAACTGCACTGTGACGGTGGTGGCTTTCATCACACTCAGTAAAGCATCTCGTCAAAAACAAAACATCTGAGGCATATCAGCCCTTGAGGATACGTATGTGGGTTTCTGAAAAGTAGTTTCAAAGTAGGTTCACTCTCACAAAGCATGCGGGAATAATCACATACCCTGCCACCTCTGTCGTCAGAGCGTGGACTCGGTGCATGTTCTATCCTGTCGACAGCGACTGCAAATAGAGGAAATGAAGCAAATGGATTTTTTTTTTTTTTTAAATAATGAATTGCGTCTCGTTTTTCACGGAAGCGGAGTCTGAGTTGATTGGTTGTTTGGATTTTCACTGACTGACAGAAACATATAAAAGCTGATCACATACCGGTGCTTGATCACACTGGTTATTCAGTGGGAAAGGAGGCAATAAGAGCAGAGATCAATCACCGAGTGAAGACGAGATGTTTACCCAGAGACAAACACCACTGAGCATCAGTATGTACCCCTTTTTTTTTCTGGTCTAGCAATATTACTTGGAATTCTGCCTGCAGTAAAATAGTATAAAAATTCTTGCCCTTTCATTTTTCCAGGCCTTTCCTCGGTGGCGACTGTGCTGCTGCTCCTCACCACAACGGGACGATCGGTGCCTGTGGAGGACACCAGCAACACCACGACATCTCCTGTCCTGACAACAGAGATCAGTAATAGTAAGTTAACTTAAAATAGTAAAAAAAAAATAAAGTCTGATTATTCTGCCTGATTATTATAATTCCTTCTGCTTCATTTCATTTAATCACTTCTCTGATCCTTGTCATCTGCAGGCACTGTGGACCAAACCCTGGTCCCTGGTCTTCACCGGCCATGTGGAGAAGAACATTCTAACTTCTGTCAGAACGGTGGTCAGTGCATGTACCCTCAGGACAGCCAAAAACCCTTTTGCATGTAAGTCTGAACAGTGGCTATTACACACTCACATAAAGACTCGATGTATGCATGTCGGTTCCTGTTCACACATGTGGAATGCTCTTGTGCGGCCCACAGCTGCACGTCCTCCTACAGGGGGCCACGCTGCCTTTTCTTCATAGTAACGAATCCGTCTCAGTCTACGTCCGGCATGGAGCAGTTGATCGCCGTCATCTTCAGTATGGTGCTGATCCTGGTGTTCCTGGCGTTCCTTCTCTACTGCGTCGGCCGCAAGAAGTGAGTCCATGTCTACGAATGTTGTTGGGTTCAATGCAGGGGAAAAGTTTAAGAAATAAGGGTTGGATTTATTCCTGCCCATTTAAATCTAGCTTAGTTTGTTTAGACTGGTTGGGTGTGTTGGTCTCCAAGTTGGTCCACTACAGTAATGTTGTCTGAGTCACATAAAACTGGTCGGAACAATTTGAAAATAATTATGTTATAATGGTTTCCTCAAAAACAAAAACATGAAAAAAACATTACCTTACGTCAGTTTTGGGGAAAATCGGCCCCAAATCAGTATCAGTTGATATCAAATATTCTAGTTCAGTGGTCCCCAACCACTGGGCCCCGGGACCGGTACCAGTCATTGAGTGAATTGGTGCCGGGCCGCAGAAATTTTGTCCCCATCTGGCTATTACTTCCACTTGATCCATACCCATATCAACAAAAGAACTGACCAATAGAATGGCTAGGATTCCATCATCAATAATGCAACTATATTTGATTAGGAAATATTTTCTCAGTGAAAACAACAACAAAATCAAAATGACACAGAGTCATTGATACAAGATTCTAACTTTTTATTCCGGTCTGGTAGCAGAAAATTATAGGCTGTGTGCATTTGAGAAATCCTTGTTGTGCCCATGCAGCGTTAATACGGGTAGGAAGATTTTATAGGTAGGAATATTTTATAATATTTCAAAACACCGGAAATTTTATTTTATTAAGGGGTATTTATGTGCCACAACATAATGGCTGGTCCGTGAAAATAGAGACATACAGCATAAACAAAGACTGAGCTCAGACAGTTAAACTGCTTAATTTATTTGTGACAAAGCAGCTAAAACAATTAATTACTAAGAAATCCAAGAAAGAGGAAATTAACCAAGTCTAATGTCTCAATGACATATGTTTCTATTTCAGGTGTAAGAAATCAGCCGCGTTAATCAAATCCCCACCATCTGAGACGTCAGTGTGAACGCCGTTGTCCACCACTGTCATCATCATCTTCATCATCATCATCAACTCTATCAACATTGTCATTAGTTTTTCTTAAAGTGAGATTTTTTTATGTATTTGTAATAGTGCTATAGTCAGATCTTATTTATTTTCTTTTTTTTAGCATTTGCCTATTTATTGTCAACCTACTCTAACTTATCAAGTTATTTGATGATTTAAATGCTTGTGAAACGTTTTGGAAAATATGTTTTTATATTTTTCAGATGTTTGTGGTTAAGAAAAATAAACACAATGGAACTTTTTGATAATCCGTGGGTTTAAAGGTGTGTGTTTTTTTTTTGCCATAAAGAAAGTCGGTGATCTGTCTCCACCTACAGGTGGATATTGAGAAAAAGTTTAGTCCTTACTATCAAAGACTAGAGATTATAATTAACACACAGTTTAACGAGTCATCACTTGTCAAGATATGAAGGAATCTTTTAATAGAGATAATTAAATTTTGCTGTCTACACAACATGTTTTTACAAATAGTCATAACAGGGCATGTCTGGCCTGCCTGTACTGGACTGGCCTGCCCGCTGTCCAGAAACTTTCTGCAAAAAATGTCTGCTTGCAAATGAGAAATGGAAAATTCCACTAAGAAAACTGGGATTTTACAAACGAAATGTAATAATGTTTTTAAAAAACATTCACAGTCATTGAAAACATAAAAAAGTATATGTATCATTCTTAGATAAGTATATATTATTTTTCTATTTTCATTATTACTGATATTATTACTATGAGGAATGCTCAGTATTGACCTACCCATTGCTTGACCAACGCAACTGGCAATCAATGATAATTTACCATATAACAGTAGAAATAAATACAAATTTATTTCTAACAAAACAAATATAATATTTATTGTCATACATAATTTCACCCTATAAGTATGATATTAATTAATAAATGTGCTGCCATCTAGTGCCTTTCACTTTGAAATACACTTGTTTATCTCTAAAACTATTTTGGACACACATCATTTGGCAAAACTCAAGTATTGCATCATCAGGGTTTCATAATAGGAATAATAAAATAATAAAATAAATCATTTAAATTAATAATAATAATTGAATATGCTAATAATGGGCCATAATATCAGTCAGATGATATTATGGGGCATCCCGTTGATCAGCCAACAGGTATTCAGAACAAGAATACAGGTTATAAGAAAGATTTTCATTATAACTTTTTGACTTAAACATTGCACCTACTCTTAACTCAATAAAGTAATTTATCTCCATTATTTCATATCTGTGTTATGGAGTGAGAGCAAATATTAAGTGTATTTGTAGAGCACCAAAACACCGACACCAAAAAAAAAAAAGGTTTTGGTTCCACTGCCCTAAAGGAACAAAGTAACACTCTAGGATTACTCCGACGCGAAACTATAAATGCGTCTATAAATAAATAAATCTCTATGGTAACTTTTTTGTCTGCTGTCATGAAACTGAGAGAACCTTTACAAAGCATGGATTAGTGAAAAGTCCTGAGTTAATCCTTTGTCTTAGTTTAATAAAACGTGCCTTGGGGCTGCGCCTTACGTCTGTTTCTATAGTGTATTTGTGTCTGTGATAAAAATACTCGCAGGAGACAAAAAGATGTTTGATTCTGTGTCTAAACTTGGAGGACAAATTCCTAAAATCTTTACTCTACTCCACCAACATACTAATCCTCGAAACAACTTCGTCAGGACAATTATAGGACTATTATGACTATGATATCTAAAACATATAAATGACTTTTGTCGCCCATTGTCACTAAAGAATATTTCTATATTTAACCATTTTTATTTATTTTTGCAATCAACATGAATAATGACACTTAAAAATAGAAATACTTAAAAATAGAAATATTGCCTGTATTGTATAATATAATATTAATTGTGAGGTCCGATAATAATTTGTGCCAACATCCAATTTTGCCCATATTATCCAAACACTTAATTATCTATTGGTATCAACCAGTATTGATACGTGCCTCTGTGCTCCCACAGCTGAGGTGCAGTCTCAGAACCCTAATGTACGACTCCATCAAATTTGGAAAACACAGACGTTGTGTTACCAGATTGTCACATATGCAGACACCGCAAATAATAAGAAGGATGGAAGGAAATCAAACTCCATGTGACCTCTGTATTCAACCCATCACCAAAGTGAACAGTGGGCATTGGACCTCAGTTGGTGGATTCAAACCAGGAACCCTCCGGACCCCAATCCGGTCCCTAACCACTAGGCCACCACTGCGTGGTAGTTAAGGTGGGGAAGAAGACCAGTAGCATTTTTTCTAGTGAAACTTAACTGTCTTCACTACTTAGTGTGAATAGAGTATTTTTCACCATGTAAATTTCCATCATTCACGCACAGACAATATTGGGAGGTGCAGCCTCCCCCTCGGTTTCGCTCTGCCTCACAGGCTTTGATTTTCATCTAAGTATACAGTTGTCATGGGCGTTCGACACCACACCCAGAGCTCAGGATGATGGAGCCCATTGGCTTCCTGTGAGAGTCTGCCCCCTTTACCTCGCAGATAATTTACCATGTGGGAAGTGTCTGTGATCCACTGTGGCTCACACTCAACCTGCAACGTCCTCCACCTCATCTCACCTCCATCCTGTCAGAAATGTGGAGACACCACCCTCCTGCTCTGCTCTCACTGCTGGGTAAGTTCTTTAGTGTTTGGGTGGTCAAAGTGGTGGGGCATGTGGTTATTTTGGGTCATTTTTTTTTTAACCTATGGATTTGCAGATCTGTAGACGTATTTTCCTGTTTATCTTTGATACATAGATATAGATGCATATTTTATTAAACTTTAAACGTCTTTGTTTTGGTCCTAAAGAGATTGTATTGATTCTTAGCTTAATGCTTATGTGACAGTGATATTCTTTCTTTTATTATCTGTTTTGTAGCTTAAAAAATATTTTATTGTTTTTTAAACAAGTATTGATTTATACATTTAATTTTGTATTATTTCTAACATTACAGTATTTTTAGTCAGCTAAAATGATTTAATAAATACATTTCTTTTAACTTTTATTATTGATGGGAAAACAAATTAAAATGACACTTATAAGAATATATAAGAAATATATATATATATATATATATATATAAAAATATACAATTTAACAATAGGCTAGAGAACCACAAACCAGACAATCTGAACTTTGTAACCAGTGTCTAAAGTGGGGTTCAGGGCCCAAGTGTGTACTGTACATGGATGCTTTAACGTGTGTTGGTAAATGTTTAAAATGGTTTCCTTTTCTAATCCCTCAACTATTTGTTAATGACTTTGGTCAAATATCACCTTTACAAGCATTTGAGTAACATCAGTAACGGAAACCTACCAAGCTCTGCGGTAGAGGTTTTGGAAGCAGATGAGAGTCACATTCCTGCTTTTATTGTGGTAACACCCCAGCTGAGCCTGGGGGATGTTGGCAATGAGACCTCTAATGGAATATTTATTATTTTGCAGTACAGAAAACTTAGAGACAAATTTGCTGAGAAGGTGTGAACTTGTTTCTTAAGTATTCTGTTACCCCAAAAAATGCTAATCTAGAAAATCAGATGCCTTTGTAATTAAAGTCAACAAGTCAACACTGTGGCTTGACATAGACACAAAGAGCAGAATTGATCTCACACTGAGGAAAACTTCCTGGTAACAACAGACCTGCTACCACAGGCTGTTTGACAGCAGACGCCAAATACATGATTCCTCTGGGAAACAAACCCAAGACCTTGGGCATGCAAATCAGATGTTTATGCAGGTAAGATAACCTGCCCAAACAACGATACAAGAATTATTATTTTAAAACGTTGCCTCACTGTGACCCTCCTGCAACAGTTTCTGTGGCACAAATGTGAAACACTGCATTAGATCAATCAAACTCTAGACTGTATTTCTCAGAAAAAAATGGTAAAATCAAAGTTATATCTGTGTACACAATATGTGCTATTACTTCAATAAACATACTGAGAAAATCTGTCAGTATTAAGGTTAGAAACTGAATCACTGGTGTTCTCACTTCCAGCACCTTTTTAACTTCACGGTTGTGGCTTAAGTCAGACATCCAAGATGATCTATGGCAGTGTTCCCCAACCTTTGTTGACCTGTTGTTCAGCTGTGTCAGATAAATACCCCTTAATAAAATTTAATTTACGGTGTTCTGAAATATTTTCCTACCTATAAAATCTTCCTACCCAAATTAACTGTCTATAGCTTTCTGCTACCAGACCGGTATAAAAAGTTGCATCAATGCATTATTTTGAGTTTATTGTTGTTGTCATCACTGAGAAAATATTTCCTAATCAAATATAGTTGCATTATTGAAGATGGAATCCTAGCCATTCTATTGGTCAGTTCTTTTGTTGATTATGCATTATTTCTCTGCCGATATATTCACTCACGGTCCGGTACCGGTCCCCGGCCCAGTGGTTGGGGACCACCGATCTATAGTACACCTGTAACAAATTGAAACTATGAGATGATACGTCTGTGAAAATTCTCATTAATCAATGCGTTGTTATCTTAAGAGTTCAGTTGTAATTAATCAGGAACATCCAGAAACTGATGAAGTTCCTCAGTTGAGGAACTAAACGTCTTTCGAACTCCAAGAAGTCCAGATCTTAACATTTAAATATTATGAAAGATTTTTTAAGGGTGATTTATTGCATCAGTGTCACTGAAAACCTCCCTCTCACTCCCGACACTCTATACCTGCCCATTAATGTGAATCACCTTGATACCTTCCTGATAAACCAACATACGTCTTATTGAAGTGAGTCAGAGGGAAATGATGCCATTAGTTAGAGCCTGATTAATCATTTTTCATATTTAACTTGCTTTGTCACCACTTCCACCTCAATTTGTAATTTTCCAGTGTCCCAAAGGATCACGCAGGATAAAACAGAAATGACAAAGGTGGAGGGAACCTGGACCTGGAATGCAGAGGCCAATTCTAAGCATTTTTCATCCAGATTAAAACCTAATACAGCTGGACAAAACCTCACATCCAGATCTGTGTTTGCTCTTTCCCCTGTTTTACCTGTAGGAATGTGGGCGTCTGCAAATGCTTCATGTACACAGGAGGCACAGGTCAGAACATGCATGTGGGCCCAGCAACACCAGTCAACACACTGCCTCATGTTTGACCTCAGAACAGTTTATGAACCGGAACTAATATTTCTTCCCAAACCTTACTTTCTGAATATTTTCTCTATGTCTCGCTAGGATTACATTTTTTATTTTTATCTGTTTCAGAGCTGTTCACTGCAGGCAATTGTCCTATTTCTCCTTTTTTTTTCTCTTGTTTTTTCTTCACTAATTTTATGTACATTTTTTGTAGACTGATATGCCTGAGTGGATTGCAGGTCTGATCAAATCCAGACAAATCCCATCGTACCCCTTCGTACTTTTGCCTCCTCCCTATGAAATTCTATTCTCTACAGACAATACAAGTCTCTGTTAAGAAAATAAAATCTCTCAAATTAGAATTTGCCCATTAATATAATACTGCCATTAATAATTTATGATATTTCAGTTATTTTAAGGTGTTTTTACTGGACAAATTTTCATGCCCTGGAATGGAATGATGGACATTTAGGTGCTTGAGAAAAAAAAACAAGAAAATAAAAGTCTTTGGTTTAGGATAAGTTTATCTCTTTTTAGTACTGGAACTACATCCTGCACTGACCGAGCCCGTGCACTGTTACTGAGGACAATCTTGTGTTCTGTTCTACAGGACTGATGCTGCTGTGGCCATACGTTCTCACCATGACTGTTTCAACAACCGGACCGAACACAACAGACAGCACAACTGTCTCTGCAGGTATTCACGTCATCAATATCATTTATTCTTTCATCTTCTTCTGCTTGTCCGTTGCCAGGTCAACTGGCACCACCCAAATCACATTGCACCATATTGTGAACCCTCCTGCGGGTGGTGAGTCCACTGGAAGTTATGTGGGTTGGGAAGGTTCTATGCTCAGAGCACTTTAGTGGCAACCTGAATCCCTGCAGACCCAAGTCCGCTTCCTTAACCACTAGGCCAGTGTTCCCCAACCTTTTTTGTGCCATTGACTGGTTAAATGATTTGTACTATTTTTACAGACCGATGGTTAAGTTGTGGCAGATAAATACCACTTAATAAAATTGAATTTCCAGTGTTCTAAAATATTTTCCTACCTATAAAATCTTCCTACCTAAATTAACTGTGGATGGGCACAACAAGGATTTCTCAGGTGCACACAGCCTATAACTTTCTGCTACCAGACCAGTATACAAGGTTAGAATCTTGTATCAATGACTCATTTTGAGTTTATTGTTGTTGTCTTCTCTGAGAAAATATTTCCTAATATATTCATAAATATTTCCATTATTGATGATGGTTCTTTTGTTGATAAGGGTATGGATCAAGAGTATGCAAGAGCCAGAAGGGGCTAAAAGGAAACATTATTTATTTCTCTGCGGCCCGGCACCAGTTCACCCCCGGACCGGTACCAGTTCCCAGCCCAGTGGTTGGGGACCTCTGCACAATGCCATCACTGCTTGTCTTAGATGGTTTCCACTTTATCAGCAAAGTTAATATGTTGAGATTTTTCACTTTCACTTTTTTTATACAAAAATCTTCTAATTAGAAATTAAAAAGTGTAATAAAAAAGGTTATTAAATCGATATATATCCATATATAATGAGTAACATAAATATTATGTTGACAACAATGAGTTACTTTTGTTTGCAAAACAAATTTCAAAGCTCAATACGGATAAATTATTGTAACGGTTTGAATGACTATCTTATCTTATTTCGCAAGGCAGCAAACAGCGCCCTTCTGTGGCCATAAGGTCAGCGCAGAGCTGTGACAGCACCTTTGATTACTACTGTCTGAACCAAGGCCAGTGTATGCTGCTGGTGGACATCAACGTACACCACTGCAAGTATGAGAAAAACTATGACGTCACTCTATATGTATGTGCATGTTTGTTCTACTGTGTTCAATTCTGCTGACACTCCTTGTGCTGCAGGTGTGAGAGAGGCTTCTATGGTCCCAGATGTGCCAAAGCAGAGCTGGTCTTCCAGCCAATGGCTGAAGAGCAGATAATTGTTACTGTGTTCTGTGTGTGTCTGCTGTTCATTGGTCTGGCTGGAGCTCTGTACTTCTGTTGTAAACGGTAAGGACTTCATACATATTAATCTCTGTGGCTTCAGATGACAATAATGATATGATACATTACAACAAACATCTTGGTGTGAAAAATCAGATTCAAAATTGAAATTCCTACAATTTTGCTTTGAAATTCCACAAAATTAATGACTCTCTCCTCTAAGCTACAAGGATGAGAGAATTAAACGTCTTTCTGAGTCACAGTGACGTTAGACTATAATTGGATTTAATTGTATTGGATTAAAAATGACGCTAATTTCCCATAAAATCAAGAGGAAGTCTACCTTATATGTACAACTGTAGAATACCTTTCCATTAATATAATATCCCACTATTTTGGAATCCATTTGAACATTAACTACAGAAGTTAATAATCAGTAGCTGCTTTCAATGTTTAATTCATACTTTAAGTTAAGTCCAATATTAACACATACTTAGATTTTCCAGTGCATTCCTACAGGTAGACAGAGAGGTTGCGTGAGAGTTGTACCCCTGACCGCTCTTTTTGTAATGATATAAAAGTGAAAGATTAACATGAGTTTTAGTCACGAACAGGAAGTCCTATGGATATTCTTAGAAAATAATCTGAGTATTGTCTTAAAGTGACAAAAGTTCAGGTTTTCTGTGACCCTGACGTGATGAACTTAAACTCTATAACGTTTCCCTGGTGGGAAAACATCAGAGACGTTTTTACGGTGACTAAGATTCTGACCCTTTCATCAAATCCAACCTTTACCTTGGGCTACTGTCACATCCTGTTTCACGCACAGACTTGTTATATGACAAACAAGGAACGTCATTTTATCAGTGTCAGAGTCTTTGGACACTCCTGTCTGTGAGACTTAGAGTAGAGGTTGAGGGTTGTAGTTTTTATAGGTCATACTGTCTAATTATATTTATACACTGTATCTCTGTACACATTGTGTTTACATTAATGCACATAAATATAAATCATAATCACACATATATTTTACTTTTACGATCCAAACTTCAGAGTTTTCCCACGTGTAACGTATTACTCTGAGTCTAAGTTGCACCAGACAAGATATGACAAAGAAACAAACAAAAAAAACCTCACACCTAAGTCGCTCCACAATAAACAAACATTGTTAGTGGTACATGAGTAGCAGTAGTACCAGTACACAGACATAGAGTGCCCCCTTGTGGCTGTTAGTGTGAAAATATTGAACCAGTGAAATGAATTGTTTTAATAAATAAGTCACACCTGAGTGTTGCAAACCAGGCCAAAGGTTGAAAAAAAGTGTGACCTGCAGTCCAGAAAGTACAGCACTGATGGGAATGAATGAGACGGGTGGTTTGTCTACAGATGTTTTCCCCTGTGACAGAAGTTCAACAGCTTTGGCCATGAATTGGAACTTAAAAAAAATCTACAAAATCCTGTAATTAACCTTCATTCAATTTTCTAATCTCGTGTTTCTCATTCCTTAGCTATAAGGAAAAAAGACTTGCATCACAACAAACATCTGAGTCATCGAGGGACTGTTTCAAGTGTCTCCCTCTCACCCACGCTCCAAAAGCAGGAAAATCCAACCCGCAGTTTTCAGTTTCCTAACTGAGAAATTGCAACACAGCAGTGACATTTCATGATAACGCCACCATATCTCAATTACAGCCACGTACAAGATGACATGAAACCATTCCACCGTCCCGGGTGTTTGCAGCGGCTCCAGTTTCAGGTGTTGCATCATCAACTGATGGCCCTTATAAAACAATGACACACGGCCCTAATTTTTGTTTTTATGACATTGTGGGTTTCTACGCAGTCCGACAGTAGGACCTTATATGGTAGTGTACTGTAATGAACAAGTCAGGCTGCTAGGAAATGACAAAAGTTTTGAGCAGTAAAAGGAAGTTTATTTTATGGGTCCTCGTTCAACAAATACATTAACCCAAATTATTGCACTTTTTTTTTAGAAAATATATAACCAGAAAAGGACACCTTTCTGAGGTTTTCTGTTCTATTAAACCAAATTCTGGCATCAAAAACAACACTGAAATGAACAGATGCTACAAACACCCTCTCACAAGGTCAAGCTTGGTTTCATTATATACAGTATTCTGTCTTTCTGCCTACTTTTCTTTATTTATTGTCTCTCAGCTCTTCAAAAACATATATACATAATTCAAATATCTATTTTACAACCAGTAAATCCATCAATAATATAATAAATGTCAAAGGCTACTTTTTATAACTATTTTCACGCTGTATTTTATATATTTTATATTAATTTATACATGTTAATATATGTACTGGAATTTGATTTTTTTTTTATTAGATGTGTATGTTTTTATATCTCAATGCCTTCAGCCAGGACTACATATTTTTATATAATCAGAAGGTTACTCCACAGTCTTCACATTTTTCTCATATCTTGAAGCTGTTCTCACATATTTCTTCAGTGTGATCAATTGACAAAAAATGTCTAAGGTCTAAATCTTTCACAATGACTGATTTTCTTTTCTTTTTGCAGTATTATCAGTGGGTTCATACGTCATCATTACAGTGAAATTGGACAAATAAAAGATTATTAATAAAAAACATTGATTTGTTGTTGTGAGAATTACCCAGAGAACCATAATTGTTTTTCTAGTATGTGTTTTTTTTTTTTTTTTATCAACTGATTTTTTTTTTAATATGATCAAGTCTTAATCAAAAGGTTCAAAGACAAAGAACAAAAAGTGTTTATTAAAAGAACCTTAAAAGTAAATTGAAAAACTTAGAGAAATGTTATAGTCAGATGTGTCTTTCTCTGTAGAATTTACTGGATGGATGGATGGATAGATGGACAGATGGACAGATAGACAGATAGA
>JAFBJS010000173.1:160913-222667 GCA_016785265.1 Paraplagusia blochii
CTAGCTTTTTCTCCAAACCTTCCTGTCTGTGTTGTCCCTCTTATCACCTCATTCCTGATCCTGTCCATCCTTGTCTCTCCTAAAGAGAATCTCAGCATCTTTAACTCTTCCACCTCCAGCTCTGTCTCCTGTCTTCTGCCTATTCCTAGCATCTCTAACCCATACACAATGGTTGGTCTCACAACTGAACACAATTAAAACTTCCTGATTGATTGTGAAATTACAATTTGAGTGTCAGTTTAAGACATTATTGTTGGAGGTGTACAGCTCCATTTGGGTAGTGGACCTCTGAGCTAAAGCACTAGTACAAAATTTTTATCTTTTTTTTGTCTATCCTACTGTCAAATGCATATATAATCTATAAAATCTGCATTATTAGGCTATTGGATATTAACCTTAACCCATGTTTACTTTTCTAACAATCTTTCTTTCCTCTCTCCTCCAGTTGCCCAGACTCAAAGCTAAGCTGACAATGGTCTGAGGAAAAAGCAAAGAAGTAAAACTGAATGACTGTTTCATTAGATTCTGTTTTAAAAACATGTCTAAGAATGTAATTTATTTAGTAACATTATTTATTGCTGTTGAGTGTACGAGATATACCATGTTGCCTACTATGTGTTGCCTGTTGATGATCCTGTAGCTATTTTTCTATTTATTGCGCTACTGTTGTTACTGTATAGGTCAGAGAATCACTCTTTATCTCAGTCTGAAAGAGATGAAACTTGACTGGCAATAAAGTGCCTCAGTGTTATGTGGAGCTCGCATTTGTTTTGTTTTTTTACAAATGTGATGAACTGTTTACATGTCCATATCTGCATGCATCTCATACCATACCACTCACAAACAAATCACAAACTACAATCTCACAAACAAAAACCACCCAGAGAATGAAACAGCGGCTCTGACATCACTGAGAAATTCAGTGATAAAGACGACAACAACACAAACACCAAGATGTATTCAAAGTTGGTTCTACGCGGCTTTCTATCACGGTGACATCACAAATGAGATTACAGGAAATCTGGGAGACACAAAGTGTCAGAAAGGACTCAATTTGAACCCATAACAAAATAAAACAAATGTAGATTAATCAAAAAGCAGTGCCAACAACTGTAAAATGTTGACATAGCCATCTTCTGACTTTTTCCGGGAAATAAAAGACAGACAGAAAAAACTGATGACCAGCTAACTTGTGGTTTGGTGCTCCATAACCCAAAGCATGTTCTCCTTTCTAATATCAAATAATACTTTTATAAAAAAGTTGAGTTTTTTTTCACAAGGTAAGGAAACAAGAAATCCATCAATCATCGCAAAACAAATCCCACTGCACTGTACCAGCTCTTTATGGACCTCCCTGCAGGTGGTGAGCCCACTGAAAGCCAATCGCCCTAAATTGGGATTCCAACTCACCAAAGAGGTGAAACCTGATGTTCCGCACCACAAACAGAGCTATTGCCTCTTCTTCTTCTTTCGGGCTTATCCCATTTTTCAGGGGTTGCCGCGAGTCAACAATTTCCATCTCACCCTGTCCTCCGCATCCTCAACTCCAACTACCTCCATGTCCTCCTTCACCGCGTCCATAAATCTCCTCTTTGTCTCCTATCTGGTAGCTCCATCTCTAGGATCATTCTTCTACCAATATATCCACTGTTCCTCCTCTGAACATGTCCAAACCATCTTTATCTGGCTTCTCTGGCCTTTTCTCCAAACCTTCCTGTCTGTCTTGTCCCCCTAATCACCTCATTCCTGATCCTGTCAATCCTTGTCTCTCCTAAAGAGAATCTCAGCATCTTTGACTCCACCTCCAGCTCTGTCTCCTGTCATCTGCCTAAACAGAAAGTGATCTAATAAAACAAATAATCCACTCTGAATCTATAAAGAAGGAATTGTCTAATAAAACACTTCCTGCAGAAGTGTATAGACAAAGTAAGGGAAAACTAAGGCCATGTAGTGGGATGCTTTGCAACCCTGGCTGATAAACTCCAAAAAAATTGCGATTATGCTAGTCTTTTACAAGTAATATATCCTAAACTTCTTGGAGTTGAAAGACGTTTCATTCCTCAACTGAGGAACTTCATCAGTTTCTGGTTGATGTCAGAGGGAACTCTAGAAGTTCTACCACTATCTTCTCCACTGGACAAACGTCTGAAGAGTTGTTTTGGTCACACCTTTTTAGACAGAAACTGCTCCTGATGTTAATGAGCAGTTTTCTAGTCACATGTACAGATGTGAATGGGACATTGTCACACCCGTCCAACAACGGCGTCTAATTGTAGAACCAATTTTCACCCGCAAGTCAAGAAGTTTACGCCTGGTCTAAACCCTATAATCACAGGTTCCTCCGTCCTCTCGCTTCTAAGGACGTAAGAATGAGGCAATGGTGGGTAACATCAAACACACACATCTGACCTGGTAAATGTTTATCTGCGTGTTTGTACAGTATCTGTGTGATCAGCATGTCAGGTATGGATTTACAGCAGAATGAGAGCATCCATAAACCCAGGTGAATTCATCTCTTCAAAAGGTGAGATAAGGTGTGGTGAGCCGTGTCAAACACTGTCTGTCAGTTTCCACGTGTCCATGGGAACAGAATCAACACACACCGGTTTACATTTGGTCAGCGATAGTTCATCTCCAGTTATAAAAAAAAGACAAAGGAATTTCCGAGGTGTGGTAGCATTTTTGCTCATTCACTTTAACAGAGGAGCGGGTCAGCTGCCAAACAGATATAATTTCCCTTTGTTGATAAATTGAATGTCCTGTCTGTGCCAAAGGACACAGTCTGTGGAGGAGACAGGTTTCCATCACAGTAACAACATAACAACTCAGTCAGGCTGTGCATCGGAACAGACTAGGAAATAAATCGGAGTAAGGATAAGCCTTGTGATGTAAAAAAAGAAAAAAAATACGTAATATTTGAAAAACTTCAATAAGGTTGGGAATATAGGCCTGAATATAGAGTCAAATATTTTGACTCCCAGGACACAGTTGGTAATAAAAATTGGACATGGGGGCCGGGCCAAAAGCAGAAAGATGAAGCAATTGGCCTAGTGGTTAAGGAACCGACTTGGGTCCGCAAGGCTTCAGGTTCTAGTCCGGTAGCTGCCAGGTCACCACTGAGGTGCTCTAAGTCCCGACCCATATAACTTCTCCTGGGTTCACCACCCACAGGAAGACTCACAATATGGAGCAATGTGATTTGGGTGGCGCCAGCTGCCCCCGCGACCCAGCAACGGACAAGCAGAAGAAGATGAATGAATGAACCTTTAGGATTTTCCACACTATGTATTGGGAAGGGCTAGCATCGCAAGGAAATGGCAAAAGTATTACACTAATAAAATCAATAGAATTTGGACTCTTGTTGTAGACTGGATTATAAAGCCAAACGGGCCACATCTGGACCCACGGCCTTAGTTTGCCCATGTTTACTCGACTCGAGATTCATGACTATGTAAGGTGCCCAAACCAAGGGTGTGTGTGTGTGTGTGTGTGTGTGATGTAGAGGAGGTTCATTATGAGCTGCTACAGCTCGTTGATCTCTCTGTGTTTTCATCTGCATCTGGAGGCTGCAGCAGCAGAAGCGTCAGAAAAAAGCAGTTTCTGACAGAGAACAGAGATCATTTGTAAGGAAGAAACCCAAGAATAGAGTAAGTAACAGAACACGTGTTGATCTTCTCTGGTTGATGTATCTGTTTGGTGCATTTTTATTTGTCTGTTACTGTTACACATATTCCTACTGTGCTGTGCTCTTTGTACCTTTCCATTTCAATCAGATGCAAATGCAGCCTTCATCAATTCACACCGTACAGTATTTTACGAGAGCTTCACTGAAGAGAAAATGAATTAACATTTAGAAATCTTTTGCGTTTCATCAGTAGAAACATAGTATTGTGGTTTGTTTAATGTTTGGATGTTTGAAGCCTTGGTTTCTAAACATTCCAACATTGAAAAAAAAACTAACATTTCTCTTTTAAACATTGTCAATGCTGATTATTGTTAATTACCAAATGCTTTAGTACATTATCAAGAAATATAATCTTATTATTAACTTGTGTAATTTATATATGGTGAAAGAGTAAAAAAGCAGGGTACGTAGAGTGGACTCTGTGCTGCATTTGATTTAGAGTGATTAAAAGTGTGGGTGTTAAAACATATTAATGAAATGCAAAACAGTGCAAAATGGTCTGGTGTGAGTCAAACCAATACACCCACAGGCTCTGAGTACAACTGGACATTAGCTCTGAGACGATGATTAAGGCACTAATGTCTGCAGGACTCTTGTATTCAACAGTTTTTATACTGATCTGACTCTGGATCTGCTGTTATGCAAGGTGCCACACTGGTCTTCATCCAAACAGTAATGATAAATCTGATTCTGAATTTGAAATTGGTAAAAATGTAAAGATTTATGTTATTCAACCGTTAATTCACTCACTGGACTGATAGAGCGTCCAAACAAAATTAAAAACCGTCCCCTTACATGGTCACAGTGAGGATCATGAAAGCCTATATGATCAGACGGCTGGTCGTCCAATCAGGGCCCAATAACTGATCTTCACAGCATAAAGGTCCGCAGCCTCTTTTCATGTCACTTCCACTGAGTGGCGGGTCACAGTGCAAGCAATATAAAGTGGATGTGTTATTCAGGGATTCAAGGGACTGAAGAGGACAAAGCGAATCTCGCTGCCGCGCCGCAGATTCAAGGCCATAATAGGAAAGAAGCAGCGAGAAAGGGGAGGAGCATCAGGCAAAAGACTTGAAGACTACTAATGTTGAATACATTTACTGGATTCTGACTTAAACTTAATTCAATAAGGTGGATTACAAAAAAAAGTCCTTGTCAAACCTTATACACACTTTACTTCACAGGAGTCACTGTCCTTCCGTTACCCATGGTTCAAGACAGACATGTCCAAAGGTTAATCCTGGTCCCAGTCAGTAGAACTTAGATAAGTTTATCTCTAATCTTCACCCTAAGGTGTTTTATTAAATCCTGGAATGAGACTGACAGTAATCGAGTAGTGGTTGAAAAGCTGAATTGTAGAGTTCTTTCTTCACAGTGCAATGTGTAAATGTATGTATTAGTGGGTGAATGGGCAAAACAGTGCAACATAACTTAAGGATTTATTATTCTATCCATCTGTTTGTACTTGATTTTGCATTGAAGCTTTGAGATTTGTGTTATAGGAAACTTCTTTGCACATTTATCCAGGAAAAGTCTTAAAAATATCACCCAATTTTATCTGTACACTGTTTTTATGAACTGCACTTAGGACAGTTGGTGTCCTAATGGTTAAGGAAACGGACCTTTACTCACCCAGCAGACACCATGTTTGAGGCTGAGCCGGGTGTTCCCCACAATTCTCCTGGAGTTTTGAAGTGAGATGCATGAGGTCCTGCGTCTAAGTCTGGATGGTCCTTCAGATGACGTCCCACCTCCAGCTGCTCATCCTGTCCAGTTTGGCAGCTTCGTCCCCACTGGGTGAGACAATGTTCTTACATTGTACTACCAGTTACTTCTACTGGTTATTTCAGACGTACGTTTCCTCTTTGGTGTTGTATATCTCAGGTGTGGAAGATGTTTTCCTCAGTCCCCAAAATCAAATAGTTAGAGAGGGAGAAGGAGCTGTCTTCCAGTGTGCGTCTGGAGACAGTTCTTATCCTGCCACCATCACCTGGATCAAAGATGGAGACATGGTCACATGGGGCAGACAGACTCAGGTCAGTCAGGTCAAATAAATATAGATATGCTTAGTTTTTATTCTAAATTGTTCGCCTGAATCTTTTTTTTTTTTTCGTTTTAGGGAGACTTTGGAAACCAGAAGAAAACCTCTGGTACTCTGCATCTCATCAACGTAACGTTGGAGGATGATGGGACGTATGTTTGCCTCGCTCATAATCTTTTGCTCAACATCAGTGTCCGGAGCAAACCGGCCAAACTGACAGTGCATGGTGAATATTATTCCTCTAGAGTAGAGTTGACCGTCAACCAAAAGTCTTGGTCTTCAGTGTGTCTGTCCATATTTGCAGGCGTTCCTAGACGGCTGCAGATCGTCCAGGGCCCTGACAACATCACTGTTGCCACGGGAACGGAGGTCTCCATGCACTGTACCGTTCATGGCTTCCCTGTTCCCATGGTGCACTGGTTCAAAAACGGCTGCCACCTGACCAAGTGCTCCACCTCATTCAGCCTGTGGAACAATGGGCAGCTGCTCACATTCAGGTCAGTGAGAAAGATGAATATTAATGTGAGATTATTTTTTATTGAATTGAGATCAATAACAAATCAATAAGTTTGAGCTGTTATGTTAATAATAATAATAAATAATATAATAATAAATATACTCTGTGATTAAATTTCGCTCCATAGGGACGTAGCCAAGGACGATGAGGGCTTTTATTATTGTGAAGCGTCCAACCACGGAGACAGAGTCCGGTCCAAACCAGCTTTGCTCCTCGTCACTGGTACTTTCACAAACATCTTGCAATTCCGTACTTTCTTACTCACACCCAGTGCCAAAAACAAAGTTTGCTCAACCGACTGCCATCACTGTTTCCTGAGTTTACTTTTCATTTGCACCAGATGTTGGCAGTGCCATCACAGCACGCACTCTGTGTCTGTGAGGCAATAGAGCTGGAACATCTTCAAAGATTTCCCTTAAAGATGTTTGTCATCTCAACAGGAACATGTCTCAGCAGTCAGCATTAAGCCTGGATTGATGACACCTTCAGATTTATCATAACAGTCTTAACCGTTGACGGTGGAGACTGGAACAGCCACGTCGTCCAATTGATCTTGGCACAAAGAATCAAAATTCTGTTTTTGCCAAAAGCTCCTTGGAACCTCGTCATGAATCAGATTGTGTTTTTTGTACCATCATAAAATTAAGAACATTTGGATTTGTTTTCTAACTCAAAGAGCAGAAATTAAACTTGACGTAATATTGGGGGTGTGCAAATTAATCCTTTTGGATCGGTTTGGATCGAACTGAACCGAATCGGATCGAACTGGATCGATTGTTTAATATTTTTTATGAATCGTTCCTGAATCAGATCGTAGCCTGTTAATCGAGATATGAATCGGATCGTTATGTGAGTGAATCATAACACCCTTAATATACACTATATATTAATGGTTTGCAAATTAATCGTTTTGGATCGGTTTGGATCGAACTGAACCGAATCGGATCGAACTGGATCGATCGTTTAATTTTTTTTAATGAAACGTTCCCGAATCGGATCGTAGCCTGTGAATCGAGGTATGAATTGAATTGTTATGTGAGTGAATCGTCACACCCCTACTAAATATGGTTGGTCCATATACTGGCCCATTGTGTTGCCATGTTGTATCCCCAGAAGTGGACTGGAGCTTTGTGCAGCAGCCCAAAAACCTGACGGTGAGGAGAGGCCAGAACGTCACCATCACCTGCAGACCTCCACACATCCGACCAGCAGCTCAGGTGTCCTGGTTCAAAAACAACCAGCTTCTCAACCTGACAGCTAACGCGTCTCTGCTGCCAACTGGCGACCTTTTCTTTAACAGGTGCGTTTGTGCGTCAGTATGTAAAAATGTGGGTTAAAATAACACGTGTTCATCAAAGGTTGTGAGAAACCCAAAAAAGGGTAAAACTATTTTAGAAGAAAAAGAAAATCCCCTGATGAATGATGAAGATCGACTCTCACATCTCTACAACTTCTCTCCACATAAGAACGGCTAAAAAGCCTTAATGAAAGGTAGAAGATTCATCTCTGTGATTACTGTATGATGCTCATCAGATTAGGTGCAGGCAGAAACATGAAATAGTAAAATACTTTTTACGCAATTCAACTCATCATTCTTCTACCCATGTATCCACTGTCCCTCCTTTGAACATGTCCAAACCATCTCAATCTGTCTTCTCTAGCTTTTTCTCCAAACCTGTCTGTGTTGTCCCTCTAATCATCTCATTCCTGATCCTGTCCATCCTTGTCTCTCCTACAGAGAACCTCAGCATCTTTAACTCCTCCACCTCCAGCTCTGCCTCCTGTCTTCTCCCTATTCCTAGTGTCTCTAATCCATCCATCATGGCTGGTCTCACCACCGTCCTGTAAATGTCTCCTTTCACCTTAACTGACTCTCTTCTATCACAAACACTCAGGAAAATATTCGCAACAACCCAGATCTCAGACTGATCAGTGCAACATGTTTGCAATGTTTAATTTTGTGTCCATCCACCTCCAGCCCTGTCTCCTGTCTTCGACCTAATCCATCCATCATGGCTGGTCTCACCACTGTCCTGTAAACCTTTCCCTTCACCTTAGCTGACTCTCTTCTATCACAGATAACTTCTGACACGCTTTTCCAATTGTCAAATTTTCAAATTCTTGAGATTCTTGACGTCTGACTGTCTGAAAGTTGGGAATTTTCAGCGTCATATTATTGCGTTTTATTATCCGGGTTTGTCTCATTGCTGTCCATTAGCCGTTCAGAGATGATTCTAGTCTTCTGTTAAATATATGCTTCATAAACTTGTCTGTTAATATAGAAAAACTCCTTATACACACACACACACCATAAGATTACATAAAACCCCAAGTACTAGTTTTATTCCACCAGACATCAATGCTTCAACAACACATCAAGCATTGTGGCTTCATGGCGGACAATAGTTATACGTGGTCAGTAAAGACAGCCACAGTCCACATCTAAGGTGTACTGCATTAAAGGGCGCACAATGAATGCATATTATGGTCTGGAAATGATGGTACTAACCCTAACCCTAACCCTGAGACTTTAATGTGACGGATATTTTTTCAGCATCCAGGAATCTGACAGTGGAAGTTACTTCTGCAGGGCCTCCAACATCCAACTCCAAAGATTCCTCACCTCCACCAGAGCAACACTCACTGTTCTAGGTATAACCCACACCACACATGCACACCATCGACCTTCTACCTTCTGGATCAATAAAGGAATAGTGGATCATTTTCTTATTCCTAACATTCCAGCACCTCCATCTGTAAACCTGTGGCCTCAACAACTGACGGTTCCTCTCAGTGCTCGGGTGGTGCTGGTGTGTCGGGTGTCAGGTCAGCCTTTACCCTCCATCAGGTGGATCAAAACAGGCTCCTCCATGCAGACTGGTGGCAAAGTATTTATCGGGTAAAATGCTGCGCAACACCGCACTTGAATGCGTCACAGACTTTTAATAACAATAAGAAAAGTACAGTGGTCGGCCTTCAGGGCTAGCAAAGCCTTCTCTGTTGGCCTAAACGTAGTCAGAAAAACACATTTATCTATAAATTTTTTTTTTTTCAAATCAGATATTATTTATTTTTGTTACTATAAAAAGAGTTTTTACATTTACAAAGTTGGCTAAAAACATTTTATCCAATCATATTTTAGCTAGCTAGTGTCAAGTTTCATGAAATCTGCCAGCGCCTTCAGAAACAATAGTCAGGGCTCTGCCCGCTGTAAGTGAATAGACACACCCCGTTCAATTTACAGCAGTCTGACCAATCATCTTGCAAGATTGTGACCTCAGAGCCTTCTAGCTGGCCCTACACAGAAGGCAAGTGTCCCGTGATTGGATAAGCTCTCCCGGGAGTCTGACAACATACGACATACTAACAATAATTTATTTTCAATACTCTGGAAATGAAGTATATGTGTGGATTCTCAAGTCCTGGTGTCATACTGAAGTTTTTTAATTTGACGTCACAAAACCATGACCTCACTGAAGGCCTATGGTTGAAATGCACTTGAAAAATAACAAATTGGACGTATTTCTGTAACAGGCCTGGAAATGCCACTCTGCACATCCAGTCGACCAGGAGCTACGATGAGGGCCTGTACATGTGCCAGGCCACAAACCCACTTGGTGAAAGCCACAGCACAGCAGTCCTGAAAGTGGCCGGTATTTTACACACCAGCATGTCACAACAAAGCAGTGTTTATTTCGCCATCAGTCAGTTTCCAGAATGGACGCACACTCTGCTGCGTCAGTTCATATTTGTAGTCTCTGATGATGACGACCTACAACATCTCCTTACTACACAGTTGATTTGTTTACTTTCCTGTTTTATTGCCAGTAAGCCCCATCATAAACACCTTCACGACTCATGTGACCTGCGTGACGGGTGGGTCAGTCACTCTGCCCTGTAGGGCTGTTGGGATTCGTCCCATCACATACACATGGTCCAGAGGCAAAGCAGAGTCAAAGTCTGTCATTCATTCTTATGGAAACAGACGAGTTGAAGGTAAAACAGCTGGAGAAAATGATTATTAATGAAAAAGGATTTTAGAGGAAAGAAAATGGACCCAAATGTACATTTAAATAAAATATTTACAAGTGTGACATTGTGTTAATACTGTACAGAAAATGGATCTTTACATATAACCAGTGTGCAGCGGTCTGATGGAGGAGAATATTGCTGCACGGCTGAGAACAGTGCAGGCCGACACCAGCGATGGGCCACCCTGACTGTAACAAGTAAATACCTGCTCAATTGTAATTCGATTTGACATTTTTAGCTCTATGCTCAATCTATGATACTTCCTAAACACATTTACAAATACATTTCAAACAAATACTATGTGAGTATCCCCATAAATCAGATCTTCAACATCTCTTGACTGTATTTTAAATATGACAGTGACATTTTTAGTTAAAATCCAAGCCTAAGTCCCTTCCAAAACTACACTCACACATTCTGCAAAATCAACATCGTGGTCACCACTTAAAATATGATGTTTTTCATTTATCAGCCAAAGATGAAGTGTCTGACGGTAGAAAACGGACAAGTCTTGAGGTGTCTCCTGTGAGTAACCGTTTCTCTTATTGTACTACAATTAGGTTGTGTATATTTGAGACAATTTAGCTGAGAAATACTGTATTTGTGCTCTAAATGTAAACTTAAAAAAATAATACCTTTGGCTAAATTTTACCAACACAGATTGTATTGCTCTTTCCCTAAATATAATTTTAATAAACTTTATTTGTTTATAGTGCCAAATCATAACAACAAAGACTATAAAATCATAGGGAAGCTGGGCCATAGTTCATAACCTGGTTTTTGTAAAGCACCATTTAAGTAACCCAAGGTCGCTAGTTGAATAGTAGTTGAATATTTCTCAAACAAATATGGAAAATATTTGTACATAAATTATTTATGTACAACCAAAAACATAAGATTATAACTATTACTGTTGTATATACCACATGGTGTATGCTATTTTATATACTGTTTCTTCCAAAACATTTGATTTATTTTAGCATTTTCCACCACTAGGTGGTAGTGTAGTCCTCCTAAATCAACTGAACTATTCTCACGGATGTTAATGTCTGGTTTTTGCACAATTACCTATGAATTATTGCTTTGTGTCCTTCAGTGTTACTGCAGTGTTGTATTAGAATTGCTAACATGATAATGTTGTTTTTTACTCCTTATTTTCTAGATCACCACCACAAACACAGTTATGCCAGTTTCCGATGATCTTGTTAAAGAACGTCAGCAGACGACGACTCCACAAACACAGTCAGAGCACGACTCCAGATGTGAGCTGTCTATTCTGCGCTTTCTTACTGTTAAGATACTAGTAAAAATAGATAAATCCTGCAACATCATCATCTAATAACTGCATGTTTTGCATTGTAAAACAAAGTTCTACTTGATTTGTTGTCAGATAACATGAATATTCAGATAATTCTTTTTTTTTTCGTCCTTCAGGCTCTTCGTCAGTCTGTCACTTTACGACACAAAAAGTTTCCACAATTCCTTCTTTTTTTAAAAGAGCTGTAGCTGAGTTGAAAATGCCGTCACGACCGTTTCGTCCGCCTGCTCCAAACCAGGACCTTCACCTCACTACAAGCTCAAGTCCACAGCTTCTGTCACAAATACCACGTCCTTTTCAAGATCCTCCTCCTGTACTTCCAAACTCACGGCCAGAAGACCCCTTCCTACAACCACAGAGCTACACCCCACCTTCCCTGATTTCACATCAGGGAGTAACAACTACCACAGATTGGGATGTCCTCAAGACCGAACCTAGGGACAGAATGTTGAGTGTCTTCAAGTTGGACTCTTATTTCCAGAGTCCGACCCAGGGTCTTGCGACCATGTCTAGACAGTTATCTCAAACTGAACCTCGCAATCTCCTGGCAACTAGTCAACTTTACCAAACTTCTTATGACCAGACAGTAACCACGAGTTACTCCTCTTATCTGCCACCTTCAACCACCACATCAGAAACATTCCCGACTCATTATGAACAATCTCTGAACTTGTCAATAAACCTCAGACCGAAGAATTTAAGAACTAATTCCTATTTCCCTTCTTCACCAAACGTATTCCAACAAACTCCTGCACCACAACTTTCCTTTTCAAACTTTTCAACACCAGAGCCTGAGGTACTAGTTGTCCCTAAGTTAAACCAGTCTGATCAGTATCACATAAATGGTACTAACCAGGGTGACCCTGTCAATGTGACTAAATCGTTAAATGCCACGGAGATCTCAGAGCTCCTGAAGAGGAACACATCACAATCTCCCATGACCAGCAATGATCCCAGGTAGGTAAAACCAAACCAAACCAAATAGGTTAATCTACAGGTTAAGTACTTTCAACACAACTAACTTGTTGCGTTTTTTCTGTCTACAACCTAGAGTGACTCACGAGTCCCCCTCATGGCTTCCTGTGGTAGAGAAACACGATATTCCAATTGTTGTGGGAGTGGGCGTGTCCCTGGCCTTCATCTTCATCTCCGTCACCTTTTATTCAGTCGTCCAGAAAAATGAACCAGTACCAACTAACCGAGCAGGTCAGAACGACATTCCTGTCTTTCACCAGAGATTTAAAGATGTCCAATGTTATTAAAAGGGCAAAATACGGAAAAAAGTTAGAACTCAAAGGATGCTATGGAATAATATCCAAAACATCTGTAACATCGACACTGGTATTCCAGATTTTAAATAAGGGTAAATATGGTCTAAAATCAGTTGTGGAAGTGTCTAAAATGATTCATCTAATCCTCAATGCCACCTCTTTAGCAGCTCAGAGGAATCTAGGAGTACCTCAGCGCCAGGCAGGACGTACCTACGAAAACAGGTTTGTACTTCATTGTTTTTCATGAATGTCCTTCTTCTCCTCGGTTTGTCCCTTTTTCAGGGGTTACCACAGCAAGTCAACATTTTCAATCCTACCCTGTCCTCTGTATCCTAAACTCTAACTTCTACCTCCATGTACTTCTTCGCTGCATCCATCAATCTTCTCTTTGTCTCCTACCTAGCTACCTAGAGATGGTAGCATCAGACACTGTCCCTCCTCAGAACATGTCCAAACCATCTAAATCTGTCTTCTCTAGCTTGTTCTTCAAACCTTCCAGCCTCTGTTGTCCCTCTAATCTCCTCATTTACTGATCCTGTCCATCCTTGTCTCTCCTAAAGAGAACCTCAGCATCTTTGTCTCCCCCTGTCTTCTGCCTATTGCTAGTGTCTCTAATCCAAAATCTTTTCCCATTTATGTAAATGCCACATGAAATAAAACTGTGTTCATCACTCAGGGCTTTTGAGGATGACGAAAGTGTGGCAGTCATTGAACAGAGCCCTTACACTTCTGACACCAGGGCCAGACCACCTGGACCCAGTCTGGTCACGGTGCAGATAGCGCCCCCACATGGCCTCCAGGAGGACACAGCTTCACTGAACAACCATTCCATCACCGTGGAGACTTACCCCGAGCCCATACTTGACACAAAGGTTCGAAAACTTACACATGAACAATTTTTTTTTTTTTTTTTTTAAAGAGATGAATTTTAAACCTTTTCTTTATTGGAATATTATTATCTAACAGGATTCCAAATAGTAGTAGTTTCTTATAACCCTTAAGGTTAAAGATTGTTCAACTTTAACTGCTTTAACTCACTGATGCACAGATACATTTTCATAAAGATGAACATAACCGAGTTATAATGTTCATAAGTTACTTCTACTTGCATATATTAAAAACGATGTCATATAAAGCAATATGTACATATTAATTTCATTTTAAAGTAATAATTTAATAATTATTAAAGCGGGATAAAGGGCAACAGGATTTCGACTTTGTAAAAATTTCGATACCTTCAACTATCCGTTTGTATACAGGTGGGACAACCGACAGTGTGTCAGAACACGGAAATATTTATTTCAGGAATATATTGAATAGTTTCAGTTATCACCAACCATTTTTATTTAAATTAAAACCGTTAAAGTCTTACCCTGAATTGTAGATAACGGCCGTGCTCCGGTTGTCCTGCGCCGAAGAACCGCCTTGTTTTTCTAGAAAGTTCCTTCATATTCCTGGTTTTGTGGACAGCGTTAATTTCATATTTATTGTCCTCGTCATTTATTCGGCTCGAACACAGTTTAAGGAAATTAGTTAAACAAAGAAATTAACGAACCTGAGCTCCATTACCAAAACGAATTAACTTCTTAATCTTTTGTAAAAGAAATTCAACAAAAATGATCTGTGGGGCTCACGTCTGCCCCCTTCGTTGAATATGTGTTACTGTTTGCCTCACTTTTATACAGAATGTGGCACGTATTAATTCAAGACGATAAGGAGAGCGTCAGTGTCAGCAATAATTAATGTAAAAAATAAATTAAAATGTTTCCATTGATTCAATCAGTATAATTATAATATAATAACAATAAGAATTATTAAAAATATTATTAAAATCAAGAAATTATAATTATTAGTTATTAAAATTATTATTAGTAGTATTGTACTATTTCTTCAACTACTACTACTCCTACTACTACTACAACTAATAAAGTGGTGCCCTTGAACCCAAGGAAGCAGATTTGGGTCCAGAATCCACCTGTTGCCTTCGATTCACTGCTTATTGCTTTAATACAAATCTGGGCAAAATAGGGCCCACAGGCTGGATGTGGCCCGTTTGTCATTTTATTCCGGTCCATCAACCGGATTTGATTTGATTTTCTGGGTTGCTACTGAGGGGCTCTAAGCAAAGCACCGTCCCGACCCACATAACAAGAATGAACAATATTTTTAATTATGATTACATATGACTTGTTTTTAGATCGACTGCTGTGTGGAGGAAGAGAAGGGCTGCACCATGTCCCAGCCCAACATCCAGTTACAGTGTGCCGAGGACTGGGTCAGTAACAGAGACAACAGTAGCCCCTGCCAGGACCATTTACCCCCACCATCGTCCTTACCCTCGCCCTCAGAATCCCCTTCCTCCTCCCCCCTGTCCAGAAGAGAAGAAGGCCTCCACTCCTCTTTAACCCTGCAGAGTCCAGAGCAGTGGGTGACTCCGGTCCAGCACAGCCTCAGCATCTCCCACGGTAACCCCCCTCTGCTGCTGTCTCACCACGTCTCCTTGGGTCTCACTACAGTAGCTGTGGATGTCCATTTTTACCCATCGGCCACTGCTGCGATGACAGTAGGCACCAGCACTCTGGTCAATTCGGTGACTAACTCCAGCTCGGTGACCGCACCTCTGTTCAGTCCTCCGTCAGTCAACAGTCAGGAAACTGATCAGCTGTCCACCAGGTCTCCTCAGAATAAGTAGGAAGAGGAATCAAGTACTGGACTTGACAGTGGTCTGAAGAACATATTCCATGGTATTTTTTTCCTTAAATTATTATTTCTCTTTATAAACTTGTTTTTTCAACATCAGTCTTTGACTAAAGTACACACATTGATACATTTTAGATTTTTATGCCTTTAGTTCTTAACTGGTCTGGTTACAAGACCCCTTAAATCTGCGTCCTAAAAACATGTCAACTTTTCTATTTTATTTATTATAACATTCAGTGACTTTAAAAGTAGCACATATTATTTTTCAAAAAAGGCCTGCGACCCACCAGTTGAGAGTCACTGCTCTCAAGGATATAAATACTAGTTCACCTGCTAATCTAAATAATCTTATATTTTACTTGTTTGGATTTTTCAGTCTTACTATTTTCAAGGCTTCAGTGGTAAAATAAGTGTTTTAAAAAAATTAAATTTTAGGGATTTGCATTTGATGAAGGTTATTAAATTTAAGTCTGTTTTAAGGTGAATAAGGGCTTATATTGGGGAAACAACAAAATAATTTTTATGAATGAAATCATTTCTATGTTATTAATTACATTAAGAATAAAGTTAAAAGTGGATAGATAAGTTAGGCTAACTGTATTTGACTCAAAAAGTCGTGTTTTCACTTTCTATAAATAGAAATATAAAATATTTCCTTTAGAAAATTATTTAAAATATTTGTCTTTTTTATAGCTTAAGCTAAGAAACTAAATAATTATGATGATATTTATATTAGATTATATGTACTGGTATTTATTTTGTTGAAATTGATGTTATAGTAGGTTAAATACAAATATTTAACTGTTAAAAAACAATGTGTATGTTACAGTTACAGCCACGGATACATTATTTTACCCAAAAATATTGCAATATGTGTAGCTGTAGTGTCGTTCTCACATAAGCTACATGACTGTTATGACACCAAAGGTGGAGGGAGACTGGAGGTGTTTGAATTAAACTCTAACACAATCCACTCAGTCTTCACTGTCGTTCATTTCTTCTTTCTGTTTTTCTCTGTTTTAACAACTTGTTCATTCATTCATCTTCATCATTTTATCAGTTACCGGGCAGAGGCAGCAGTCTCCACAACTGGCACCCAAATCACACTGCATTATACTGTAAGCCTTCCTGTGGGTGGCCAGTCCACTACTGACACTAGTATGGTACTTAACGTCCCAGAAGTGTCAAACTGGTTCCACAAAGGGCAGCTTTGTGTCCTAGGTTTTGGTTCCAGCCTTTCTTCCAAACCCATCATCAGTCTGGAGACTCAGATCCAGTCAGGTGAGCTGCTGATTGGTTGGAACAAAACCCTGCAGCCACAGTGGCCCTTTGTGGAACCAGTTCGACCAATAATAGAATATCTTACCAACAGGTGTCAGTAGAGCCCAGTTTTAGCTCACACTTGAACATTGGAGCTCCATTTAGAGAGCAACGAAATGAATTAACCTTTTCTTTGTGACAGCTTAATCACTGAACACACAACTGCAAAATGAGTTTAAAGAAGTTCTTAAATCCCACGCAGCTGTTTCAACAAAATGATCTTGCTAATCAGGTAAAAAAAAAGGTCATTATTAGCACATAACGGTGGAAACTGACAGGTTCAGGATGAGTAGAGAACATTATTGACACGGTTTAGTAGTAAGTGGTTTTTTTTGGATTTCTAAAACAACATTTTGCTCTTTTTACCTCACTTTTCTCTATGTTGCGTTCAATGACACAATATTTTGGTAGCAAAATGGCACAAGTATTTACTGCAATATTAACACATGCATGTGAGATGAACAGATGTTGCCCCTTTAACCAGAAATAAAACAACTAAATTGTTTTTTGCAAACAACTTCAAAACGACATTTTGGAGCTTCAATATAAATACAAGAATAATCAAACCAGATATCATTATTATATATATTTTAGTAGCACCTCTAAATCTTTGCAGGTGACTTTCTCAATAATAATAAAAAAATACAATAGAGCATAATTTAGACCAGACTGACCCAAACACTCAAATACAGCACCGCATTTTCTACTTGGTGATAATGACTCAAAGTTCGGTGGATGGTTTACGTGGTTTGGCCTCTTCCTCGTTTCTTGGAACGTGGAAGTTGACATAAGGACACCACCTGCTGTTGAGACACACTAACTTCTCTAGAGTTGCTGTTTTAACTATGTTGAAACCGGTGTCTCCTCCAAAAGTGCTGGGCTTCCAGTACTGAGGCGAACAGATGGGATTTCCCATCAGGCCTTTCAGGGAGAAGGGAGCGCCCATCTCTACCATACTCTCACCAAATATGGCATCAGAACGCGTTTTCTCCAGCAGAACTCCAGGGTAGAACTCCAAAGCATCGATGTCGCCATAGAGCTCCTCTAAATCGTGGGCCATTTCAGGGTTGTCTGTTGGTGGAAAAAGAAAACGTTGATAAATAGTAAAGGTGCATGATTCTGAAAATTTCTTTCAATATTGATTTTTTAGGTGTGCAATTTAATCATAATCAATTTTTAATTCAAAACGATTTTTCTTTATACTAAAAAACACTGTCCAGAAAATAAATGAATGATATATATCTGTGATTCTGAATTTGTTCCCAAAATTACTTCAATTGACAGAGAAGAACAAAAAGAGAATGAATCAGTCGCAGGTAAACACAACTGAATATCAATTTGCAATAAGTTCGATCTATTACATAAACCTAGTCCATGATATTCAAACTGGATTGGACCGGTCCTTCAAAAATATCTTCATAAATATATTATATATGCACACATGAAAAACAAAGTACAAAGTAAATTATTTTGGTAAAATAAACAACTTTTCAAGCAAAATTGCTGTAAAAAACACAAATGGCTCAGGTAGAACATAAACACGTTTGATTATAAAGAACTTTTTTTTTTCACCACTGGGTGGCACTGGCAGATTTTTCTGCAGAGACAGAAGTTGGTCATAAGGTTCAGGATTGAGTCATTATTATATCCCTAGCATTGGAGAATTTTTCTCTCCAATAAAATGAATGCACGAGTGCTACAACATGATGCATGCTTTTAGCCATCTCTCGGCCATCTATAGGGGACACATGGACATTGCAGGGAAAAACCAGAATAACAATCAGAGCAGACAAAACAAAATATATAATTTGGAAAGGTTAGACGGGTCAGATTACAAAGCTGAACAGGCCACATCCAGCCCTCGGACCTTAGTTTTGTCCATGGATTTTCTAGACATCCTTGTGTAGACAACAAGATGTAGAAGTCAAACATTTTCCTCTTACCAGTGAACTCATCAAAAGAGGCGTACGGCTTCAGATTGAAGCGTTTCCTGTACTGGTTGAAAGGCTGGACTCGTGCTGCTCTGGACTCTCTGATCACCATCTCTGCCACTCTCAGGACAACTTGGTTGGAGTTCCGACCTCCACCGATCTGGCAGGAAAAAAGAAAATGTTCAAAGTTACCGTAAATAACTGAGAGTGTGTCTGCAGGTTTCGGTGAATTTGCAAACCGGGCTAAGTTTGTATGGCAGAAGTTTCAGTGTTGACTATCTCAGTTTTGATGTTGCTAAAAGAATATCTTTGCGATCTGGACAGAGACGTTAAGAAAGGCTCAGTGTTTAGTCATGTGTTGCACCATCACTGATCACTGACTGAATCTTATTTTCAACATTTTACAACATGTCAATAGATAAAAACATCACTCATACCTGACAACATCTTATAACTGACAGACAATTTCAGGCCGTGTGAGGACAGTGTTAGTTAGTCAGTAGTTGACTGAGTCACCGCCTGCTTCTCTAAGACATAAACTAACTCAGATAACCCTGACCTTGAACGCCACCAGACCCATTGTTATCATATTCTTTTATCAAAAGAAAACTCAGGTTTTCTAAACACAGTGGTCACATACTAACATAATGTGTAATGAATTATTCTAACAATAAATCAGAGTTTTTTTTATCTTTTGGCTGGTGTGGGAATTATGCTCAAGAGTATTACTGTTTAATATTCACTGATTCATCTTCATAATCTTATCCTTAACCAGGTCTATATGACTGCCACCCAAATCACACTGCCCCATACTGTGAGCCTTCCTGTAGGTCAGAGGTGTCAAACTCTGGCCCGGGGGCAAAATCTGGCCCGCAATGTAATATATTTTTGGCCCGTGAGATAAAATCAAATGTGTACTATAGTTGGCTCACCAGTATGTAGACCTTACATACTGCCAGATTTTTGTTCTATTATTAATACATGAAAGAAACAAATACCAATGATGTGTGAATTTTTTCTATTACAATTTCTCATGTGTTGATACTATTAAAAGCTTTGTCTGTTCCAGATTCAGTGTCTCCACATGAAAAAACACTATTTCATGTCCAGAGAGAAGGGAAAACATGGACCTTTATAGTTAATTTCTCAATATATACTGAGTTTGGCCCCTGACTTCATGACAGTTTTCAATTCTGGCCCGCTGTGAAATTGAGTTTGACATCCCTGCTGTAGGTGTTGAGCCCATTGGAAGTGGGTCAGGACATGAGCTTATGGAATCAAACTGAAGACTTGCATAACCAACTCTGCTACTTTAACCGCTGGGCCACCATTGCCACCTAATGAATGAATAAATAATCATTAGTTGATAATGTTAATGTGGAAGTGGACATGGGTCTTGAGGGCTCACTACCTACAGGAAGGCTCACAGTATGGTGCAGTATGATTTGGGTTGCAGTGGTGGAGACTGAAACAGCAGCATTCTCACCTGCCCTGCAGGCTGTCGCGAGAATGCATCCACCAACTTCTCTACCCCATAATGCATCAGTAGCGAGGTGTTATAGAAAAAGTCAGGGTATTGGATTTCATCCCCGTCAATGAGGAAGCTGTCCGGCATCAGCGGATGCCAGTGGTACAGGTGGCAGAACTCCAGGGCGATGCGGTTACTGTACTGAAACCGTGCATTGAAGAGCAGGGAGGGATCGAACTTCAGGTCCAGGTGGTAACCACTGAGCTGCTGCACGTATTCCTCTATGATGATGTTGATGATCTCTCCTGGGGGAGAACAAAACTTTTAGATTATCTGAAAACCTTGTCATTTGTAAGGAAAGATAGTTTAATGAACAACTGGCCCCTGATGTTTCACTAAGAAAATGTCCAGTATCAATTGAATGGCTGACAGTTTTGCTTTACGCTTTAAAGTAGGGGTGTCAAACATACAGCCCGTGGTCCAAAACCAGCCCACTATGGGGGTTCAATCTGGCCCATTTGTGGAACTTGAAACAAACAAATTAACTGGTGATAATTTTTCAGATAAAATAAGATATGTGGATTAAAGTGAGAAATGCATTGATGCCAATGTAAAAATAAATATTTTCTGATTTACTTGTACTTATTTGCAGTTGAACAATGGGTGAAGACATAGACTTATTGGTATTTATAAAGAGTCTTAGCGTCCTGTTACAAGGCAGTACAGATGTGTAATATCTTATCTACAGACAAATTAAATCTATGAATGCGCCAATAAATATTCTAATTTTTCTAGGCAATTAAGTATTTAAAGGTCTAAACGTGTTCAAAGATGACAAAAACAATTGTTTTTTGGTCAGTATTAGCAGAATTTTGTATTATAATGTGTAAAGTTCATATGGTTTTTCCCCAAATAAAAAAAAAAAACTGATAACTTTGCTGGAATCGAGAAACAGCTACATATATTGGCATTGATTGATATCCGCGTAAAGATTTCACCAATGATGATGAGTCTGGTGGTCTGGAACAGCTGCTCATCGTCCCAGGTGGGATGCTCTGCTTTAAGGATGTCACAGATCCTGTTATGCTCCCTCAGCCACAAGGTGGCGTACATGGTGAGACCAGGCAGGATGCCATAGACCTCCTGACCAATAGCCAGACGTTGCTCGACGGGAAAACCTTCAGGATAGACCATGTGTACCGGAACCTCAGACACAGAGGGGGGGAAGACGTCACCTTTCACCACCTGTGGGAAAACAGAGACCAGTAATAAAAACTCTCTACGAAAACCATGGATGGTTTGAACCACTGATGCTTCTGGTGCAGGACCAGAGAACTGACTTGAACTGCTTAGAATAAAGGCCAAAAAAAGGCAACACAGACTCATCCAACTGCTGGGTTTATTTACATCTACTCAGGTCCATCCTTCTAACCTTCCTGGTTCCACTGTTTATATTTGCATGGAACATCAACAGTTCCATTGTTTCTTTCTTTACTACAGTTGTAGGAGATCAGGAAATCAAAACCCCAACTCTGATAGAGACAGTGATGCGTCTGTGTCAGCGAGAGAATATACAAATGGTGTGTACGTGTGTGTGTATTACAGGAGTAAAATAATTTCCCTGGATATTACTATGATAATGATTCCATGGTTCGCATCCCCCTAACGCCAAGTTACCACTGAGGTGTCCTGTACATGGTATTGTCCCCACATACCAGTGCAGCTGGCTGCCCTCTCCTAAAGGATACTCACGAGGGATAAATAAAGCCCAAAAAATAAAAAAAAGATTCTTTTTTTCATGTGTGACTCTATGCAACACAATTCAAAAACACCATCCTACTGACACTGACGATCAAGTAAATGCAATATTCGCTGTGGGACATTGTGACCACTGTTGGACAGAAGAGATATAAACTATTAGATATTTTTTGTCTTGTCTAAAACATGAAAAATAAGTTACAATACAGACATCCGTCTATTTTCATTCTCTTAACCATTACGGGGTTTTAGCGGCAGCTGCCTTTACGACTGCCACTCAAATCACATTGCACCATACCTTCCTGCAGGTGGTGAGACAAGTGAAAGTCAACTGTCAACTGAGTTTGACACCAATGGCAGAAACATTGACTCCGGGCCTTTAATACTGACTTATTAAGAAAAAATCAGAAAGGCACAGGGTTGTATTTTTTTTGACAGACTTATATAAATTCTTGGAAATGACTGCCATAGTTGTTCCAGTGTTAAACTCATCTCTCATCTCACTCAGTTGTAAGAGGGCTGGAGCTGGCGGCTGACTTGGGATCAGGCAGAGAGGCAGTTGAGGTGAATAGCTGGTATCCTGAATTATCATTGTATTAGAGAAATAACTATTATAATGGTGGAACTACTGTGGTGCTGTACTGTGTGAACAAACACTTTAATAATGAAAAACAAACCACTGCGGCTCCTGACCCCCGGAAGATGTTTCTAACTGTGGATGGAGTGCTTCCTGAAGGGGGCGGTATAGAAGCTTTTGTCTCTGTAGAGTTGGATTTACCTGATATTTCAGCTTTCCGTCTTTATGTAGCCTTAGTTGGTGCTGACGCTCCAGAGTGTCTCCGTATATGTTACTGGCATCCACCTGAAAGAGATACGACACACAGAACATCTCCTTTCATGGGTTTCCACATCAAATCAATGTATTCCATCCCCTCCTGTTCTCTCCATCTTCAACTCTAACTCCAACTACATCCATATCCTACCTGGTAGCTCCATCTCTAAGATCCTTCTTCTGCCAATGCATCCACTGTCCCTCGTCTGGTATGGACAACACCTTGTGGACTAGCTTCATTGACGTGGCCAAAGTTTAACAAGGGATGTCATTCCTGACACAATCCTCACCATTTATGCATGTTTGGGACTGGTATTAAAAAAAACCTCACTTGTGCTCCCTAGTGGTTGGTTTGATTTTGTAAAATACATATATACAGGATATTGCAAGAATTAACCAGAGTTTTTGCCATTCAACAAACCCTATGATGCCTCCAAAAAGGGTTTGTAAAGGGTTAATATATATCTGTAATAATATTATGTTTAGTTTTGACTGTAGCCTTATATACTATGATGTCGATCTGAACTGTGTGTTCCAAAATAAAAGTCCAAATTTCCTGCTGAACGTCCACAGGCAGCATAGACACTGACTCACCCCATGTCCTAATGCCTTGGTAAAGCCGGCGTCCTTTCCATGGGCGGTCCTGAAAAACTGGTGGGTAAAGTGCTGGGCCATGAAGGCGAACATTAAATTGGTTCCTTGAGGATCAGGTCGGAACTTTGTTCTTTTGAAGAAACGCTGCGTCAGTAATTTGGCATCAGGCAGAACAGGTTTACCTGCAGAGACAAAGAATTCCCAGTAACACTGGATTTCCCGTGTCACATATTCAACTCCTAATGTGATTGTTGTACAACATAAGGTTCGTGTGTCACCTTTAGTTCCCATGGGTAAAGGGCAGTCTTTAGGTACAGGCGGCAGGAGGCGGGTGTAGTACGTGGTGTTGTAGTAAGACTCCCAGCTGAGGTATCCATATTTGGTGTTGTAGGTGGGAGGACTCGGGATCAGGTCACTTCTGACTTTGGGAGAGAAAGTGTTTACTTTCAGGATTGGCTGATAACAAGTGACATGTGAACTGTAGGCTGTGTTTAATCAGTTCTTTGTATCAAGAACTTGTAGGTTGAAGTGAGGTTGAGATAAGAGTCACGGAAGAAGAGCTTCCTTCCTGCTTCATTTGAAGACATCACATAGATGTTCCAAATAGACTTCCAACCTTTTCTTCAGCATGTGTGGTACGGATGGCTTACCTGTCAGTACGATTCGCATGATGGTATTCTGCAGAAAAGAGTTGTTGACTATGTTCCACAACCACTGGAAGTGGGTGAGGAAGTAATGAACCACGTCAGGACTGGGCTTCAGCAGGAGATACAATCTTGTCCAGAATTCAGCTGCAAACAGAATACACAGTTGTCCCCAGTACAACGCAATATATAGACCTTTACTAGCTCTGCACTAGCCATAATTGTAACATTAAAGACTTTTAACTCTTTCAAAATCTTGCATCTACATTAAAAATTTGTCCACTGTACTTTATTTTATTTTTTGGACATGAGTGATGTCAGCAAATCCAGTTAACTCACGGACAGTGCAGTTCCTCCCAGAGTAGCCAGTGCGGGTGCAGTCACACTGGTAGTCGTCTGAACCAAACCTCACACACACTCCTGCGTTCTGGCACGGATAACCACAACAAGGATTCACTGTAAAAGACCATGGAGGCCATGTTTGACTGGATCACAGAGTAATCATAACAGTAATAACCTTAAAGGTCAGGTCGTATTATGAGGTCTGGATTTGTGTGGATCAACATGGTTCTTCAAGTTCTTCAACATTGCACAGCTCCACACCCTTGCAGAAAACGTGAATATCTATAATTTATCTCAGTCTATTTTCTTACTTCCTCTTCTCACCGCACAAGAGCAGACTCTGTGTGTGATAACATGAGTCGGCAGTTTTCTTCTGCTTTGCAAACTTTAAACTGAGCGGTAAAGTCTGCTTTCTCTAAATATATACATATATATTTAATTTCATGCATTATTTTAACTTTGGTCATGAAAATAGAGCTGACAGAAAACTTCAAATATATAACACTAATGGATAAAATGAAAGTTTTCATGACGTTCGTATGCATATTTTCTCTCATCAACTTTTTACTACTCTAAATGTCAGGTCATAGATTATAGAATCACTAATTCATTTTCATTCTTTTATCCATTGCCAAGTTGCATAGGCAGCGGTTTCCACATATGCCGCCCAAATCACACTGCAGCAGATATCAATTTATATCACTGTTAGCCTTCTGCATTCCTGCTACGCAATCTTTTCCAAATAGATGTCGTAGAAAAAGCTAAAGAAAATGTATCTGTCATGCATGACTTTTTCAAGTTAAAAAGCCCAAGTCTGATTTAAAATATAGCATAGTACAATACATAATCAGAAAATATGTTTTTTTTATTGTTGTATTTCTATTCTTTTCTATCTTTTTATTTCTCAAACTACTACCAATGATAGTAAGTAAATGGAATTCAAAAATACAGCTTATAAATGTGTTGCAATATGTATGTATGTGTCTACATATATATATATATATATATAGACACATGTCTATATATGTATATGTGGGTAATTTCTTGTTACTGTACTTCTTAGAATACTTTCAATCCATTCCATACAAATAAAATAGTTTAAAAATATATATTTCAATAAATGCATGTATATATAAATATATATACAGATACATAGATTTACACATATATATAAATATCTTAATATGTTCTTTACGAACATTAACATCATTCTGGAATTGTTACATTTCTCTGTGCATTGCCTTGTTACTTCTTATGATACTTGTTTTATGGTCAATATATGTCACATATGTTTATACCTATATTTGTACATATAAGAAGAGAAAGCTTGATAGATCTAAGTATGATTTTTACGATGATCATATGATGTTCCAGACTCACCAGTATCTGAGTCACCAACAGTCGGTGAAATCTGCAGCAGCACCAGGTTGATGTAGCACCAGATGGAGAAGATGCCAAACTCTTCACAAATGACACAACAGTAATAAATCAAGCAATTATGTCATGTACTGCGGTGAAATACACCACTGTCTGTTAATGTAATGTTAATTATCGTCCACATGTTTCTCACCACTCATGACGTCAGTGTCTCGTCCAAGAATAGTGTGTAAAAATATATAATGTTAAAATAAAACATTAAACAAAAAGAAGAAAGAAAAAAGATAACTTCTTCAGATTCTCCAGTGTTTCTTTTTTAATACCAGTGACAAACAAGGAGCCAGGGCTTTTATCAGTTGGTGAATGGGTGGAAACATTTCTGTCACTTCCTCTTTTGTTTGGTCAAGAGAAGGTTTGAATATGCGTAAGTTTTGACATAAATAATTTTGAACGCGTCGTGTTAGTTTGCATCTTTTTACAGCGTCTCATTTCGTATTTTACTTTTATTTTGTTGTCTTTGTGAACCGTCGCATTTGTAGCAGGGTTAAAAAGTCACTTGAAATGATGGAGAACGACGCTTTGAGCTCTTTGTCTCCTCCTGGTGGCCAGATACGAAACACGTTAAAGAGCAAACACATAAATTACACGTATAGGTATAAAATAAATACAACGAACAAGAAAATGTAAAAATTAAAAATAAGTAAAAGGAGACAAAAACTTGAATCATCATGAGTGTGATAAAATAAAAATCTGGCAGTTTAACATAAGGACAAATCCACATTACAACATTAAAGGTTTGCGGTCGCTGCGGCTGTAAACTTATATGTAATTTTCCAACCAAACCAGCAGGGGGCACCAGGCAGCAGTTGGCCCCTACTTCAAAAACTGGAATCTGAAGATAGAGACAAGTGCGTCACTTCTTTGATTTTTTTCTGTTAACGGTAAAACTAAACAAAATGGTTACTCTGAGTCACTGGGAAAAAAAAGATAATATTTTTAAAACGCATATACTGTGGAAATATCCATTTATTTACCTTTAAATGGCGTTTTTTAGGAGGTTTTCTTTAAATATAATTTGATGTAGAAACTTTTTTCTTTTCTCTTCTTCCTTTCTATACAGCATTTAAAAGCTGCAAAAAGTACAAATGAAGCCATTTTTGGTGTGTTATAGTGCTTTTGACAATGAAAAAATGAAAAAAGATATATATATATATATATATATATAAAACAAGCAATTAATAAAGATATAAGCAAATACATCAATAATATAAAATAAAAACGTTTAACAAAAACTGTTTAATATCGTTATTAAAGTGGGTAGAAGGTGACCAAAAGAGGGACAGTGACAGGGTAAAATGTAGCACGGTTACTAGCATTCCTAACTAGATGTTTCTTTGTTTTACAAGGAAAAAATTGCAAAAGTTGTTTAATTATGAAAACTCTTATTTCGAGGAGCTCATATTTAGGGGCTCTACTGTAATAAGTACTAGAGTACTACAACAACGACAGGAAAATGTCCTTATTTCTTAAATGCTAAGAATGAATTTTGAAAAAAAAGAAAACTGAAAAAAAGACCTTATTTACAACAAATCCTCATGTGGCATCGATTGAGATTTTAATGCAGTGTAATGTGAAACACAACAACTGTGCTGACGTCTGTACAGTGAGGTACTCCAGTACTGCAGTACAGTACTAGTTGACAGGGTCACAGACACAGCCAATCAAAATCACTGTCCTTACAAGTGTCTCCGTTCCTCTGAACGCTAATGACAGAAGTCTTCTGGGTCTGGAGAGGCGATGATGAAGGCTGATGCTCCCTTAAATAAAACATAAATTCTTCTTATTGGAAGAATATCAGAAACAGACGCAGGGATTTTTATCTGCAGGAGTAATTCTCTTGAATAATGTCTTACACACTGTAGCAATTTGAAGACTACAACAGACCGGTGCTGCACACATGGAGATAAGAGAAGATCTTGACCAAACCATGCTCAGCTAATCCTCACAAACTTCCAGGATTTTTCCTAAATTGTTCGTCTCTCTTTGAAGTTGCATATTGTGTTCACAGTCATTTGTTTCCAGGATTTTCAGCTCACTGTCTCCTCTCTAACGTTGACATCATCCCGTTTTGATTAAATGTCAGTAAACGGCCGGGGTTTTGCCAACCGGAGACCACATCTGCAATGACACGGTTTCCTTTTCCATTTTCTGTCATCTTCTAGATGCGTTCACTTCTGTCCCAGCTCAGGTCTCAAACTCATGAGCTCAGGCTGTTGTCAGTCTGAGACTCGACAGCACAAGTGACTCTGCCAAGTTTACAGTGAGTTTAATTTTAGGACGGAGAGAAGCTGCAGCTGGTTCTGTATCTACAGGAACTGGTCGGCGTCTCTCAGCTTCACTCTGACTAACTGATATTATAACTACAGTCCCTGAGATTTCTTTAAATGTAAACATGTTTTCCTGAATGACAGGCCTTTCATCGCTCACCACCGGATGTTCACTCTAATAATAACAGGCCAACTGAGCTGCAGCTTCAAACAGCAAACTTTATTTCAATTACTTTCTGTTTCCGAGACATGATTGATATGAAAAAGAATGGGAAGCATCAGGAACTAATTATCAAATCATTATTTCCCGCTGTACAAGTGCCTGAAAAGGAGCGCTCTGCTCCGGGCTCGTAGATGTGCCGTCGCCCGCCACTGCCTGCCATACAGGCCCAGCCTCATAGCTTCCTATAGCGTTCACCCTAATTGAGATCAGATGGTTCTCAGAGTAGAACCTGGACTGGGAGTAACCTGGAAGCATTTATTCTATGGAGAAGATGTTTAGTTAAGCCATGCTCCCGCTTCAAATGAGCCTAGGTCCCGCTCCGGTGATGAATACGATTGGTGAAAGCACTGAAGGCTGGTTTCGTACTTCTTCCTTCCCCCGGATCGGATTACAGATTAGCAGACTTCCTGTCCAGTTGTGGAACGGGCTGGTCCGACGGTTCCACAGGCTGCAGCCGATCAGGCCGTGGAATCATGTGTTGTCTCACATCAGTTTCTGACAGAGCCACACAGCAGTCGGCCCCTCCGCGGACCACCAGGTACATTTGTTAAACCTGTGACAGGAAGCAGCTGATGGGAGTTGGGAGGAGGAGAGACCTCCTCTAGAGTCAGCTGGTGGTCCACACTTTCTACCTACACTGGATGGAAAGTCATAGACATTGTGCTAATACTCAGAGGAGGAGTCTGAGTTTCTTCTTCTGGTTTGTTAAACCAGTTGTCCTCTGATGCAGTCGTCAAGGATTTTTTTTTCTTTAAATGTAGGTTGTCATTAAATATTTCTCTTCATCCTGTTCTTCTGCTTTTAAGGTTTGGACTGAGGACAAGCTGATCTACTAGTCCATTTTCAGGTCATTATTTCTCTTTTCCAACGGATGTCATTTAATTAAATGTATTTATTTTTAATTCTGGCATCCAGGACATTTTGCCCTCTCTCATCCAGGATGTTCTTGACAGATATTTGATGTCTGTGAATCCATAAAGGGTCAATTGGACTTTTTGATGAAGCTGAGCCAGACCGCAATAGGACTTCCTCTAATCCGGGATGTTAAACTCATTTACACCAGGGGTGGGGGGCAAATCAGCAATTAAGTTCCCCTTGAAGATTCAGTTATGACTTTATACTTCTACTCTGACTCCAACGTCCTCCATGTCCTCCCCCACTGCATCCATCAATCTCCTCTTTGTCTCCTACCTGGTAGCTCCATCTCTCAGATCATTCTTCTACCAATGTATCCACTGTTCCTCCTCTGAACATGTCCAAACCATCTTAATCTGGTGTCTCCTACTTTTTCTCCAAATCCTTCTGTCTGTGTCCCTCTATCACCTCATTCTTGATCTTGAATCCTTGTCTCTCCTCAAGAGAATCCTGGCAAAATACAGTACTTATTTATAAAATGAATGTTTGTGCAATTTAATGCTATATAATTTGCATTGCTTTTTGATTAAAAAATATCAGGAAAAAAAGATTAGCAGCATTTTAGGGCTTTACTTTAAGGTCAATGCTCTTTAAGCTCCTGTGGACCATGAGAAATGAGCTGAAGGGACAGATTTGGCCCATGGAGCCTTGAGTTTCATGAAGAAAATGTAAAAGACAAGATAGTTTTAGGACTTAAAATGACATTCAATAATTATAATTTCCAGCAGAATTAAAAACTGAAATCTGAATATTTTTTAAACCAATGTTTCTTCATCTGTGAAAAACACATCAACACTATACAAATGAATAAGCTGTAAATGATTTAAACAGATGTGATATCAACCACAGGAAGAGTCCTGAGCATTTACACTGAAATATTTGTTTATGTTTGAATCTATTGTTGGTTCGGAGACGTCACCTGTGGCCTGAAGACAGTAGGGGGAGCTATTCAGGAGTGCTCACACAATCAGGATCACAAGGGAGGTAAATTTTAGCTCGGGTCAAATCTGAGGCAGCTGAAAGAGTCACATTATCGTACGGCCCACTCTTCCCCTCCACATGTGCACTGACCTGGGGTGGCTCTTACCAAAACAAACACCCAGGGAGGCTGAGTGTTGCAGCTCAGAGATCCTCTCCAGTGTGTGCTGCTAAATCACCCCCTTGTTTCCTGCCCCACCTTCTGCACTTCCAGCAGGCGGACTGGAGTGCGAGCGTCTCCGCAGCCACCCGCCACGTTTGCAGAGCTCTTCTGGCCTTCGCCGCTGCACGATCTGAGCAGCTGAGATCAACACGGCGACAGGATATTACAGTCGTCATCAAAGTAAACACACAATCTCTCCAACGTAAGTAATCTCCAGGTTGAGTCCATTTGACGTGACAGTTTAAACACTTGAACTCACAGCCGGCCTATCAGAGGAAGGGAGCAGATGGAGGGGGCAGTTGGTCCGCACTGTTGACCTGAAGGGGTTTTTTTTTCGCGTGATTATGAGCTCCGTTCACTTCTGATTGCTCCGGGTCACTGCAGGTGAGCGCGAGGGCTCGGAAGGAAGTCATTTTCTCTCTGGACGTTGTTACCTGATTGAGTAAGTAGCTGACCCTTGGCCCTGACCCACGTTCACCGGTGTTGAGGTGAAGACCTGAACCCTGATCAAGACCAGGATCGGATCACACAGAGACGTAACTGAATTGTGTCAGTCTGTTGAGTCTCCACCTGGTGGTCTGTTATCTATCTATCTATCTATCTATCTATCTATCCATCCATCCATTCGTCAAAAATAAAAGATCTCAACAGCCATTGGTCCAGTGAATCTCTGACTTATCATCTGACACATTCTGCCTTTTTTTTCCAAACAAGGTGTGTCATTTCAAAAAGAAAAGAGATTTTGGGATGAATGTGTGTTAGGGATATTTTTGGTTTACAAAATTGTGTTTCTGGTCTATTTTTTTTTATGTTGAAAATGGCTTGAATGCAGTTGAAAGTTGAAAGCACTAGAGCACAGGTGTCAAACTCAGGCCTGCAGTTTAATTATATCAGGCCCACAACATCATACTGGCAGGATTTGTATTTCTGCATAGTCTTTGTTAAAACACAGACATTTTGGAGGTTTTTGTTCTGTATAAAACATTTAAAGGATCTGGAAAGGATTTGGATAAAGGCAAATATGACTGATGTGTGTTTTATTTCTGATTTATTATTTATCATTTTATTTCTCATGTTGATAGTATTAAGCTGCGGTTCCAGATTAAATGTTCCTCAAAAATCAACATTTATTTAGGGGCAACACACAAGACGGGGAATCCAGGCAGTTGCTTGGGAATCCGACCACTAGGGGGAGCAATACATTTTTAGTGTGGCCTGTGACTTGAGTTCGACACTACTGCACTAGAGTGTTAGATATATGTCGTTGGTGTGTCTTCACTCATTTTCTATACATTACATATAAGTCTAAGAACAGTTTTAGGTTAAAGACACAGTCGGTCATTTAACCTTGAGGACGAGAAGCAACTGAGACAAAGAAGGAGACTCTCACTGTCTTCTTTGGGGACACAATGAGAAAACAACATTTAAGCAACTTTGGAAAAACAGATTTGACTTCATCCTTAGGGTGTTTGTTTTGTGACAGTTAAGTTCAGGCCTCTGAATTACTCAACCCCCTGCACCAAAACCCATGGAGAGAATGAAAGATTTCAGCCCAGAGGGACGCGGAGCTGCCAGTTCACTGCTGCTCCGTTTGGTGTGTTTACGTCAAGTGGATAAATTCAAACCAACAGTGGCTTTAAACAATAAAGAAAAAAAAAACACAAAACTTACTGATATAAAATATGTGCAGCAGAAGCAGTGGAGCACCAATCCAAATGCCCTGGATCATAAGAAGTTGAGGATTTCTCCGTAGACCTCGTGTGAAAAAGGATCAGTTCCAAAGCTGTTTCCTGTTAGATAAAAAAAAAAACACAGATTATTGCAGGTGATAATCTTTTTTTGGGGGGTAAATTTGTCAGCTCAGATAAAAATTCAGATAAAAATATGAACTATATATTTTTTAAACTGCAACATGTGTCTAACTCAAAGCCAGTGGCCCAAATGTTGCCCGCTCAGTCAGTTGTGTTGCCCGTGGGAGATTTTCCATTTCATTACTTATTCCAAAGGAATAAGTAAAAATATGAAAATAAGTTTCACATAAACTAATCAAGTGATCCCCAACCTTTTTTGCATCACAAACTGGTTAAAGTCTCATACCATTTTCACGGACCAGTCGTTAAGTTGTGGCACATAAAAACACCTTAATAATTACATTTCCAGTGTTCTGAAATATTTTCCTACCTATAAAATCTTCCTACCCGAATTAACCATGCATGGACACAACAAGGATTTCTCAAGTGAACACAGCCTATAATTTTCTGCTACCAGACCAGTATAAAAGTTAGAATCTTGTATCAATGACTCTGCGTCATTTTGAGTTTATTGTTGTTGTCTTCACTGAGAAAATATTTCCTAATCAAATATAGTTATTCTATTGGTCAGTTCTTTTGTTGATATGGGTATGGATCAAGTGGAAGTAATAGACAGATGGGACCAAAAGGAAACATTATTTCTCTGCGGCCCGACACCAATCCACCCACAGACTGGTACCGGTCCTCGGCCCAGTGGTTGAGAACCACTGCGGTACTCAATACTACACAGCTTCTAAGACTGGATCCTGGCAACAGAACTAAGATATAAGCCAGTATTTTAACCTTGGCAAAAATTCTTGTGATAAAAATTCAAGTACTTCCTCCAAGGAGACCTGAACATGAAGGTCAACAGAACCCTGATCCAACACCAAAGCCTTACTCTACCCACTGACCCACAGCCACCGCTGCGGTGAGATAAGATGCATTCGCAGCCAGAAACACACTCTCTGGTCTTCGCTCCGGGGGGAAAAACACCAGCTTTCTTCCTGCTCTGGTTGAATCGATCAGCAGCTTCCTGGCTGTAAATAAAGAACCATACTGTAATCCACTTGATAAATATCAAGCAGAATACGGCAATCAGCTGAAAGCAATTTGCATGTCTGTGCTCGAGCCAGCGGTTCGTGATTTTCTCTCCTGTCATCTATCATAGACCACGCGCTCGGGCCAAAATACACAATACCCCTAAATTGCTGTCATATGGAGTGAGAGTTCTGAAAAAAGCCCTTCATTTTTCTTTGTCTGTACTTCAAATAAACTTTGTATTGTATTTGTTAAATAACTGGATTTTTTTTTTTTCTCTTTAGTGCAACTTTCAGAGAAAGGGATGGTGTAATGTGCCATTTCCTTTGTTTGTTGAAAGCTTGGCTGCAGGACTGTAATCTAGCTGGGTTTGATGTCAGAGAGAAAGCGAGTGCAGCCGATTGATTGTTGGATGGTGCTGGATAGTGAGTTCCTAAACAACAAGCTAGTTCTGGAACAAGTTCCGCTCGAGGGGGCCAGAAACTTGTTCCACAGCCACAACATTCTGTACCTGAATAAAATATTCATCTCTCTGTATGTTCACGTACGCACGTAAGATTTGACTAAAGATTCCAACCCAACAAACCTACACCGGTTTAAATGCACTGCAACCTGTCACCGACAGTTATGCAGTGGTTTCCAAAGTAGGGGGCAGGCCCCCCCATGGGAGCACATAGCTTTATCATCCAAACACTTCAATTCAAACCGGGGGGCCTAGCGGACCCAGGTCAGTTTCCCTAAGGCCACCAACTGCCCAAAGGAGATTCTCATACTGGGAGTTGAACCCAGGCCGCTTGGGTGAAAACCAGGAATCCTAACCGCTAGATCTAATGGGATTACAATTACACTAATATTAGCCTGCTAACATTGGTGAACCAATATCATCAGACATCCCTAGATTAATTTTTCATCTTCATCCTCAGTAGTCTCCACAGCTGCCACCCAAATCACACTGCTCCCTCCTGTGAGACTTCCTGTGGTTGGTGAGCCTACTGGACCTTATGTGGATCAGTAGGGTGCTATGCTCAGAGCAACTCAGTGGACACCTTGTGGACCAAAGTTTGATTCCTACGCCACTGTCGCCCTTCCCTAGATTTTATATTTAATCATTAAAGTTATCTTTTCTGTTCACACTGGGGAAACTTGTTTTACAGTTTGAATATCATTTTAAAACAGAAATAAATAAAGATTAGTGGATTTTTGAAGAAAAGGCTGTTAATCCACAAAATTACAACTATTTTTTTCTGAGAAAAAGTTGACTTCCTTTTTTCCTTTTTATATTTAATTTATAAATCAGTCAAAGGCTCAGACCACAACCGTGCAACGGCTGCTGTTCTTTCCTCACCCTGTTATCACAAATAATAACGATAAAAGAAATATATGGAGGATCACAGAGCCTGGAAGAGCTGCTCTTTGTCTCTTAGGGCGAACATGTTGCTTCATCTTCTGTTTCAGGTTTTTTTTCCCAGAACAACAAATGTTTTTTCTTTCTTAACGAGCCCTGATGGAAAACAGCACAACATTTCTTTGACTGAACTTTTTTTCCAAAGTGTTTGCTTCTCTCCCCTAGCGCTGGGCAAAAAACACTTTCATTGCACCAGTTCAGTTGCGGTCACATGCTGTAATGTCGGTCTCCAGGCAGGTGCACGTCTGTGCCTTTTGCTTGTGAATGGTTGGAAGTGCAGACGTAGAAAGCTGGGAAAACATTTCCATTATTCCATTTTTCCAAGGCCTGTTTTAGCATGGACTGAACCCAAATCCATCTTATCTCCGTCATCTCGTGGCATTCACACACAGAAGACTACGGTGTCAGACGTTCTACAGAAACAAGATAAGGCCTCGCTGGTGCAGTTACAGCTCACTGCATCCTTCTACAAATATTTTCTCCCAGCCTGCATGCCCAGTCGAGAATCACTCATTACTGCCTGGCTCTGCGTCGGTTCCCCAGTAACATGCAACCGCCGGCAGAAAGATGCATGAATCATGCACATTACCCTTGGTCTCCACTTACTGTAGGTCCATGACGTCCAGGAGCTGCGGAGACACAGAAGCTGCCAGTTCTGGACCTCACTCGCAAACTCAGAAGAGTTCTGGCTCGCGGTCGTCTGGTCACTTACGTGTCATTTATTCTACGGAGAAAACATAACATAACAGAGTTTATACACAGAAGGAAAGAGTTTCAAATTTAATTTCACTGTTTCTGAGCCACGATGCGTTCAGTAGCCTGCTTTTAAATGAAGGATAAAATTACTAAACAAACATAAATGATTGTGGGTCAAAATTACTAAGGTCCCATTATATACGTTTACACAGGCCCAGGCACGACTAAACTACGCTAATTTGTTGTGATGTCGCAACCTTAAAGACTAATCATGTCATCATTCCACATTGGAAACATCATTTGTTTCAGTTACTAAGTTTTATCTTGTGTGGACTTAAGAGACGGATTTTTAACATCACGGCTTACAGTCAGGTTCTACTGGAATCACTTTTGTCAGAAAAGTAAATAATATTGCAGAAATGATGAAATTATGTTAGTTTCACCACCAGTCTAATTGATGACGTCGGGAAAAATCAGAAGCTAACGCAGAACATCTGAAATGCGGGCTCTGAGGGTAAAAACACGACTGGCTTCCATTTGCTGGGGATTTATGACTGAGTAATAAAGTAATCAGCTTCATCAGATCAGCAGGGACTGGACCAGATTGCACTTTACAGACACTGTGTTCAGGCCATAAAACCAGTGAGTCAGTGAATCCGCCACAAAAGCAAAACAAACATTACTGCAGTATAATGTCATCAAGCAGAAAGTTAAGGTGACAGATGAAAACCTCTGCAGGGACTTTAGCGATGGTGGAATGGGAATGTGGATGCTCATATAGGGATTTACGGACGGAGTTTTATGTTTTTCTATGGAACTTTGAAAATCGGAAAAGAAAACAAAGGAACAGTGGCCTGTTAAGACTCATTGTTTACAAATCTTTGTCATATCTCCATCTACTTATTATCTACTTTCAATAGTTTTCTTTGCCTTTGTCTTGTCAATGAGGAGGTGAAGACGGACAGATGTATGTTTTACTTTGCCCTGTCCCCCTACAGGAAGGTTCAGGTACAATCTATTTTGATTTTGGCGAAAGTTGTGGAGTAACTGGATCCCACTATCCAGTAACAAATAAGCGGACTAAGATGGGAGGATGGGTCCATCCACTCATCCATCTCTCCATCAGGTTATCCATCCATCTATTCACCCACACTTGTAACAATTCATCCATCCACCCTTCTATCAAAACAGTTTCCAAACCAAATATCAACCCTGATTCATATATTTTCTTGTTTCTTTCTTTTTGGTTTGTCCCCTTTTTAAGGGACAAGAATGCAGTTCTTTATGGCCTTCCTCTCTGTCTCCTACCTGGTAGCTCCATCTCTAGGATCTGTCTTCTACCAATGTATTCACTGTCCCTCCTCTGAACATGTCCAAACCATCTCAATCTGGCTTCTCCAGCTGTCTCTCCTAAAGAGAACCTCAGCTGTCTTCTGCCTATTACTAGTGTCTCTAACACTCTCGAACACGCTGACACTCTTCTATCACACTGATTCATAATAAAATGCAGCTTCATGAACTCCCAGTGACCCATGGTACTGTTCTACTGAAGGGGCTACTTTTACTATTCCTATGAATAATTTTGTGTTATGTTTTCCGTTATGAATGGCAGCTCCTGGAAACAGGACCCCACCCTGACGTTGACCTCTTTCAACACAGTAAATAAGATGCTACCCCTCCATGAACCTGAGTGTGGTTCCGCAGCGAGCGGACAAGTCGCGTCACACACTGTTGACATACCAGTCCATAAACTGCCCTCTGGGGCTCATTGGAGGTGTTTAATGGGTTTAGCATGTGCTGAAGGTTTGTTATTATTATGGCAGTGTGTTGTTTGCTTATTGTTTGTGTGAGGCTCACAGTCAGATGTGCATAAAGGAAGGGCATGAAAGGTCAGTGCTGTAGAGTTTACATGCACAGTAAAGTGGAGATGGGGTTTTATTTACACGTGTACATGACAGGGCAGGACGTAAGAGATGCACTGAGTGGCGTCAATGTTCGGGCTTCACGCTTTGTTGATGTTAGTAGTTCGTCTTGTCATTTTTTGGGTCTATAAATTAGCAGTTTGTCAGTCAAAGTCAGTGTTGTCAAAATCAGGGTGTCACATTAGCAATGCAGTTCCCACTAAAAGGACAGTTGTAACCAAAAGACTGTACAGATAAAATCACTTATGTAATAATAAATGTTAAAAGTTGAGAACTTCATTTTGAGGCAAACCACTTTTAAGCTCCCGTGGGCCACACAAGATGACTTGGCGTGCCACATTCGGGCCACAGGCCTTAAGTTTGACACATATGATCCAAGGTTTCTCAAAACAAAACATGAATGAAATTCTCTAATGTAAGTTAAAATACCTGACTTTTACGGGTAGTGGTGGGCTAGTGGTTAAGGAACCAGACTGGGGTTCGGAGGCTTCCAGGTTCGAATCCAACAACTGCCGGGTTACTACTAGGGCCCACTGAGCATGGCACTGTCCCCACACACAGGCTGCCCACTGTTCACTTTGGTGATGGGTTAAATGCAGAGATAAATACATTTCGTTATGTGCTTTGGTGTGGATCACGATGTCACAATGACAAGGAGTTTGATTCCCTTCCTTTCCTTTTAACCCCCTACCTAGCCAAAAGTGTATTAGTAAAGTGTTAATAAAACTGTTGTTAATGTCCATGATGTGATGAAATCTATCCTAACTATTGACATTACAACAATGTCAATAAAGTACCAAAAAAAATAACAGGAGACTGAACTACTCTAGAAGACATTTCACGTCATGTTTCAGAACTGAAGTTGCCTCTTGGATTATGTCTTCTTGAGAATATGTCATGTTAAGTCACCTAACAGAAGTCTTCAACCAAAACCAAACCATCACTACTCAACATAGTTGACCATTAAAACAATACATCAGTCTTCAGACTATTTGAGGTTCTTTAAGGCTCAGAAGATCCGAGATGGACTGAAAGATGACCAGATTAATCCTCTCTTTCATTTATTCGATAAAAATTGGTAAAGATTTCAATTGGATATAGATGAAAAAGACAACCTAGAAACCAAAAGAAAAAGATGAAGAATCAAGCATCAGTAGCCGTGACCTGACAGATTCAGCGCTCGATGACTGAGTCTGTCAACGGTGAACACTACTGAGATTTACCGTAACCAGAATCTATCTGTGGTAATACGGAGATACATAAAGAAGATCTACACTTTTTTACAGTTAATTTCAGTAGACACGGAGAGTGTGTAGTTGACTGGACAGTCAACAGACCAGCTCTGTGTGTTATTAGTAATGTCTGGCACGTCATAAAGAAGAGAATCAGACATCTGGAACCACAGACTGTTGAACGAGGACGTCTGCAGCCAATGCTGTCAAAAAATCCCTCAAACTCTAATGCTTTCTCAAAAATGTTTTTGCACATGTTGAGTCTCAAGGTGTGAGATTTCTTCGCAATATTTCTGTCGAAATCCTCCACATATACTGGAGATAAAACCTCCAATACGGTCAAAAACCTTCACTCTTAGCGATCATCGGAGAAGATAATGGAGGTGTAGTAGAACTGCTCGCACTTTTAGGCAGCTTCAACATCTTGACCAGCCCACTTTCAGATGACCTGGCTCACTCTGGTAATTACAGTTAATATAGATAGCGACAAAGTGCATTACAGACAATACAGTGGGTCTGAGAAAAGGAATTCTGCCATTAGAAATGCTTTCTGGAGCGATCAATAACTAATAAAGTACTATTGATTCCATAGAAACCCTTAATTTAAGCCGTCCTCTTCTCTCTGTAAGAGCAGAGAATTTGCTGAGAGTAAAAAGGGGCTTGTATTAAAGATGAGGATTTGTCATATGGAGTGTCAGAAGAATCAGGAAAATTAAACCCTTATAGCGAGTGGAGAAGTAGTAAGAGTAGTTTTAACTCTTATCTATACGTATGTTAAAAGGAATTTTCATTATTTATTTTGCACCACAGTATTATACAGTAAATAGATTTAATTGTATTCATTTAATATCAAACTGCTTGTGTATGATTTGATAGATTATTAGGATAAAATGAAACCTGAAACAAAAAAATAAGATAAACGTTAATGTAAGTTTAAACGTGGATAATAATTCATATATTGGAAACACAATTAAAAATCTTCAAATCCATTAAAGTACACTGGAGTTTTAACAAAACTAAATTATATACGGTACAAAGATAAATCATTTTGTGCTTTTATCCATTGCAATTGGATTTATTTTATCCATTTCTTACTTTTGGTGATAGATGTTAGATATAAAATATAAGTATAGATTTTCATATCAAGGTGTGGGCCGCAAAATATTGTTCCACGGGCCACAAATGGCCCACGTGCCGCGAGTTAGAGACAGCTGCATTAAGGTAAGGTTTAGGGTAAGAGGTTATATATTTATGGTTAGCAGATTGAAGCAGATTAAATTCTGTCTATTTTCCTAATAAGACGAAGGATCGAAATGTATCTCGTATAAAAACAATTATATTATTGAAGTAAATACCCAGAGTAGTTCTGGGTCCTTAACTAGAGAAAGCCCCGTATTTTTTTTACTTTGTGGTTGACAGTGGAGGGAGAGTCCAGACCAGACTACTGGTCCATGCTGGTCTCTGCTGGTCCAGCTGGGGCAGCATCATCACATCCTGTGGAGAGAACTGGGTGTGAACTCAGAGCTGAGGCGGGGAGAAGGAAGCCCAGTGGACCAACAGCACTTGGAGAGTGGCTGCAGGGAGGTGGTGCTGCTGGGATCATTCCAGGATCCAGAAAGTGGATGAAAGTGGATTATTTTGGAGACACTGGGAAGAGGAGACACGTTTTTCGTTTAACCAGAGGAAAGCCCGTGTAACCAATCATGTTCCGTGGAATTACTCGGATACTCTTCCTGTGATGTTCTGGGAAAAACTTGCACCGGACTATGTTTCTGGCAGTTTTGGGAAGCTCCTCCGTGTATGAAGTACATATGACTTTTCTTTGGTCTTCTCTCTCTCTCGCTCTCTCTCCATGTCGTGTTGCGTCCACTGTTTACGCCGTAGCTGGCAATTAACAGAATCTTAAATCCCTGTTAATTTCCACCAAATGAAGGACAACACGGCGGCTGAGTTGCCACCAAACGCCCGGTTTTTTGGCAGCTTATAAATGCAGCTGTAATCACCCGGGGGAGCCTGGAGTACTTAAATGGCTCCATCAGCAGAAAGAGACAATCAAGCTCCTTTATGCTTCAAGATCAGCTGCAGTTTTTGCACATTGTCTCTTATGAATAGAAGCGATCTCCAATTGAGCCTCTTCACTTTGGAGATTTGTCGATTTTCGACGATACATCTATTGAAATTAGAATGTTCCGCCCTCTCCTCTCTCCGACTCTGCTGCCGTTTCTTGATTGACACGTGAAATTGACACTCGGCTCGGCTCTTATCAAGACAAGCGTTACAATCCGCCGCTAATTGCACATATAGTGCCATCCATTCTTTGGCAGCGCGTGTGATTGCATGGCAATACAGGGACATATTGCGATCATCGATCATGCAGTTGTTGTCTTTTTCTTCTTTTTTTTTCTTCCTTTTTTTTACCATCTAATTGCATCAAAATCTCCTTTGTCGCCAGGGTTTAAATGCAGGAGAAAGGGTTATTCCTTGTTTTGAAGCGGAGATGCAGTAGCGCGGATCGGGGCAGAGATGCGTAACGCGCAGAGCGAACTCCATCTTCTCTGCAAATAAGGCAGCGTCCAAGAGCCGAAAATGGTGAGTCACAAACATCTGGAGCAGTTTGGTTTTTCAACCTCTGGACTTCTTTCTGTTCCCGGTTCTGTCTCAGGTTTTCTTCACTCCTTCACTCTCTTATTTTCCGAACTTTTTCGTCCGTATCTGGAGGATTGGGGTGAGGACTGTACCGGACTGTTTGTTCGAGGGTTCAGTGTAGGACAAAAAGCACCTAAACTGAGTGTAAATAAGAAAGGAGCTAAATCGAACTTATCTGAAAGTTATATGTGAAGTTGTTTGAGTAACTGAGAGCAAATACTCCACATTAAGGCCTCAAAATGTCCGCCTTCGTCATAGGAATTCCACATCTTTGTTTGTTTACTCTAGCCGCGAATAGTATTTGTTAAGTAACACAGAATTTCCCGATAAATAAAAAAAAGTCGTATTCTTTCCTACCGTAGTCTAAGTCGGAGGTGAAGAAGGAGTCCGATGAGTCCAGTCCTTCGGAGGCCTCCTGTCTGTGTTCTCCTTCTGCCGCCAAGAACCAGTGCGCCAGCTGTGGCATGGAGATCCATGACCGTTACCTGCTCAAGGTGAGGAACAAAAAATCTAATTAAAAAAAAAAACAACAACAAAGAAACCCCAATGTTTCTATGCTGTTTACATTTTGTAAAAATTTTAGTTGCTTTCTGTGATTTACACGAACATCGAAACGTTTGGTTGTGTCTTCAATTAAAAGGATTTTTTTTAAATATTATTATATCTGATTATATACCGTCTTTGTTGGTCCACAGGTGAACAACCTGAACTGGCACCTGGGTTGTCTGGAATGTTCTGTGTGCCGGGCGTCTCTGCGCCAACATAGCAGCTGCTACGTGAAAAACAAAGAAATCTACTGCAAATTGGACTATTTTAGGTAAGACCGCCTTTTTAACCGTCAGTATTTTTACCTCATTCAAAAATCTGAAACATTTCGCTGAGTAATATTTTTCATTAAATAATATTTGTGTAAATACGTGCTAACCTACAACGTTAGTAACATGTCATATAAATAAAGATTAGACATTTTGAATTTATATCATTTAATTATTTCAGAATTTATTAATGTATATTATAGTAATAATATTCATATTATTCATAAATGCTATTGTTAAATAAATAATAGATAAATATTAAATGTAATTATATTAAAATATAACGTGCGGCGGTAAAAGAGCGATCACGTGATTATAAACCGTTAAAACTTTAATTTGACATTTAAAAACATCTGCGAAGTGTAATTTTTTTTTATCGTCGTGCCTCAAACTGTCTGGTTTAATTGTCATTTAAAAATAGGTGCACTGAAGTGATATTCTGCTCAAACAGGGCCGGACGAAAATATAATAAAATGCAAACGTCAACAACTCCTCGCTCGGGAGCTAACGGCTAATTTTAATCATTTTAGCGTTGTTTACGTTAACGGCAGACGTCAGTAGGCAGGTTAGAACAGTACTATAAAGTACAGGGATGTATGTCGATTTTTCTTCGACAGTTTCGCTGAATTTTTTTTCCGGAAAACAAATTAAAAGGACAATTAATGTTTATAATATGGGTTACTGTAGCTGGAGCCATTGAAACAGTAATTTTAGTTAGAGTTTATTAATATTCATTAATTAGCACTGAAGTCTTACAGAATATACGCCAGCGATTTTTGTTGATAAATGTGAAAAAGGTTCATTCGTTTTTTAAGAAACTTAAGAAAAAAAAAACTTGTCTGAATAGCAGGATTAATACTAACCTATTAAATCAGATTTAATAATAAGTTATCACAAAATACAATTTGTCACTGAATGATCGTAGCTTTAGCAGTAATTCCACATTAATATGCACTTACATGTAAAGTAATGGATAGACCAAATAAGTCAACTAAAGCAGAGTGTACAAGGAGGTGTAACATTTTTTTTTTTTTTTTTTTTGAGGGGGGGGGGGGTATGTACATGCAAAAATAAAGAAAACATTACATTTTTTGTTCAGTAAATGTGACAAATAAAAATAAGTCAACATGAGGTTTGCAACCTATGGGTGTTCCGTAAAGATGCTGCAGTAAGGTCATGAAGTCTAGATTAATTAGACATTTTATATATTTTTTTTCTCTTCAGTGTACTTTGCAGAAAATATACAATATACATAAATTATTGTCATTGGTTTTGCATCAATAATATATTAATGACTACATACTGTATATATTTCAGTATTTTTGGGGGGAGGGGTCAAGGAAAGGGGTTCTATTTCTAATCCTAACCCCTTTTTATTTTTAAAACCCTTAAGTCCATTTTGGTGAAATGTGTTTGATGAATGTTTGGGGAATTAAATGGCCTTAAACCATGTCATACAGTAGAAAATACTGCAGTAGTGAAGTAATGTTACTGCATAACGGTCACTGTCAGTTATACAGACAGTTTATGTTTGGAAGAAATTGTTTTTTCATGAATTGATGGAAACCATTATACCATGTATATAAAAATACTTGTTATTTACAGAACAGCAGGCATGTGTGTAAGTGTGTATGCACTTAGACACTCACAGACAGACAGGTAGAGCCCAGGTCAGCCAACCTTCACCCGCTGTCTCTCTGCTCCCTCACAGTAGGTTTGGCACCAAGTGTGCTCAGTGTGGTCGGCAGGTGTACGCCAGCGACTGGGTGCGACGAGCTCGGGGCAGCGTGTACCACCTGGCCTGCTTCGCCTGTTACTCCTGCAAGAGGCAGCTGTCGACCGGGGAGGAGTTCGGCCTGGTGGAGGGCAGGGTGCTCTGCCGCAGCCACTATGACATCATGCTGGAAAACCTCCGCAGGGCAGCAGAAAACGGTAACAGACGTGATGTGATCTCTGAGGGACTCTGATGAATCCTGAGGTCCTGAGGGCAAAAAGGGATAGGTTTGAGTCCGAGTTTTTAGCTGAAATAAACAATCAAGAGCCAATGATTTTACATTTCTTCTCTTAGTGACCAGCCTTAGTTTCCAGCTTGTTTTTGATGCATTTTTTCAACATTCTGAACATAAAATAAAAAGAAAAATTACAATTACATGTATAGAGTTAAAGACACAAATTAAATTAGTTAAAAAACATAAGATACATATTTTTCAATACAAAAATATTTTTCAGATAGACAGATAGATTGATCGATAAATAGAAAGATGAATTGGTAATTTATCATTATTTTTTACTAAATTAAAACCTTTCTTTTTATTGGTTGAGTGTACTATGTGTTTTAGTCACCAGAAAGACCTTTAGATATATCCTACCAGATATGGACAGTTTCCTTGGATGGCTGAAAATATCAGACTTATATTAGAATATTATAATTTTGCAATCCGTAAGATCATAATTTTATATACAATATATGGGTTTTAACAAATTTTGTGGAATCGCACATAGGGCCCTGAGACATTTTCCTCAGCTATAGGGGCAAACCGCTACAGGTATTGTTATTGGTTGATTTCTGAATAAAAAATGAATTAAGTTAATATCAGACATTCCTAACAGTTTCCATAATCTTGAAATTCTAAAACCTCAGAAATACTGGCTAACCTAAATTATTTCTTGTCAACCTCGAGAGATTTCTGAAGCATCTTAAACAGTTGTCAGGTCGTTGCCATAACAACAAAGACCAAATTCTTGGAAACTGAGACTGAGCCTCTGATTGATGCTCCTTTTATACACACTCTCTGCCACTGTTTACTCACAGGGACCGTAACTGACTTAATGAATAACTTAAGAAATGTCAGATCCAATGATAAAGAAGATATTCCTGGGCCAATGCCTTATCCCTTCCCCGTACTGGAATAATCCATCCCTGGTTGAGGTTGTCTGGAACGGGACGATGGATGTGATATTGCCGCTCTTTGACGTCAGTGATTAAATTTCCAACAAATATGAGGTTAAATTGTACAGACATAAATTATATGTGTACAAATACATCTGGGTGCCTGCCCACCTAGGCCGGTTGGATATCCAGTCTTGGTGTACGCCTCGGTAACAACTGTTAAAAATGATTTCAACAACCTTTGATCACTTCAGCTCCAGAGTTTCCAGTTCTGCCTTCAGGTCTCCTTCCCTGCACATTTTCCACCCTGGCTCCCAGACCTCGTTAGAGTCCAGCTATTCACTGCAGTCATGTCACTCCATCACAGCACTGTACTTTCAGTCCTTATTAAGATAAAGATCTCAGGGCTTTGTACAGTTAACGTGACAATAAACAAGGACACGTCATCCAGCTGCACTGTTTTCAATCTTCATTAGGATGTGGAGGGTTGGAGGGGCCGTGGGTGAGAATTAAAAGTTTTGCCCACTTTTGCCCAAGGTTTGCTTTGAGATTAGAATAAGCTAAAACCTTTATGTAAAACACACAAATTAAAGTAAAATCAACACTAACTTTAGTTGAACACTGTTGTTTTTCTTTTTTTGCCTTGTCAGCCTTGTTGAAGGATATGTAGGTCAAGATGGTATAAATACGTTCAGCCGTGGTTTTGGCAAGAAAACATTTTAATTACTTGCCTTGTCTGCTTGGTTTACAACACAGTGCTGATGGGACTGTCAGACTGTGTTGCAATGTGATAAATGGATTTGCTTACTTTGGGGGGTTTTTTGGAGCTGAAGTGAGACATATTGTTGTCCACAGGAACAGGACTGACCCTGGAGGGAGCGCTGCCCTCAGACCAGGACTGTCAGCCCAAACCAGCCAAGAGGGCACGGACGTCCTTCACTGCTGAGCAACTGCAGGTACTGTCTGATAGTATCGGTGTCCTTATAATGGAAAGAAGTGACATTAGGAGTCCATATACATACTGTCATAGATGTCTTTATTGAGCTGTGTACTGTAGAGTCATGGAAAGATGGCCAACTTTTTTTCTCCACTCTGCCTGTTACCACTAATGATAAGTTTGTTTGGATAAATAAAATGATAACAACATAAATAGCTCATAAATAAAATGTATTATTATTATTTTATTATGTTTGATTTAGGAGCTGATATCCAGAATTTTTGGATAGTTATGAAAATCATTTCAGTTTTTACATCAATGCTTTTAGACACTATATTCTTCAGGTAATAAACCTTTAGTCGTACCAGGCATTAATATTAACAAGAAACCAGCAGGGTGGGCCTATAACAGGGGTTTCAAACCCACGGCCTGTGGGCCATTTGCGGACCGTGAAACAATATTTTGCGGCCCATAATAATATTCTAATATTTTATGGTCAATCCTATAGTTCTCAAAACCCTGATCCACAGTCTCCTTCTGGTTCAGTGTTGTATTACCCAGAATCTATGGGAAATTGATTTTTTATTACATTTTTTTCTTATGTATTGAACACTGAAAGCTGACGCGGCCCTTTGGTTAAATGATAGTGTGGTAGGTGACCGTCAACTAATTTTGATTTGAGACCCCTGTCCTATAAATTTTCCATGACTTTAATATATTGTAATATATTGGATATATTTGTGGTGCCAGCTTAAATTCTCTTAACATCATCAATTTATGTTCTTTTTACATTTACATCCATCCTAAAACAACACATTTGTACCCAATTATACAGTATATATATATCTTAAAAACTTCTTTAAATGTCTGTTTAATTTATATTTTAACAGTATATTAACCATCTGTTCTAAAATAAAAATTAGAATGAAACGTAGTGTGTGTATGTGGACATCAAATTAATGCCCTCATTGGCTCGGCAGATAAACTGGTATGGTTTATTATGGTGCTGATGCAGCAATACATGGTATTGTGTACAGTGCAGTAGTGTGTACTGTGTGTAACACCATTTGTTCTGACAGGTGATGCAGACTCAGTTTGCTCAGGACAACAACCCTGATGCTCAAACTTTACAGAAACTCTCAGAAATCACAGGCCTCAGCAGAAGAGTCATACAGGTGAGGGCACCGCCATACGACATTCTAACTGCAGGGGGCATACATCGTGAGATATATCAAGTAAAGCTATATATTAATAACATTTGAGAGAAGTAAAAAAGGCGTGTGTGAAAAATAAGTGTGTTTCCAGTTTGCCTTGAAAAATAGAATTTTACATAAAAATGTAAAAAATCTCTGAATTTCTTGAAAAATATTCAACTTGTGTGTTCAGTTTTGTTTACAGACTGAATAACAAAGACAGTTATTATTTACAAGTGGTTTGTTTAGTCTGTAGATGTCAGTCAGCCATGAAATCTGATGAGAAGTAGAAATAGTTTCTTCAACCAAAAGTTGGTCAAAGACAAAAAAACTATCTGAGTGAAGTGAATTCATAATTTTCAACAATGGATTTTTTCGGACACCGATTTTACTATAGACAACGAGAAATGGGTCAGTGTCGGTGATAAAAAATATTTATATTAAACACACACAATGAGTGAAGAAAATGACCAAATACAACTGGTGGCAGATACATTCATGGTGAAAGAGTGGGATATACTGTATATATTTTCCATAAATGCATCTATTATAAAATGATCCACTCTAACCTTTCAAATTTGAAAGTGTTTACGATTTTTCTCCAATTGTTGACAATGATCTGTAATATTTACCAGGTTTGGTTTCAGAACTGCCGAGCCCGACACAAAAAGCAGCCGCCCCAGAACGCGTTCTCCCAGAGTGCTCCGTTGTCCAGGATGCCACCGTCTCTTCCAGAGGACATTCACTACTCTCCGTTCAGCAGCCCGGAGCGACCACATCTGCTGGCTCTGCACGGATACCTGGACAGTGAGTATCAGGAGGGGAGAGGAAAGGAAAAAAGAAGGTTTTCAACTTTCTGTCTTGGTGATTCTTTTATATTTAACAATTTAAAATACAACACACAGAATAAAGATTATGTTTAACAGTCAGACCTTTTTTTCCCCGTTGACTTCTCCAATGGCAGCTATTACCCTGCATTTATTTTTGTTCATTCACATTTTCTACATATGTAATTTTCCCTTTTTTTCTTTGTTGTTTTCCTGTTACTGTATTAGTAAAAAATATTAATTTTGGGGCATTTGGTCTAGTGGTTAAAGAAAACGGACTTGGGTCCCCATGCCCCTGGTTCAAATCCCCCAACCTGAGGTGCCTTGAACATGGTATCGTCCCAACACTACGGCTATGGGTTAAATGCAGAGACATAATTTCCTGAAGAATTCTCCGGAGGGATTAATGAAGTCAGAAAAATTTTAAAAAAAGAAAAAAAAAATTGACCTTTCCTGGTAAATAACTTAATTTCTTAAATATCCTTATATAAATACTATAAACATTTGTTTTTTTAAGGTGGGCTGTGTGAGTCTAAAGTGGAAAAGTAAAAGTCAAGTCATAATTATTCATCTTCAAAGTACTATCTAACAATTGTACGTTAAGATTTTTTTTTTTATTTCTGCCCCATCAACTAAATTTTCCTTGAATTTAATAAGATTTAGTTTGTAAATGTATGTTTTTTAAATGCAGTAAATGTTAATGCTAAACGTTATATTAAAATATTTAAAAAACATGTACATGTGTATTCGTTAAAAACAACATCTGTCACTGATTTTGTAAAGAAGATGTAAAAGCCTTTTTATTCTCTCTATTATTATTATATATTATAATATTTTCTATAATATATATTATAATATATAAATATTATCTAGAAATAAATCATTTTGTTTATGTTAATTAACCAAAACATAAATAACACAAACTGAATTTAAAAACTGATAAATGTAATTCTCAGAGCGTGGAAAACCTAAAACCAAACTTAAAGGAGTTCAGATTCCAATAGCTTTTATTCTTTTGATTTCTCCTTAAATGTATTTGTCGTTTTGTATTTTGCCGACAGCCATTCTCCAAACTTTCATGTAAAACATGTGACTCTTGTGATTGCTCCTCCGTCTGGATTGAGTGACTTCCTTATGACACAAACTCACGTTGTTCTTGGTCTCTTCTCCCTGCAGCTCATCCCTTCTCCGTCCTGGCAGCTCCGGGACATCTGACCCACCCGTCCATCTCTTTACCACAGCTTCCCATCAGCCGCTGACCTCCCGTCCCCACATTTGTCCCCTGTTTTTGTGACCTATATGAAAAAAAAAAAGTTAGAATGAGAAATCTATTTTTTTAACTCCTGTGGTACTGTCGGCACTGATCTGAGGAGAAGCAGGATCACCAGACAATCTGTTTCCAATCACTCTCCTCCTCGGCTTTGACACTGCAGAGTGGAGACGGTGTTGTAGGATCAGCAGATTGTGGTCATGGGAGAGACAGACTGGCTTCTAGAGTTTTCTATACTCAAATCAAGACCACTTTTATTTCATTTGTACTTTATATCTCTGTGAAGGGACAGGGAGCAGGATTTCCTTCATGTTAACCCCATCATTTACAGGACTTTAATTTAACGTTGCTGCAGTTTGAAGATGAAGAACTAGAGTGTTGTAGAAGTGTTACAGTAAAACCTCGGAGCTGATGAGCACATTTACAGCCTGACTGTTGTTTGTTGTTGTATTGTTGTCTGGAAATGGAAACTTATTTATTCAGAACAAAAAAAGCTTCACTTTTTTTTTAAAAAGCACTTTCATATGTGTCTAAAATGAAGGGGGAGAGAACAGTGATTGTACAGTGTAAATACTGCTGCCAGTGAATAAATCCATCCAAACTGTTCACAGGACTGAGTGTGTGTTCGTGTGTCTGTGTGTGTCTGCATCAAACTATAGCAAGGGGGGGGGTCCAAGCTGAACTCACAGTGGGTCAGAATTGAAAACTGGGATTGGAAATTATTGGAACACAATATATAGTGAAAAATTGAAGACAGTTGTCCCTTCAATTTTTGTCCCTAATGCTTTCCCTTCTTTACAGAAGGGAAAACATTAAACTTTAGCAAAACTTTAGTAAAGTGTATAAATCTGGAACAACCAAAGGTTAGGGTTTTAAACCAGTGTTCTCCAACCTTGTTTGCGCTGTGGATCGCTTAATTGTCTAGTTCTATTTTCACGGACTGATTGTTAAGTTGTGACAGATAAATACCTCTTAGTAAGATGAAATTTTCCTACCTATAAAATCTTCCTACTGTACCTGAATTAACTACATGGGCACAACAAGGACTTCTCAAGTGCACACAGGCTAATAATAATAAAACAGCAATAAATAACATATAAACAACAAGGCATCATAAAAATGAGTTCATGGGAGATAAGCAGATTTAAAAAGGTGGGACAGACGGACAGGTGGGACAGAAAGGTAAGTGGAGGAGTTGGAGTAATAGCCAAATGGGACCAACAGAAAACATTATTTCTCTGCGGCCCAGCACCAATTCACCCACGGACTGGTACCATTCCCCGGCCCAGTGGTTGGGAACCACTGTGTTAGACAAGGGATGTCTGATAATATCAATGTCAAACAATGTTTTTGACCTCATATTAGCTTCATAAGATCTTCTGATAATGAAAAAACACAATGCTTGGGTTTTGACAATTTTGCTTGAATCGCATTAAGGGACCAAGACAAATAGCTGCATGAGGGTTTGGACAATATTGGCAAAATTTGTAATTGATGATCAGGATATTGATACATGAGAAATTAAATGTGAAATGAAAACATCAGTAGTATTTGTTTCTTATTCTGGTCCTTTTCTGGAATCATTTTTTACAAACCAACAATAACAAACAAAAAAAAACTCTTATAGTACAAACCTAATACTACAAATGTTCCAGACGTAGGGTTAATATACTGTTAGTCCAACACTACTAAACTACTACTAAACATCTATTACGTCTCATTGACTATATATAATCGCACCGCAGGGCAGATTTGGCCCCCGTGCCTTAGTTTGTCACCTGTGAACTAAGGTCATAATGTCATCGGTCAAGTACCAGTTAAAACCTGTTATTGAACCATTTCACAGGTTAAAGTGCAGCCTTTGTGTTAGCAGTGCGTTAGCGCTAACGGGGTCTTTTAGCACAGATTATCCACAGTTTGTGGCATTGATTAGCAGCACTTAAGAAAATGAACAAAGGCCAAAGAATTGAATGCGTCAAACCTACGGTCTGTGGACCTGACATGACACACCATGTCATTTAGTGTGGTCCACTTTTGTGTATGGTTGGCCTGAATAATAACAGACAGTTTTGAGCAGGGGTGTCCAATAGGTAGATAGGGATCTACCAACGAGTGCTGGTATATCGATGAGCAACAACATAAAAAATGATAGTAACTGAAAGTAGAGGTATAAATGTATTACAATGCTAATCACTGGGCTAAAGTGAGAATAATATAGGTATTAAGCTACTCTAATCCCAATCAAAATCAATTTAGTTGTTTAAATCTCCCAGAGTGCCCTTCAGCCAACTGCAGAAGTCATCCCCAGAGTGATCTGATCTGCAGGAGTATGTGGAATAACTACATTTTACTGTTTCCTGTACTAAACCACTGCAGTATTGTAGGAAAACTGGAATAAATCAGAGGAATAAAACATTTATTTTTTTTTTCAACAGAATTTTATCACGTCTCTCAGGAGAATCCCTGTGACTGGAGTTTCTGTGTCTGTTTCAGAGCTGCTGTACGTCCCTCACCATCTTGGTCTAGGACAGTCAGGGAGACTGGGTAGATTAGGACGAAACTCCTGTTCACAGTAAAGCTTTCTGTGAATTTTATCTGAAAAAAAGTGTTGGATTTGACTGTTTAACATTTGATGGAGTGAATCATTTTTTGACAGCTCATGCATTCATTGTACTGAGTGAATTTATAATTTATCATACATTTATTTATCAATTGTTTATATATTTATAAATATAAAAATTAAAATTACTTTCTTTTATCTTTTAATTTTCCCGATCATTTTTCCACGACTGTAAATGGATGCACTGACTCTCACAGATATAGAGTTGAAAACAATTTTTTTTTAACAAATCATCTGGACAAACACCCTAAGCTGTGACAGCAGGATTTTTTTTTTCTCTACAATACAACAGATTGCCTAGCTGTGAGTACACCAGAGTGTGTGTCTTCTCCGTGATCTTTCTCAAACTTTACCCCCAAATCTAACTTTCTTCTAATCAATCACTTTCAATCTATTCAATCAGGATGAAACCTGTTTGGGAAAATGATGCTGCTCCTCCTGAAATCTCAGAACAAAAGGCGTCTTCATGCAAAGTGGAGAGACGATGATTATCAGGCTGACACAGTTTGGGCCACCTGCCAGCACTACACTGTAAAAATGCACATTTCTTCCCCGTTAAAGTCCCTCTCTGATATGAGAACTTAAGGCAGCATTTAGACATCTGCCCTCCTCCCCCCTGTCTCCCCCTCTCCTCTCTCTCTCTATCTCTACATGTGTGTGAGCTGAAGTCATCCTGTCATGCGCCTGCCGCAGTGATTGGCATCTTCAAGTGGTTGCAGATGAAAGCGGGCCCCCCATGCTAATGAATAGGCCCCTGATTGCAGAGCCGCTCGCTCGGTGAATTACAGCGCTGCCGCCTAATGAGCAGATACACTGCAGTGCCCCTTGTCTCCGCGTATTCATTACTCTTCTTCATGCTGATGAGCTCTCCCTGGTACAACAGTCAACAAAACCTCTGCACAAGACTGCAACATGAGACATCTTCATCACCACCACCACCCTCCTCCTGCCTGTCCTCCTCCTCCTCCTCCTGCTCCTGCTCAAGTTTATTTCCGATGCTGCCATATGCTGGCAGATCCTTGTGTTTTGTTTTTTTTTTTCCTCCCTATTTTTTTATTTTAATCTTTTCTTCACTGAAGGATATTATTCAACTGAACTGATGAAGTCTGCACAGTAACGGAATGGCTGATTAGTATGATAATGTTTTAAGGGTTTTTTTTTTGGTGCGAGAAAAAAAAACAGATGATGTAAAGTAGATGTTGGCTGGAACGGAAAGTAAGACATAGTTAACATTTTCATTTTAGCAACTATACGACAAAGACAGTCAAACAGTATCCAGTTTAATAAAAATACAATAATAATAATAACACTTATTATTATAGCAATAATAGCTACTTGCCAGAAAACAATTCAACATTATAAACTAGTGAGACAATATATTGTAAAATATTAGTGCTATTAAAAAATTCTGAATGATGTTAACCAACCAATAATTTTGGCCTTGATTTATAATCCATAGAAATCCTTGTTGTTCTTCTCTCCTAAAAATATCTGATTACACCATGAGTGGGCTTTGCCAAATGCTTTGTGGATAAACGGCTGTATAGTAAAGCAAAGGACACTAGATGGCAGCATTCCAATTCATTTAATTAATGTCATACAGTGTATTTTTACAGATGAACGAATAAATATTACTAGGTTTAAATTGTTATCGGTTGACATCAAATTCGGAAAACATTTTTCTGTTAAAAACTATAGACAATATACCAAAATATACCAGTAAAATTGTATATTGATATAAAATGGTATACTAATGTATTTTTGGATACCTACACAGATAAAGTTTGTTGTACTGATATTGATCTGTACCCCTAGTACTTTACAATATTTTATTCTATTCCATTCTATTTTACATCGGTGCGTCCATCTTAGCATCACATCTGCATCATATATTTATAGGCTTTGTGTCACCAATCAGCCGCTCAGTGCAGACTGGTAATTTCACGACTAAATGTGTTGTTTAGTCCTGAAATGTTTGAGGCTTCTGTAAAGACAACACTGAGGAACGAGGGCTGGAGGGGTTAAAACCAGACGCGTGATTATTTTAAGGTGAAACGTCCTTTTTAAAAATAAGCTGGGCCACAGTGGATTTACTCTGTGGCTCAGGGTGTTTAGTCCAAATGAGAGTTTTGCAGAGAGAGTCTGTTTAAACCCTGCCATTAAAGCTCTTCCAAACTGGATTCACCGTAACATTTCTAAACACAAGACTAAACAGAGCAGGAGAAAGCGCATTGGACGATGGGCTGCGATCTATAAACTACAGTCTCTGAGTCAGGTTGCAGGAGAAAGGAGACGTTTTTTTCCTTAGTGTATGGAACAAGGCTTTAACAGGAGCAGCTTACAATGAAAAAAATGATTCAGAACATGATGTACGTCACTTGGACTGAAGGCCAACCTCTGCTCAATGTGAAAACAAACACAAAACTCCAGCAGCTTTTCCACAATTTGTTTGCTTTGGAGACCTGACAACAACTTTTCAAATATCAGAGCCACTAATTTGATTTATGAAAAGGAGCTCAGAACAGTCACCGTGTGTCCCCGAGCGTGTTGGACTCAGATGGATGTTGGCATCACAACACCCCTGGAGACAGAACTGGGATGAGGTGTAATGTGTTTGGGGCAGAATTCTTCAGCAAGGGGGCGCCACATGGCCCACACCACATAGATACTGTATGTAATCAATGTTGTCAATGTAATGATTTCCCATAAAATAATATAATCAATGAAAATCCCATGTGTCAACTTTCCAGGTTGATTGATTGACTCATAATTTCCTGTAGTTAAGGTCCAATGACTGTAGTGAAAACAAGAAACATATTTCTGTTGTTCCCCATACACACCAACGTGTGACTGTACATTTTCATCTCTCACCACAGGAGGGGAAATCTTAAACTAGGGGTCTCAAACTCAAATAAGTTGAGGGCCACCACCCACACTATCATTTCATCGAAGGGCTGCATCAGTGTTTCAATGTTCAAAATGAAGAAATGGAATTAAAAAAAACAGTTTCCCATAGATTCTGTGTAATACAACATTGCACCAGAAGGAGACTGTGGATCAGGGTTTGGAGAACTATTGGATTTACCATAAAATATGGAGAATAAATCTATAAAATATTATTATAAATTCAACTTTCACCTCAAGGTGGGGGCCACAAAATATCATTCCACGGGCCACAAATGGCCCACGGACCGCAAGTTAAAATAACAGATCTATCACAGAGAAAATTAATTCATCTTTATCCTCTTGACCACAGGAGTCTCCACGACTGCCACCCAAATCACACTGCACCACACTGTGAGCCTACCTGTGGGTGGTGAGTCCACTGGAAGTAATGTGGGTCAGAACAGTGCTATGCTCAATTGCAACCAGCAGCTGGTGGACTCGAACCCAAAGCTTTACACCCAAACTCAAGACCAATTCCTTAACTGATCGGCCAACACTGCCGCCTCAACAAATAAATGATTTAAAGATTAATAACTTACCACAGTGAAGCTGGTCTGTGAGCTGACCCCAACCATCATGGTCCATTTTACTCTTTCTTCTTGCATTGCTTCACTTGGTCAACTTGAGTTGTTTAGTGCCACCTGCTGGCTCGATTTACCATGGAGTTTCTGGGGGGGAAAAAATGAAGAAAAAAAGTTAAGAGTTTGCCTCTAAAGACGAATCCTCAGAAAAGAATTGAACGGTTAAATTTGCCTCGGTGAAAATTGATATTTCATTTGATTTGGAGTTGAAAGTATAAATGTGTTAATACATTTTCACAGAGGGCCATCTAGTGGCCAATCTTGAGAATACAATCTGCCAAATCGGGGCCACCTCTCAAGCAATGACGTCTGAAAATTACATACGAGAGGAAAAAAAATCCTCTGCTGTAGAAACAGACTTTAAGGAGGAAACGCAAGGATATCGGTACGTTTTTATGTTACCTCTCTACCGTTATACACAGGCAATAATCATTTCAGCACATCGCCTGAAAACAACTTTTTCCCACAAATTACTACTTCCTGTGTAGTTACTACTCCTGTTATTTTTAATATATTTACTTGAAGTTGGTGTAATACATAAATACGACACCAGGAGGCAGTGTCCCCCGCTACATGGTATTGAGGGTGTAACGTGATTTATCTGCTCAATCTGCTGAAACCAAAACCTTTCAAAGAAGTCTAAAAGGTAGAGGAAGTAAAATTTTGTATGGTATTTGTAATAATTCCTGTGGGAATATAATCTTTTTTTGTTCATTGTTTTTTTTTGTATGAGGAGAAAAAAAATCTCATTATAAAATATGCAGTTAAATAATTAAGAGTCTGTAGGTGATGACTGAAGCTGATGGTGTTCACATCTGGATGGAGTCTGTGTGTCTTTCTTTCTGCAGGGCGACAGATGAGAACATTCAGATTACAAAATGAACAAAAGCAGGTTGACGCAGTGAAAGGTCCTTAATGTAATCAACACTGGAATTACATCCTCGTCATTTAATGTTTATTTGAAGATATCACCAGATTACACACCTGGTGCCCTGACTTGAGTCCTTCAGGCAGGGCAGGATGGGTACAGTGGCATTTAAAACACTCAAACCAGGTCAGTGTCACTTCTGTCATCTGATCCCCTACAGAGAATAATGCTCAGCACAGGAATTTAGCAATACAGTAACCGGGCTGTAGGTGTGTGTTTTTGGCTCGGTGGGTGAATATGAGCCTGGTTTCCAGTTCGTTCAGACCTACGCCCTGCATTTCTCAGGGGTCTTGGCTTTCTGCTCATTCTGTCCCTCCATTGTGTCCTGCTTCCTCTGGTTTCTCTCCACCCCATGGGGCGTCCTCAGGTGAAGCCAGCCTTTCACCTCACTCTGGATTTTATTGTAGCAAAGATCAATGGGATCAGTGAGGGAAGAGGAAAGACTTCCAGTCACTGAGCTGCACAGGTTCAGCTCCACGTTGGAGCCGTCACCTGGGTTTGTTTATGTCAGTCCACGAGGACATCTGTGGGTCAGTTTTGTCTGTCTGCGTTTTTACCACAGATATTTTCACAAATTAATATAGTGCACTTTATATTTGTAATTTTATAATAAAATTAAATAGATTTTTTTGTATTTATACTTTCTTTCATTGACAATGATTCTCAACTGGTGGGTCGCAGCCCAAATGTGGGTCACAGGCATGTTTCCAGTGGGTCCAAGGCTTTTGCAGGCGCATTAAATAATGTTAAGAAAATCATATTTCTATTTTTTTATTGCGAATATTTTACTATATTTTTTTTATTGCCAGTACAAGATACTACATTTAATTTAGAGTTCAGTTACTTAATTGTTACTGAATTTTAAATAAAGTTACTATTTTACTTGGATCACAGCTGGTCATTTGGAGCTGATGGTAGGTCTTGAAACCAGAGCAGAACAACTGCTCCTAAACTCTAGGAGGCGCTATAAAACAGTGTTAAAACAAAATTTTACATAACAAAACAATGCGAGACAGTCAAAAGAGACACATTAGCCTACTGCCCTGACTGGTTTGTTCTTCTAGCAATATTAAAATTAGTTACCTTCAAATATGGCCTTCACTTTGGTCCAGAGGCCATGTCTCTGTCTTTGGTGTGATGCTCCAGGGTTCACCTCCTGGTTGTCTTCCACTGGGTTGAACACCTGCAGGAAGGTACAGTATGGTGCAATGTGATTTGGGTGGCAGTTGTGGAGACTGCCGCCCCCCCCAGGCCCAGTAATGGATAAGCGGATGAAAAACGGACAGACAGGCCTACTAATAGAAAAAGATTTGTGTCTTACATTACGATAGAATAACCAATACAAATATTCTGCCTATATTAATCAGTGTGATAACATATGACACTAAACACTGATAACAAAACACTGCTATCAGTGTTTAAAGATAAGCTAAGTTCACTAACTTCCTCCGTGCCTCTCCTTAAATGAATTCAAATGATAAATCAAGTTTCATTTACCGCCCAAATTTGCAAATCACATGTGCCTTCACAGTGTTAACAAACCGAGGGAGGTGAAACAAACTATCTACAGGAGGAATAAATAAATGGTTTTTACATCAGTGGCTCCAGAATTAAAACTCTACTCAGTGTGTTTCTAGGGTCAGACATCCCACCATCCTGAACCAGGACATTTCTATGGGAACCTGAAGGGGCTCACATATGGGATTTAGCTCAATGCAAATAATGTTGTTTACATATACTTGTAAATCTAATGCAAAATAAACATGGGAGAAAGACAAGATGACAGAGAGACGGAGAGACAGGAAGGAAGGGAGACGAACGTCTGTGATCGCAAGGGAACTTTTAATATTTCGGATTTTGGAATGGGTTTGCAAAATGTATCTCAGACCCTGTAGAGTATGTATCGTGAGGATAATGTCAATAGAGAATGGTTGAATTAGTGCAGAAATGAACTACTTTCGCAAATAAATATTAACCTCGTCCTCATCTGTGATCCTGCACACAATTGGCCACTTTTAAAATGATGTCAGGCCCCAGTTTATGTTTGTGATAGTTTTTTTTGTTTGTTTGTGTGTTTTAAAGTTCTTTACCGGGTGTCAGGTTACATCCTCCTCACTGTTCCTGTGGGCATGGACTCTTGGAGAGTGACTCCACCCTGACACGCAGGGAGTCCTGCCTCTCTGCACCTGTACACTCAGTTCCAATGACAAGAGTCACTCCAATCACTCAGGTCCAACCCTGAACAACAGCAGAAGAGACGGACAGACTGAGGAACTGATCTCCAAGTAAGTCCCAATATTTTATTCACTGTGTCTTCATCCTGGAGCTATGGTGAGGCAGTGACTGGTTAAAGTTAGAACAAATAAGAAAACATTGACAGAGACAGAATTATCTGTAAATTAGATTTAAGAAACTTCACTTTTTAGAAAATAACTAGTTAAGATTTCGTCCCTTTCAAAATGCATAACCATAAACCATATAACAAGTTGGAACTCACCCAAACATCTCTGAAACTTTTGCAGAGGAAACCATGAACTCCACCGTCTCCATGCGCAGCTACTCTGTGCGTCAACCCTCCTTCTCCAGCATGTCCGTGAGGGACAGTGGACGCAGCCTGCGCTCCAAGCCTTCCCTCTCGTCTCTGTCCACCGTCAACAACCTGTCCCTGTCTCGATCGGTCTCTGTGGGCAACGGTCTCAACATGCTGGGCACCAGCCTGTCCTTCAACGGTCTGGGTGTTGGTGCCAGCGAGAAGGAAACCATGCAGGGTCTGAACGACCGCTTGGCCAACTACCTGGACAAGGTTCGCTCACTGGAGAGGTCCAACGCTGAGCTGGAGGTCAAGATCAAACAGCTGATGATGGAAAGGGCGCCAAAAGGACATGACATTGAGGCAATGATGGCCCAGGCTCACGCCATTGGACAGGAGGTCAGTGTCTATTGTGTTGAACCTGAAGTCCCTGCAAATAATGTGTAATGAAAAAATGTTAAGAATGATTTGTGAATAGAGAATTGTATGGTATTTTTAATGATCCTTTTTGGAGACACATACAAGCACATACAAGACTAGAGGACCAGACTAGTGCAATAGTAACATAATTAATAATATATTGCGATAATCCATGTTTTTGCTTTTGGTTTCATGGAAAAAGTTTAATTTTCATTTCGAAAGCGGGCCGCTTTAGACACCCTCATGGACTTGTTCAGTCCACGGGCCATATGTTTGGCACGTATCTATTTTATAGTGTATATATTATCAATATAGTGAAATGAAGTGTTTGGTAGATATTTAAATCTCAGATACAGTAAATTCATCCAAATCTTAATTTGGAATCAAACTCTCTGGTAGATCAGAACTAAATTCCCATGTTGCCTGTTCCCAGGTGAGGAAGAAAACTCTGGAGAACGCTCGTATCATGTTGGAAATTGACAATGCCAAGTTGGCAGCAGACGACTTCAGGGTCAAGTGAGTGTCTCACAAAGGATGCTTTTTTTTTTTTCTGACTGCCGTCTGTGTTCACACAGTAGTGCCAGTCTGTAAAGCCATGTGAATAAATGACCTTTCAGCTGGGCCTGTGAAATAAGAGCCCCATTCCCACACTGCTCAGACACCCGGGGCAAACAAACAACCGCGGTGTCTGTACGTGGACGTGACAGACTGTTGGACGTCACAGAGACAAAGTCTGTTTCTAAAGAGCACAGAGCTGGCAGCATGAAGGACGCGCCCACTGCTGCTGTTCACATCGTGATGATGGTATGTTTCGTATCTGGGCGGTGAAGGAGCCATACATGGATTGGCAATGACTGATGATGTCGGATGTCGGAGGCATGTTTGCCCAAACACATGAATCCTGGCCTCAGCTATGATGTAGATTTCATTTCAGTCATGCCTTGGTTTATTTAATTTCTTGAGACTAATTGAATGAGCTGCAAGGCTGCCATCTAGTGTCTGGTGAAAAAATTTAATTTTTTAAGCAAACTCCTTGTCATTGTGACATTGTGATTCACACCACACAACGAAATGTCATCCTTGCATTTAGCCCATCACTAAAGTGAACAGTGGGCAGCTTCGAGCAGTGAATGGGTTGGATTTGAACCTGGAACTCTCCGGAACCCAGTTCGGTTCCTTAACCACTTGGCCATCACTGACCCATCCTGAATATCCCAGATACAGATATCAAACAACATGTTACTGGTCATCTCTATATAATATAATCTAGAATAATCCTGTCAACTGTCCAGTGTGATGGATTTACGTCACAACTTCCTGTAGTTAAAGGTCATAGACTGTGGTGAAAACAAGCAGCATATTTATATAATCCACCATAAACAAGTGTGACATTGGATTTATCAGATTTATCACACCTAAAATAAAAACAATGAATTAAACTACTGTAAAGACCTCTGGTTTGCAGTTGTTCCATGTTGCTCCATGGTCAGTGACATCATCTTCTCCTTCAGATGGGAGGCAGAAGCTACCTTGTGCCAGTCAGTGGAGAGGGACTGTCAGGCCCTGAGGAGAGCCAAGTCAGACCACGACCAGATCATCGCCACGCTGCGAGGAGACCTGGACAGCCTCAAGGAGGAGCTCTACTTCCTGAAGAAGAACCACGAAGAGGTGAGACCTTTGTGGAAGGAGAGAAAGTCAATTCAATAAATCGGTTGCAGCTTCACAGGCGTTCAAGAGTAGAAGAGTAGAACTATCTGCAACAACAAAAGAAATCCTGATTCGTGAGTCCAGCGCTAATGTCAGTTGTGTTTGGTTACTCAGTCAGACCAGAGGGTTTAACTGAATGTGAAAGACGATCATCTCCAGTGTGAGGACACACCCTTTGTCTTTGTTGACATGACGCCTCCTGATAGCAGTCATGCACAGTAGCCTTCAGTCCATCGTGCTTATTTAGACAAGACAAGCAGGTGTGGTACCCAGGATGTGGACTCAGCCTTCCTTGTAATAGGGTTTGTTGATGTTGAACACAAGCTAATACATGAGGAGCTACACAGGAGTTGTCACGATAAAACTCAACGACACCAACGGTACAGTCTGACACATACCTTAATGCAATCATGCAATCTTCATCTTCTTGTTTTTCTTTCGGCTCGCCCGTTTTTTCAGGGTTTGCCACAGGGAGTCAACAATTTCCATCTCACCTTGTCTTCCGTATTCTCAACTGAAACTCCAACTACCTCCATGTCCTCCCTCACTGCATCCATCAATCTCCTCTTTGTCTCCTACCTGGTTGCGCCATCTCTAGGATCATCCTTTTACCAATATATGCACTGTCCCTCCTTTGAACATGTCCAAACCATCTCAATCTGTCTTCTCTAGCTTTTTCTCCAAACCTTCCTGACCACCATGTCTCCCACAACCTCACCATGTCTCCCAAAAAACTGACAGGACGTTTTTCCCAGTCTTTGGAAAGCAATGCCTTAATGTAGTGTAGGGAAGTCAATAAGAATTAAAAGAATAAACATACTTTTTTTTGCCTTTCTACAATGAAATTAGGAGAAGAACTCCCTTAAATCCCGCTTGGCCAACGAGCAGGTCAACGTGGAGGTGGACGCAGCTCAGAGCCTGT
>JAFBJS010000173.1:245080-311668 GCA_016785265.1 Paraplagusia blochii
AGTTCTCCAGTCGTCTCTGAGTCGGTAGCACTTTTTTTTTTAATTTAACGTGACATGCTCTGTTTCTTTCCTTCCTCCTCTTTGTCTCAACTTTCTCAGTTACAACATATTTCTAAGGAAGTTTCTCATAATTTTAAAAAGCAACGTCTCGGATTGGATTCCTGAGTTTGAGGGAACAGAACCTGACAATCCATTTCTAAGATTATTTTGATCTGCAACCACGGCATTTTCTGTTGTTGTCTGTAAAGAAGGAATGTCACATGGCCAAAGAAGAAAGAACTGATTGTCTACTGTGAAGTGTGTGTGCATGATCCTACAATACCTCTTTTGTAAGTTATTTGTTTTTTAATGTATTATTGTATTTATTTTAACTATTTATTCAATAAAGAATGTTTATTAAAAAAAAAATCCTCAACTTTGTTAGTTCAATCTATTTTTAATTTTCCTTCCTGCAGCTGCTGAATGAAAAAAACAAAACGTAAAAAAAAAAAATGGGTATCACAGCTCTAACAATGGGGGGGGCTGTAGTGACTATAATCTATACCTGTGGTGCCCAAACTGTGGGTCACAGACCGGCACTAGTCCATGGATCAATTGATAATGTACATCAGACAGTCTCAGCGACTGTCCATGACTCACACTTTAAACATGTAAAGATGCTTCTTGACACAAAAACTCAACTCTAACTCCAATTACCTCCATGTCCTCCCTCACCGTCCATCAATCTCCTCTTTGTCTCCTACCTGGTAGCTCCATCTTTAGGATCATTCTTCCACCAATGTATCCACTGTCCCTCCTCTGAACATGTCCAAACCATCTCAATCTGTCTTCTCTAGCTTTTTCTCCAAACCTTCCTGTCTGTGTTGTCCCTCTAATCACCTCATCCCTGACCCTGTCCATCCTTTTCTTTTCTAAAGAGAATCTCAGCATCTTTAACTCCGATTAGACTATTACGCTATAATAACTGCTCTGTCGCTGTTTATTCTCTACACCTTAGAAACTGGTCCATGGCACAGAAATGGTTGGAGACCAGTGATCTATACACAGGGAATGTCACGTCAGCTCATCTGAACCGATCGATCTCCACCAGGACACGTCTGATGTGGAGTTAAGAGCAGAGCGGCTCATTCATTGTCCAGGCTCAACAAGCCCAGAGACTCTTGTCCAAATGTCCTGTGATGACCGTGTGGACACAAGCTGCCCTCAGCTCTCCGCTCATTGACCAGAGGCCTGTGGGAAAGTGACACAGCTTAACTTGCAACCCCTGAAGTCAGAGGTCAGTCTGAAGTCAATCACTGACCAGTTGACCAATTTGCAGGTGGTCTTTTTTTCTCTCTTGAGTGAATCCTGTCTCAATATATTCTGAAAAGTAATTCCATATATTTTGGGAAATGTTTAGAAATATTTTAGAAAAACAACAGAAATACAACAAAATGGAATGGAAGATTTTAGGGTTTGGTTATCTTAATTACACATTTCAGATTCCTCACAGTCAAAATTGTTATAGTTAGAAGGCACATATGTTTACACATACATGAATACACACGTATATATTGTAAACATATATGAATTTTTAATGTATATGAAAATATATACTGTATAGATATATATAGTGTGTATTTATATTCATACGGTAACATTAGATATGCACAAATAAATATACATATATTCTGTATATATGTGTACATACAGTATTTTATGAACATACATAAATACACACACACAAATTAATAGTGTTGAGTCCCTAAAAAATATAAATACAAAAATATAATATAATATAATAATATATAATATAATAAAATATATATTTATAAATACATGTGTGTATATATATTTTGGTATATATTTTGTATATTATGAATATGAAGACATATACAAACAATGTCTACATATACAAATGTTTATAGATATATATAACTATATATACAACCACATATTAGATAAAATATATACAAACATATATAGATGATGGCTGTGTATTTCTATTAAAGTAGAGATGATGGACCAAAGCAGCATAATGAACCTGATTATTATAAAATGTTGGTCCTGGTCGGTGGAAAGATTGATACATCATCTTGACAACTAAAGAAAATCTCCCCGTATTTACTACCAATTAATTGATAAACCAAACTGCTGCTTGGTTTTTCTGAAGTCATAAATGCTGTTCTGTTTTCCTCAGATTAGTTTGCACCAGTTGTTTGCCCTTCGTTTAATGCCGAGGTCAGACTTTTACACGTGTAATCAGCTATTGTGGCCGTACAAAATGTGCCTCTTTTCTGGAAAATGAGACACAGCGAAAGCTGCGACAAACTGAGCTGAAGAGTAAACATGGTTTCAGCCTCTTTCACTCGTGGTTGTTAAATTCCAGCTAATGGTGTGTAAATGGAGCAGAGGGCAGCTGGACACACTGACTGGAGGCCTGTGGGAACTGACAGGTGACACTGAGTGATGCTGCAAAAAAAACAAAACACTGAACAATAAAATCCACACAGCCTGAGCCTCAAGTCAACGCCAGAGCTGGAACATAGGAGATTTTACTACATGTGCATATTAAGGCGTTAAAAAGAAAATGAGGTAAAAAATAAGGTTTATCACCAAACAAACTGCAAGCTGCAACATAAAAAACCTCATTGAGTCATGTAGCCTCAGCACGGTTACATAGTTCGACACTAATTTGACCCGTTAGATAGGGGCCATGTGACAGCCTGAGCGTGCATACACGAGCTGTGAAACATATTTTGCTGATACACCGTATTTACAGAAATCATCCAATGGCGGAAGGAGCGCTCCTGTGACCTCCACTTCCTGGCAGGATTATGAAATCCTGTGGTGAAAATAATAAAAATAAATCTCCTCCTTCTTATTCCCTCCACCGGGTATATTTGCTTGATTGACTATTCTCTCCAAAGTACGTGGGTAATCGTGTATTGAGAGCACATTTCCTTATCAGCGTCTAACACACTGTCTGAATCCGTTATCACAATGAACCAGATCAGTGCAGGCAGCCCCTCGCTCTCCCGGGTGAGACGCCCATGAAAAAGAATTTCTGGAGTTGGGTGCCAACTGATAGGCCCTGAGCTCTTTATCCCCTTAAAGCCAATTCACACTCTGCATGTTTAAATATCTTGGCTCAACCCCTGCCCTCCCACTCCCGTCATTCCCTCCCACTCCCTCCTTCTCCTCACTATCTTCCGCGCTCCTTGCTCTGCTCCCGGTCCTCGCCCGGGCCTGGCTGCTGCAGCTGACCTGCAGCGGGCCGCGGGTTGGTGGGTGGGTTGCAGGTGCAGGACTGGTTGCAGAGTGAGAGAGGAGGGGAGTGCTTCATTGTTGTGCTGGACAACAGCCTCTCTCCTCTGGAGCACCCTCTGATGGGGGAGTCCACTGACAATCGCATTCTAATCTGATTATGCAAATGTCTACTTCAAAAAGCAATACGCTGTAACCCTTACCCTATGGTGAGGAGACAAGAGCAAGGGAGGAGGAGGGAAAAGGAAAGAGAGAGTGAGGAGGCAGCAGGAATTCAAAGAGATAGAGGAAGGTAGAAGGTGAGGAACACCAGGTAAAGAAACCACAACCTGACTCTCACGAATATTCCTGCTTTCCAGGAGTTCTCTAAGCCTCTCTCATACGTTCACTAGCCTGAAAACGGTTCTCACCCACACTGAATGCCCGGTGACTCCATCAACAGGGCATTGAATTCCGTATTCAAATGCTTTTGTTTTTCCAGACACTCCTGAATCGGAGCCCAAAAAAGAATCTACAATGTTAATGAGGAAGGTTTGGGGCGGGTTTAGATTTTAGACACCCAAACAGTAGGACTTGACATTTACCAACAACAACATTCTCCACACCAGCAATGCCTTAAGGCGCACGGTCAATTGGTTCCCACCTCCAAAGGATTCAAACTCTAAGCTGACACTGGCGCTGCTTGATTTGGGTTTTTAATTCGCTTCAATTCACTGGTCAGAGACAATTTCTTTTGGGCAATGGTTTCAGCTCCAAGAACCCCAAAAATAGTTAACTGTATGGAATTGTCTCAATTATTATTTAACTGCTTATAGTTAAATGAGTAACAGACTTGGTTAGAAAGTTGTCCATAGAAAAATTTACATCAGGGTGTCAAAGTCCATATTCCCCCTGCATGTCTGCATATATTATGTATATGTATATTTTTTTGTCTAAGTATATATCTTCAAACTTCAAAATATTTGTATCTATAATTGTATTGTATTGTAATTGTATCTATAATATTTGTATATCTACATATATATTAATAGTATTATATAAGTTTTAAGAATGAATATATATATGAATATATATATATATGAATATACATATACATATATATAATATATAAAATATTTTGTCAACTTATATAAATCTGTTAATTAAATAAAATGATTAGCAACTACTACTGATCTCTGCTTTTTTTAAGTTCTGCATCATATTAAGACTGAAGACTTTTCAACACTAACTACTATTTTCCTTTAACTATGATCAGAATTTACAAAAATAAACTATATATATATATACAAATATATATATACACATATATACATATATACATATATATACATATACACATATATACATATATACATACACACACATATATATATATATATACACTATATATATATATGTATATATATATATATATATACATATATATATATATATATTTGTACACTTGTACACTTGTCCAAACGGATGTACAGTACCTTTAAAAAAAACTCCCCGTCATTGTGACATTGTGATTCACTCCACCTAAGTGAACAGTTTTGAGAGTAGTTGGCAGTAGGTGGATTTGAACCTTGAACCCTTCAAACCCCAGTCTAGTTCCTTAACCACTAGGTCACCACTGCCAACTTCACCTTTGTTTGTATCCACATGCCACTTGTCCCAGTTAATAATTGAACAGGCAGTTAAATGTGAATGAGTTTCAGTTTTTCCGTCAAACGATCCCAAAATGGAGCTGCAGCAGCACATCTGGGTTTCCATGCTCTTAGCACTGTGTTTTATATGGAGCGCCAACGGAGGGAATATTTTAGTGTGGCACTCTGACGGCAGCCACTGGATTAACATGAAAACTGTGCTTCATGCACTGAGCGAGAGAGGACACAAGTTGACCGTCTTGGTACCGAGTCGGTCTATGTTTATGGACAGATGCATCAGACTTCAAATATCTACCTTTTAATACGTCTGTGTCGTGGGATGAGATAGAAAAATTTGTCGAAAACATGTTGCAGTTGCACCTTTATGAGATGGATCATATGAGCTATCTGCAGATATACATTAAATTCATGGAGCAGCTGCAGAACAAGATTAATTTTGGATTGCGGTATTTAAATGGAGTGGTGAAATCGGAAGCAATCATGAAAAAGTTAAAGGACGGGAAATTTGATCTCCTCCTGGCTGACCCCGTCTTCCCTGGCAGTGAATTGGTTGCAGATATTTTGGGAATTCCTCTGGTTTTTACTTTTCGCTTCTCCTTGATGAACTGGGACCGACGGTGTGGTCAACTACCGGCGCCACCATCATTCGTACCTGCAGCTGGGAGCAAACTGACTGACAAGATGGACTTTTCAGAGCGAGTGTGGAACACTGGCTTCTACTTACGGAATGATCTGCTTTTAAGCCGTGCCTTTTGGAATGACGTGGATAAATATTACTCTGATTTCAAGGGTAAATATATTCACATGTATATATATATTCCATGCGTTGGTGATGTTGTTCTTTTCTTCCCATTTATCTATGTATTTTTGCAGGTACGCCAACCAGTGCTTGTGAGATGATGGGCAGAGCAGACATCTGGTTGATAAGAAACTACTGGGACTTTGATTTCCCTCATCCAATTCTCCCCAACTTCAAATACGTTGGTGGGATCCACTGCAAACCTGCTAAACCTCTACCTCAAGTAAATAAGTCTTTATACTAGTTGTTGTTTAACATCAGCAAGAACGTATTTATGTTGGTATGAGGTTATTGCAAGGTGCTATTTGTGACCACAGGCCAGTAAGCTATCTCAAAATAACAAAACTATCACTATCATTTCACCAAAAATCAGTTTCCCCATAGATTCTGTGTAATACAGCACTGAACCAGAAGGAGACTGTGGATCAGGGTTTTAAGAACTATATGATTTACCATAAAATGTGGAGAACAGACCTATAAAATATTATTATAAATTCAACATTCACATCAAGGTGGGGGCCGCAAAATATAATTTCTATGCGCTACAAATGGCCTTGGGCCACGAAATTTAGACCCCCGATTTTCTGCCACTACATCACACTTTATATATTTTAAAATGTCAATTTCTTTATATAATTTCCAATTTCCAAGAAGCCATCCAAGTCAAGGTGCACTGGATTATTAGTAAAACACAGCATTGAAAACAAATCCATTTTGAGCACAATGAATAAAATGCCATTCATTTCTTTCAGGACATTGAAGACTTTGTCCAGAGTTCTGGAGAACATGGAGTTGTGGTCTTCTCTTTGGGAGCAATGATCACAAACTTCACCAGCGAAAGGGTCAACATGATCGCTTCAGCACTTGCTCAGATTCCACAAAAGGTCAACAATGCTTTAAAAAAAAAAAAAAGATAATAATATAGTAGTTTCATTTGTCATTCAAGTTTTCAATGACAGGTTCTTTGGAGATACAAGGGAGAAGAACCAGAGAGTCTGGGGGACAACACAAGACTATTTGACTGGCTCCCTCAGAATGACCTGCTGGGTAAATTACACTTCAAATAATTTTTTTCTGTTTTATACCTTATTTAACACATTGCAACAAGGCTATCACAATATGGTTATTCCTATATGTAATGGATTTGAATCTTTTAAACACATGCGGCACTTTATCTCAGAGTTAATGGAACTCCAGTTGGCTAAACACCAACAGAAAGGTTCAATAAGTTTGTGGTGGCAGTCATGGAGACTGCTGCCCAAAACCCGGTTAAGGATTAGAGGTTTTGAATGGATGGATGGATGAATGTCCTTTTCAACTCTCAGGTCACCCAAAGACCAGAGCCTTCATCACCCATGGAGGTGCAAATGGCATTTTTGAAGCCATCTATCACGGTGTTCCTATGGTGGGCATCCCCCTGTTTGCTGACCAGCCAGCTAACATGATCCACATGAAGGCCAGGGGAGTTGCACGTATACTGGATTTGAACTTTATGACAACTGAGGACTTAAGAGATGCCATCACTACAGTTGTCAAGGACAAATCGTGAGTATTAATAACATCTGTACTGAAGAGTTGGCAGTAGCTGTTACTGCTGTTTCCCAGCATCACGTTAGTCATTGATTTACATTTCAGTTTGCCTTCAATGTACTGTATATGTATAATACAAAATTAGGGTAGTCGAGGATAACAATTTTTGGATAGTGTGACTAAATGGTTCTTTCTTGCTTGTACGAGTTTTTGTGACGTTATGTGTGAAATCCTCTTTCATTAGTAGTTTGATAAAATCATTAGGATTTCCGATTCCGAATATCTGAAAACATTAAGCTTATATCCTTTTGGATAATTAGCTGTTATTAGCTTAATGTTTTCTGATATTAGCTTAATGTATTCCTCAAATAACGAAAATGCAAAGCAAATGACCAGATAATGTGATGTTAAGGATAGTTTTGAAACTGTATTATGTTTTGAAACTAGTACTGTGACACAGCCCAAACAGCTGCACATATCGGTATTAATATCAAAATCCGAAATTATGTGTTATGACATAATTGGCAAATTAGATATTGGCAAAAAGCTAAAATTAGCCATCAACAATTAGATGAATTAGATGAAGAATTAGATGTTGATGACAATGACTTATGTTTATCAAAATGCTACTTAGGCAACATGTGGGCACTGGTAAAAAATTAATTTCCTTTCAATCCTAAGACAAAAGTGTGTGATATAAGTTAATTGGTAAAAGCTCAAACTGAAAACTCTGCAACTCTTCATTCACAGATACAAGGAGAACGCCGTGCGACTGTCCAGGATCCACCATGACAGACCCATGAGTCCTCTTGACGAGGCCATATTCTGGATTGAGTACACCATGAGAAACAAGGGAGCCAAACACTTTAGGGTCCAAGCCCATGAGCTCACCTGGTACCAGTACCACAGTTTGGACGTCCTGGTCTTCCTCCTCTCTGTTGTCCTGCTCATCACTCTTCTTTCCTTCAAGACCTGCAGTTTCTGTTTCAGGAGCTGCTGTGGCAGCAAAAGAAAGAGGAAAACTGAGTGAAGGGTCCGTCACTAATTTGACCATTGATGTAAAGTTGGTGATGCCCAATAAAATATATTTTTAAAATGTGTAAATTCAATTGTCAAAATATATATTCAACCATTTGAAATTAGGAAAAAAAACCAAACTCCTTTGTACCAAACTCCCAAACAATGTCTGCAGCTTCTGTGTCTTTTTTGAAAGACTGCAAATACAAAAAATATGCCCCATTGTGTTACTGCCTTTTTTTCATGACACAACTTTATCCAACTGTGAATCTGTTCTGGTGTTTAGATCTGTTTCAGTCCATTGTACACATTGTATGTTCACCTTAAACCATAATCTAATCCAAGTGTTATCCACACTATCTAATGCTGTACATGAGTAATGACAAAGAGGTTGTGACTCAAGTAAATAATTGACGGGCCAGAAGATTGACTGAAGAATCCTCACTGTTGTGAAACAGCAACCTGAATTGACCCAAAGCCTCTACTGAAAACTGGTTGACAGATGAATTCATATCTTTATGTGTGGACACCAAGGTTTGAAGTGCCAGCCAAAGAAGGAGGTGTTTCAAATGTTTATGGAGGAGTTTCATTTATATTTATCTTTTATATACGAGAAGGATTGCATGTGTTATGCAGAGATTTTCTCCTTGATTGGATGGTGTGGCGAAATCAGGACCAACCATGAAAAGCCTTAAAGGTAAAAAGTTTGATGTCCTCCTGGGTGACGTCTTCTTCGGTGAACTAGTCGCAAAATGTGGGAATCCCTCTGATTTTATCCTCCTACTTCTGCACCGATAACAACATTCATCACACCAGCAATGCCTTAAGGCAGACGATCAATTTCCTAAATATATTTAAAATATGTATCTTAATAGTACCAGGCATAAAAAAGATAGATAAGAAGATATTGGAGAAAATAGCAGGGTTGTCTAATAATTTGTTTCCTGACTGAAACGCAACTGCACTGAACGAAAAGAAATCAAACTCCTTGTCATTGGGTTATTCTGACCACTGCATGCAATGAAATGTCACCTCTGTATAACCCATCAGCATAGTGCTGTGTTGACCTCAGTGATAACTTGGCAGTTGCTGGAATCAAAACCTGTCACCCTCCAAACACCAATCCAATTCTTCAACCACTATGCCACCACTGCCCCCTGCTGTATGTACTGTAATGGATAAAGCACACAAACAAGGTACATACTAAAATAAACCTTTGCTTGTGATGCAGTTCCCCCAGCCAACAATTTTATTAGGCTGAGGTTTAATAAATGTGGTGGGTATACAGTATATATTTTGTCCCTGGTGGGGACCTTTTACCTTTATCCACATGCCATTTGTCCCAGTTACATAACACAAGTTGTTAAAAGTCATAGTATGCACTAAGTTCATCTTTTTAGAGTTAATAATTGCTGAGACAGTCAGTTTGGTCTGAGTGAACCGCTGTTTCTTCGTCAAACAAACACGATGGAGCTGCAGCAGCACATCTGGGTTTCCACGCTCTTAGCAGTGTGTTTTATATGGAGCGCCAACGGAGGGAATATTTTAGTGTGGCCCACTGAGGGCAGTCACTGGATTAACATGAAGACTGTGCTTCATACGTTGAGTGAGAGAGGACACAAGTTGACCGTCTTGGTGCCAAGTTCGTCGTTGTTTATGGACAAAGATGCGTCAGACTTCCAATATCTACCTTTCAATGCGTCTGTGTCGAAGGAAGAGATGAAAAAATTTGTTGAAGACTTTGTGCAATTCACCATTTATGAGATGGACCACATGAGCTATGTGCAGATATACGACAAATTTATGAAGCAGCTGAAGCAAAATGTCCAGTATGGCTTGCTGTATATGAATGGAGTGGTGAAATCAGAAGCAATCATGAAAAAGTTAAAGGACGGGAAATTTGATCTCCTCCTGGCTGACCCTATCCTCCCTGGCAGTGATTTGGTTGCAGACATTTTGGGAATTCCTCTGGTTTTTAGTCTCCGCTTCTCCTTTGTTAACAACTGGGAGCGATACTGTGGTCAACTACCGGCGCCACCATCATTCGTACCTGCATCAATGAGCAAACTGACTGACAAGATGGACTTCTCAGAGCGAGTGTGGAACACTGGCTTCTACTTACTGAACGATCTGGTTTTTAACCATGCTTTTTGGAAGGACATCGATAAATATTACTCCGATTTCAAGGGTGAGTACATTCACATTCACATGAAAGCTGGGTCAAAAATGTCATATCAGCTAATGCATTGGTGATGTCGTCCTTATTTCCCCCATTTATCTATGTATTTTTGCAGGTACGCCAACCAGTGCTTGTGAGATGATGGGCAGAGCAGACATCTGGTTGATAAGAAACTACTGGGACTTTGATTTCCCTCATCCAATTCTCCCCAACTTCAAATACGTTGGTGGGATCCACTGCAAACCTGCTAAACCTCTACCTCAAGTAAATGAGTCTTTATACTAGTTGTTGTTTAACATCAGCAGGCTATTTATTAATTACAAATAAAAAACTGATGTTGGATGTGAAATTGACTGTTATGCAATGATCTCACTAGGGGGCAGCACTTAGATGAGTGGTAGGGGTGTGTGGGCAGGTTTCTAACAGATGTACCTTAGGATGAATTGCTAGATCATTGGTACTACACAGTGTTGAAAGTTAATCCCTTTTCGACCACAAGGAAAACCCATGGTGATTGATTTGTTTCAGGACATTGAAGACTTTGTCCAGAGTTCTGGAGAACATGGAGTCATAACCTTCTCTTTGGGATCATTGATCACAAACATCACCAAAGAAAAGGCCAACGTGATCGCTTCAGCTCTAGCTCAAATCCCGCAAAAGGTCAGCAGTGCTTTACTTTAAAGACCGGCACCACCGGTCTTTAAAAATATAGCAGCTTAACTTTTCATGAAATTAATAATAATAAGTGTTCGCTGACACATGCAGGTTCTTTGGAGATACAAAGGAGAAAAGCCAGAGACTCTGGGGGCCAACACAAGATTATTTGGCTGGCTCCCTCAGAATGACCTGCTGGGTAAACTCATCTTTTAACATTTTTTCAAGACAGTTAGACCTTATTTAATACATTGCAGACATGCTATGGTTATTTCTATGTGTATAATGGATTTTACCAATCAAACACATTTGGTGTAAAATGTTACACTGTAGCCCAGAGGTAATGGAACGCCAGGGTTCACCTGCTGGACAAGATCGAATCCCATTTAGTGTACTTGGCTCCATTCAGTGGGTGATTTAGGTGGCCGTTGTGGAGACTACTTTCCCAAACCTGGTAATGGATAAGAGGACAGGGACGGATGGATGGATGAATGTCCTTTTTAATCCTCAGGTCACCCAAAGACCAGAGCCTTCATCACCCATGGAGGTGCAAATGGCATTTATGAAGCCATCTATCACGGTGTTCCTATGGTGGGCATCCCCCTGTTTGCTGACCAACCAGCTAACATGATCCACATGAAGGCCAGGGGAGTTGCACGCATCGTAGATTTGAAATCCATGACGACTGAGGACCTAAGAGATGCAATAACTACAGTTGTCAAGGACAAATCGTGAGTACTAAATCAATCCTCATTTCCCTACGGGTACTTCTGAGAAATTAATAAAGCTCTCTCTATCTACCTCGCTATCTATCTTTTGCACTGACTAATTACTTAAGGAGTCAGCGATAGCTGTTGCCGCTGTTTCCCCACGTCATGTTATATAAAAGCTTACATAAATGTAAACCAGTGACTAACCCATCAGGTGGCAGTGGTGGCCTCGAGGTTCAAGAAGTGGACTTCCACACAAGGCTTCAGGTTCGAATTGACCAGAGCATGGCACTTTCTGACCCACCTAACTTCCTGTGGGCTAAGCAGCCACAGGAAGGCTCACAGTACGGTGCAGTGTGATTGCGGAGACTGCTGCCCCTGCCCCCCGGAAATGGATAAAAGGATGAAGACAAATTAATAAATGAATAACCCACTAGGCAACACGTGGACAATGCTGTGAAATTGATTTTTTTCAATCCTAAAGCAAAAGTGTGTAATATAATTTAATTGGTAAAAACTAACTGAAAACTCTGCAACTCTTCATTCACAGATACAAGGAGAACGCCATGCGACTGTCCAGGATCCACCATGACAGACCCATGAGTCCTCGTGACGAGGCCATATTCTGGATTGAGTACACCATGAGAAACAAGGGAGCCAAACACTTAAGGGTCCAAGCCCATGAGCTCACCTGGTACCAGTACCACAGTTTGGACGTCCTGGTCTTCCTCCTCTCTGTTGTCCTGCTCGTCACTCTTCTTTTCATCAAGACCTGCAGTTTCTGCTTCAGCAGCTGCTGTGGCAGCAAAAGAAAGAGGAAAACTGAGTAAAGGATCAGTCACTACTTTGACCATTAATGTAAAGTTGGTGACTCCCCAGCCCAATCTTCTTCTTCTCCTTTCAGCTTATCCCTTTTTCTCAGGGGTTGCCACAGCCAGTCAGCAATTTCCATCTCACACTGTCCCCTGTATCCTCAACTCTAACTCCAACCTCCAAGATGTCAGACTTTGATGCGAAATCAAAGTTTCGCATCTTTCATTTGGCCAAAGTTTTATGCGGGATGCCTTTCCTGACGCAACCCTCACCATTTATCCGGGCTAACACTGGCTTGTGCTCCCTAGTGGCTGGTTTTCGGCCCCAGCCCAATAAAAAAAGATTTTGTTATGTGTAAATTTGATTGTTAGGATATAGATGTATCTTTCCATCTATCTATCTATCTATATATATGTAAGAAAAAAATTAAATCAGTTCTACAGCTTTTGTGCCAAAGACTGCAAATAAAATAAAACTGCTCTATGTGTTTGTGAATTTATTTTCGTATGACTCAACTTTGTCCAGCTGAGAATCTGCTCAGGTGTTTGTTTTCCATTGTACGCATTGTTTATTCACCTTCAACCACAATGTATTACAGATGTTAGCTATCTAATGCTGTACAAGTGTAACGACAAAGAGGTTGGACCTCAAGTAAATCATTGACTGGACAGAAGATTGACTGAAGAACATTCACTGTTGTGAAACAGCAACCATGGAGCGACAACAACACTTGTGTGTTTGCATCTTGTTGGCGTTTTGCTTGACAGGTTTCACCAATGGAGGAAAAGTATTAGTGTGGTACGCCGATGCTAGCCACTGGATTAACTTAAAGCCTATACTGGAAACACTGGTTGACAGAGGACATGCGGTAACTGTCCTGGTGCCAAGCATGTCTCTTTATATGGACACCAAGGATTCAAAGTTTCAATATGAAGTCTTTGAAGTGTCAGCCACAAAGGAGGACTTTCAAAAATTTATGGATGAGCTTTTCTATTTTTTCATATATGAGATGGAACGCTTGGGATACGTGGAGATTTTCCTTAAGTTTTCTGAGGTCATGAAAGAGAACATGGGGTACATCTTTAAGTGTTTGGACGGAGTGGTGAAATCAGAACCAACCATGAAAAGCCTTAAAGAAAAAAAGTTTGATATCCTTTTGGCTGACCCTGTCTTCTTCGGCAGTGAATTAGTCGCAGACATTTTAGGAATCCCTCTGATTTATTCCCTGCGCTTCTCTATGGTTAAAATCTTGGAGAGACAATGCGGTCAACTACCTGCTCCACCTTCGTTTGTACCTGCAGTTATGACTAGGCTGACTGATAGAATGGACTTCCTAGAAAGAGTGTGGAACTTTGGCTTCTACTTGGTGAATGATTGGGCATATTTTGGCATTTGGAGAGAAGTAAATACTTATTACTCTCAAGTAAAAGGTGAGCATTTCTATAAGTTGAAACATTCAAAAACAGCCATACTTTGTCATTTATCTTTGTGTGAACAAAGATAAATGACAAATGACAAGTCAAAGACTCAAATTCAAAAGTCATTTTGGTTAATACCGACATTGCAGGGAAAAGACAGAAGCATAATGATAATATAAATTAATGGTATAATATGGACAAGTTTGGCGGGCCTGTTAAACAAGCGTAGCTTGCCCAGGTAAGTTCTAGATGGTTCCCAACCTCTTTATTGCACCATGGTCCAGTCTGAATTTATTTTCCACTGACTAGCCTTTATGGTCCAGTGGCTACAATACCACTCAGTGAAATGATAAATACCTGATATTTCCTAAATATAATCAGCATAAAGCCACCATCTATGCATGTCTTTTAAGGCAGAGCGATTGGTCCTCAAATGGCCAAGGCAGTTTGAAGGCTCCATTGCCTTCTTTAAAGTGCAGATGAACCTGTCACAGTGGGCCCATATTTTTGGAATTCTCTGTTAAATGCAACTTTCTTTTTAGGTGACTTTCTTTTTGTCCCCTCACAGGTTCCTTTTACATTGTCCAGATTAACTTTGTTTTATGTCCATTTTGCTAGCTTTGAAGCTATTGTCTTGAACAACATTAGTCCATTTATAGTTCCTTGCCATCAAAGCAGCCACAGTGCATTCAAATAGCTTTTTAAGCTGATGGCGCTTTATTAAAAAAAAAACATTTTCCCCCGCAAAACTATATTTGTTTTTTGTCAAGAATAAAAGTGATATGTGGATTGGCAGTGGAGCTGTATGTGTGGGTCATGTGGCCATTGCTTTTTAATTGGTTTTAATTTGATCAAGTATTTACCCCCATTTATTCATTTTGACAGGTACACCATCAAGTGCTTGTGATATGGTTGGTAAAACAGAAATCTGGCTGATAAGAAACTACTGGGACATGGACTTTCCTCATCCAATTCTCCCCAACTTCAAATACGTCGGCGGGATCCACTGCAGACCGGCTAAACCTCTGCCTGAGGTCAACAGCCAAGCCAGTCTATTTAACTTCAGTTATGGATCAACAATGCATGGAGAAAACATGCAACTTAAGGTGGACAGCAATCAAGTAACTTCCCCATGTTTCCCTATAGGACATTGAAGAGTTTGTCCAGAGTTCTGGAGAAGACGGTGTGGTAGTCTTCAGTCTGGGAACATTCATTACGAACCTCACCAAAGAGCAGGAAAATGTGATCTCTTCAGCTCTTGCGCAGATTCCACAAAAGGTTTGGACGATATTATGCCCACAATACAGCCAATCAGAGAGGTTGGTATTTAAAAGGTATTCTACTGGATTTGATTTTAAAATATCTGGTTATAAAAAAAGATACCGGTATTACAGTTTTTTAAATATTTTCTTCATTATCTTCAATAAAAAACATCAAACTCTATATTGGCAAGCAAACACAAATGGCATTCCTTCTCTGCTATGCATAGGTAGTGTGGGGATACAAAGGAGAAAAGCCACAGACTCTGGGTGCTAACACAAGAATATATAAGTGGATCCCTCAGAATGACTTGCTGGGTAACTATGAACTGACACAATTAACACAAGCCACCAGGAAAAGAAGACTGACAATGTCTTGACTTTTTAACCTTTGTACTTCATAGCATTATACTAAGATAAGGTGTACATGGTAGGATGATTTTACATTATTAATTATCTCTGATTAACCTGCTATAGCAGGTATACTAATTGCTACTTTTATTTGGTTTGACATTTACAAATGAATCAAAAAAAAGTAATGGTCGTTCCATGTTCCACGGTATCTGATCAGGTCACCCCAAGACCAGAGCTTTCGTCACCCATGGAGGTGCAAATGGTGTTTATGAGGCCATCTATCACGGTGTTCCCATGATGGGCATTCCCCTGGTTGGTGACCAGCCAAGCAACATGGTACAGATGAAGTCCAAAGGAGCTGCCCTCTTCATAGAGTTGAAAGATTTGACGACTGAGAACTTGAGGGATTCGATCACCACCGTTATCAATGACCCGTCGTAAGTCCTTCATACCATCAATATTAAACAATATTTCCAACTGGTCGTTGGTTTGTTGAAATTCAACGCTTATGGAAATCAACAGACAAAGTCGTGCTGGTCCATAACGAGTGTGTTGATCAATAAGGAAACCTAAAACCACCCCTTTATATCACTATCCACAGTTATAAGGCGAACGCCATGCGACTGTCCAGGATCCACCATGACAGACCCATGAGTCCTCGTGACGAGGCCATTTTCTGGATTGAGTACATCATGAGAAACAAGGAAGCCAAACACTTGAGGGTCCAAGCCCATGAGCTCACCTGGTACCAGTACCATAGTTTGGACGTCCTGGTCTTCCTCCTCTCCATTGTGCTGCTCACCACTATCCTTTTCATCAAGATCTGCAAAATCTGCTTCAGGTGGTGCTGTGGTAGCAGAAGAAAGAGGAAAACTGAGTGATGGATCTGTCACTAATTTGATCATTGATGTGAATTAATTAGCACATTATATAATTAATAAGGTGACATTAGAAGCATTTGAATACCAGACTTGTGCACTATATTTGTCAGTACAATGCCATAGCTATTGATGTAAGAATTGAAGTGAATCTGGTTACTATCAACAAAACTATGGGAAAGTCTAGATATCAGCTGTGAATTTAACCATGAGTTACTTCTGTTGCTATCATCGACGTCGTCCAAACATATGTACATTAACAGCAGGCTTGGGCAATTATCTTGACTCTTGGGCCACAGGTGGTACTAACATTTGAGTCACGGGCCAATTCAGGGTCAGAAAGATTGAGTATTTGTGTGAACTAAGATAAATAATGAGTAAAGTATTGAATAAAGGCAAAATGCTTGTAGCTTCTTCAATACTATCTATTAGGGAAATGCTGCTGTTGCAGGGAAAAGGTAGAAAGATAATGATAATAAAAAAGTATAATTTGGACAAGTTGGGCGGGCGGGATTAAATGGCCAAACGGGCCGCATCCGGCACCCGGGCCTCAGTTTGCCAGGTCTTAGAGGAACCAAGCACTAAAATAAATAAGAAATAAATAAAAAAACTGGTGATATTTTTCCATAACTGTAGATCAACTGCACTGATGTATGTACTGTCACGGATAAAGCACAAAAATAAAGTATATACTAAAATTTTATTGCCTTGTAATGCTGCGCCTCCACCCACAAAACTTATTAAACCACAGACTTTGTATGACCTTCAAGAGCCTGTTCATGTTCAACTTTCAACCAAGAGTGTCTGTACAAAGGGTAAATACAGAGAGAATGGGCCTCATCAAGTTAATCATTGATCCCACATAGGTTGGACTGAAGACAGAACTCCACTCTTGTTCATACACGGCCATGCATCGACAACAACACTTGTGTGTTTGCATCTTGCTGGCACTTTGCTTGGCAGGCAGCACCAATGGAGGAAAAGTGTTAGTTTGGTACTCTGAAGCTAGCCACTGGATCAACATGAAGCACATACTGGACACGTTGGTTGACAGGGGACACGCAGTGACCGTCTTGGTGCCAAGCGCGTCTCTTTTCATGGACAACAAGGATTCAAAGTTTCAATATGAAACCTTCAACGTGGCAATTCCATTAGAGGAAATTGAAAAGTTCCTTGAGGAGTATTTATACTTTTCTATGTATGAAATGGATCATCTCAGCTATTGGCAGATCTATATGAGGCATATTGAGGTCGCCAAGTTGGACTTGCACTACTATTTGAAGTATTTGGATGGTGTCGTAAAATCAGAATTTATAATGAAAAAGCTTGAGGATGAAAATTTTGATGTTTTGCTCGCTGACCCTCTTTACCCCGGCAGTGATCTGGTTGCGGACATTCTGGGCATACCCCTAGTTTATAGCCTTCGCTTTTCCTTAGTTAATAACTGGGAGAGACACTGTGGTCAACTACCTGCACCACCTTCATTCGTACCTGCAGCTATGAGTAAATTGACTGATAAGATGGACTTCTCAGAGCGAGTGTGGAACACCGGCTTCTACTTACTGAACGATCTGATGTATCACCAATTTTTTTGGAAAGATATAGACGAATACTACTCTGAAGTCAAAGGTGAGATGGTGTGACCGCCGGATTGCTGCTCTTGTTTAGTCATGAAATTGTAAATACTGGCTATGAAGTAATTGTTTTGTCATTATTTATGCCTGACAGGTACCCCTACCAGTGGTTGTGAGATGATGGGAAAAGCAGACTTCTGGTTAATTCGTACCTACTGGGACTTTGATTTCCCTCATCCTGTTCTACCCAACTTTAAATACGTTGGTGGGATTCACTGCAGACCTGCTAAACCTTTGCCAAAAGTAAAGTTGACCTCAAGTTTTGAGTTATCTATGTTTCCAAACATAGGGGTAGCCACGGGTGGGCCTGGGCCCGCCCACTTGTCAGTCAGGCCCGCCCCATCCAATGAAAGGGCTGATCAAACTTGGCTATAATACTTTGGGGTTGGCCCACCCTAATTTGTTCGGGGCCCACCCATTTTTATGGGTTCTGGCTACGCCCCTGTTTCTAAAGAATCTGACTTCATATACTGTATATGTGTAAATAGTGTATATATATAAAACTAATCTACTTTACTTTGTAGGATATTGAAGAATTTGTCCAGAGTTCAGGTGAACATGGGGTCGTAGTTTTTACTTTGGGATCGATGATCAACAACATCACTACAGAAAAGGCCAACATGATTGCTTCAGCTCTTGCCCAGATACCTCAAAAGGTCAGTATGAATAAAAATAATCAATATTCTAATTGTACTCCAGTCATTTGTTTCTGCAATACAGTTACAACTGCCATTTGTAGGTTCTGTGGAGATACAAAGGAGAAACACCAAAGACATTGGGTGCCAACACAAGACTATATGACTGGATACCACAGAATGACCTGCTAGGTACATTTAACAGCCAAATATTTGTGGGAAAATTGAAGTTCAAGAAAATTATTTAAAGGGTTTATATACATATATATATACTTCTTATCAAATTAAATTAAAATGTTCCAAAATTAAGCAGTTGTATTTATCCGGCTAATGACATCTCTAGTATCAAAAATTATGTATCAGGTGCAAACTCAGGCCCAGGGGCCAAATCTTGCACCGCAGAGTAATTATATTTGGCCCGCCAGATCATATCAAGTATGTACTAGAGTTTGCCCAGCAGTATAAAGCCCTTATATACCGGAAGGATATATAGTCTGAGTGATGCTTGGTCTTTGTTATAGCACAGTCCTTTTGGTTTTTTTGTTGTAGTTCAGTAAAACCATCAAAACAAAAGGCTACAGATAAAGGCCAATGCCACTGATGCTTTATTTCAGATTTCTCATGTGTTGATAATAATAGGTGGCTGTTCTGAATTCCTGTTAACAAAAAATCTAGATTTAATTAGGGGCAGCAATTGAAGAGGGGCAAGCTTGGCAGTTGTTTGACGCACTGGCCACTAGGGGACCCGGTCAAAATTTGTTTTGCTGCAGACACTGATAGGATAGGGGCCCTAGCATTATCTTGCTAGTAACCCCAAAAGACTCTAGTGCCCTGCATTAAATATCTGGAGAAGGGGAAATATTTTCAGTCTATATTTCAGTAAATATTCAGTCTGGCCCTTGACTTCATGCCAGTTTTTAATTGTGTCTCACACTGTGAAATTGAGTTTGACACCTCTGATGTATGTGCTTTCTCCACAAGGTCACCCCAAAACCAGAGCTTTTGTCACCCACGGAGGAACAAATGGAATATATGAGGCCATCTATCATGGTGTGCCTATGGTGGGGATCCCTATGTTTGCTGACCAGCCATCTAACATGGTCCAGCTGAAGGCAAAAGGAGCTGCACTCATTGTAAATTTGAACTTTATGTCAACCGAGGACCTCAGGGATGCCCTCACTACTGTTATTAACGACAAATCGTAAGTTTCAACAATTTGGAGCATGTATCGCTCATCTTTTCTTATTTATCAAATAGTCAACAAATAAATCTGTATTTTGGTTGTGGCAACCATCACTTACTAATCAATCCTCATATTCACAGATACAAGGACAACGCCATGCGACTGTCCAGGATCCACCATGACAGACCTATGAGTCCTCGTGACGAGGCCATATTCTGGATTGAGTACACCATGAGAAACAAGGGGGCCAAACACTTGAGGGTCCAAGCACATGAGCTCACCTGGTACCAGTACCACAGTCTGGACGTCCTGATCTTCCTCCTCTCCATTGTCCTGCTCATCACCCTCCTTTTCATCAAGACCTGCAGTTTCTGTTTCCAGAGATGCTGCAGCAGCAAAAGAAAGGCTAAGAGGGAATAAATGACATTAAATTGTTTTTCAACCTTCTGTTCTACAGCTTCCTTTAGTTTATTAAACTGTTTGATGCTCAGAAAGTGCTGATAGTTTAAGTAAACTGGTGCAATATCAGGTCTTCTGAAGAAGAACAATGCGCGGGAACAGTTAAGTTGATTTCCACAGGTGTGCAGGTTTTTATTAACACCTGGGGCCAATGAGACATTCAAAGCTTGAATCTCATTGGTCAATGAGTTTACAACGATAAAGGAACACAACAATCATATTGCTTCTTTGCCTTTACTTATTTGAGAACACCAGTTTTCTTACACACATCCTTTATGTAATACATTTGGATTACAATTCAAAATTTAAACTTAATTAGTAAACAAAAAAAAAGTCATCTTTCGTGTGCACCCATTGTAGAAAAGGAACCAGGTGTATTATTTGGTTTATTTTAATTATTTTTTCAGTTTTCCATCTTCCTTGGCCTTCCATAACATTAGCTCCATGCATGCTGCAGCATCGTCTGCAGTGTCGTGTCCACATACTGGGTAGAAACATCAATACATTCTTTATTACATGCAAACAATATCAACACCCTCCCCCCCAACTTATCAACGCAAAACCTGGAACTTTTATTTGGACTGACACAAAACAACCAATGATGTGGGGGCTGTATGTTTTGCTGAAGACCCACCGCTCTCCTGGATGATCCTGCGCAGGTATTCAGAGGTCAGCTGGTTGAGGGTGCGCTTGTGGGGTGGTCCCAAACGGTGGGGAAACACAACGGATGTGTCCACCACTCTATCATGGAGCAGCTACAGCAAAGACAGTAGAAATGTATCTAATCTATACTCATGAGAAAATGATGTTTAAATTTACTACTAATCCAAAAGAATCTACAGAAATAGAAATATTTTTTATCTCAAAGGTAGCAGATCTACCATAAATATTTGCATTAATCAAAATCTCAGAGATGATATACCTAAATACAACTACATCGTGATTAGCATTTATCAGAAAGGAGTTAATTTTACCACTTTACTTTTATAACCAAAGATGGTTTCAATATGTTACATAAAAATACATGTCTGTAAAGATTCTCATTAATCCAGGCCATGGCTTCCCAAAAAGGGTTTAGGTTTGAGCAACTGGACTTTTTCAAATGAAAAACAAATGAAACGTCTATCAACTCCAAGAAGAAGTCCAGTTGCTTACATCGAAACCCTTTTTGGATCGATAAAACATACCAATGTATGAAAAGTATCTTTTTCACAAAACTTCTGTTCACACCAACCAGTTGGTTTTAAATACCCTGGACTCTGGGCTATTTATATACATGAGCAGTCATCAGAACACTGCTGTAATCACAACCCCTGCCATTAGGGGAAAATCATAGTCACCTTCAAGGCACAAAGGGCCGTTTGCAGGCCGTGTCCAATCAGAATGGTGTCGGCATTAATGAAGCTCATCAGGGTTTCCTGCACCTCCGTGAGTGAAGTGTTGTTACCTTTCACATCTTCCTCACTGATGCCTGTAAATCTTCATTGGCAAAAAACAAAACTTCTCCAGTGACCACAACTTCTGCTACAACCTAAAAGTCCTTCAACCATCCTTTATTGACATTTTATGTAACTATCTTCTTTAAAAAAAATGTGGCTGTCAAACAGACAAAGATATTTACTAATAAACAGAACATTGACATTTTTTTGGCAATTACAGTTTCAGAATATAAGCTTTCAAATCTGTCAGTATCAAAGTCAACAATAATCAGAAGTAAAATTGTTCTAAAGTAAACATCACCACATTTATATTTAATCTGGCATTTACGCCTGTGGAGCTGTGTCCAAAAACTTTTCTCCACAACTGCATGCTTTCAAAAACAAAACTGTTCAACACACTTTCCCACAATCAGGCACATTAAACACAATGGATCAGAACAGAGAGCCAACGTACCTTGTGTTATAGTCGATCACCTCACTGGCAGGTCTGATAAATGTGTCGTATATTACTTGCAGACAAGAGTTGACCACACTCACTCTGGACAGCTCCAGACCACTGACAGTGTAGGACTAACAGAAAAGTCAAACAATTCAAGCCATAACTTTTAAGGTCTGATTATGTACAGTAGAGCAATTTGAAGCAACTCCAAAAAAGTACTCAGATGTTGACCTTACCATTGCACAATCCAAAGAGTAGACCCCAGGACAATGGGTATCAGAGGACTGTCTAGCCTTGGTGGAGACAAACCCATCAAGGCTAAGGGAGTCGTGAACATGTAACTGTTGTAAGATGTGGGTAGAAAGAGGGAGCAAGAAAGAAATGAACATAATCTTGCAAATGTGCAAGTTATTTTCTTAACTTTACTTTAAAACCAAAAACACGCATAATGGAGAGAATACAGAGGTGGAAAAAAGGTTTTCAGACACACCATTAGATCTACTGTAGTATGCTGTAATATTTATTTCATGGTATATTTTTCCTCTCCATTTTTAACTTTGTTTTTACACCAAAAATGTTGTTTGAAATCCATCCAATTGTTTGTGTCTTAATGCTGCCGAAACAGATACTTACCCAATGATTTGATTTAATATTTGAGATGTGTAAAATTTCATAGGTGTCAGAAAACTTTTGTCCACCACTGTTAGTCACCTCTGCACCACTTTCGTGCCATAAGCTTTTATTATGGCTCAACAAACCAACTATTTGTCTTTGACACTCCTACCTTTCCCCTTTCTCTGACCAACCTTCAGCCCCACCTCATCGTAAACACAGCAAAGTCAATAATATCCAACCTGAAACACCTGACATCCTGGGGCTCCCATGACTCCTTGACAGCAACTGTAGCGAGTCTCCACACCACCTGGCACTACACACACAAACTTTTATTTGTTTTATGTTATGTCTTTACCATTTAAGTGATGACGGAGCATCAACCTACCTCTTTTCTCAACTCCTCTACCGTAGTGATAATTGCACTCCTCCTTTCGGACATGTTTACCAGATTTGCTTACAGAATATGTAGCTCCACATCGGCAACAGGTTCTCTTCAAAGCTTCCAACAAAATAGGATTCGAACGTGCACCTCTTAATTTATTTACTTCTGTTAGAGTTAACCTTTAGTGACAGTTCAAAAAAAAAAAAAAAAACAGAGTCCAGGAGAATATTCTACACTTACGGTCTGTGCTGGCTTTGTTATTGTCCTGAAACAGAACTGCAGAGCCAGGTTTCTCGGGATGCTGGACGGGAAAGTTGTTCTCAATTAGCATTTCCTCCGGTACAATGTAGTCACTTAAACTCTGAAAGAAGGCAGTATCACCTAGAAGACAAACATGGAGGCTGTGAAGGTCTCAAAGTTGGACAATCAAACTTTAAAAGCAAAACAGACTTACTTTTTTGTCTGCACATCTCAAGGTTAAGGGAAATTTTGCCTTTTCTTTTCTCACTCGGGGCTTTTTCCGCTGTAACATGAGGGAAGAAACGATAACAAAAAAATTACCTAAGCCATTATCAGATGTACACAATACAGATATGTACTACTTTAAAAGGCTCTGTCTACCACTAGATGAAGCAGTAGTCTGGTTTTTCAGCCTCTTCAGCGAATTCACAGCTACACTGAGATATTTCAGTTGGTTTGCACTGCGGTTGTAGACAGTTTTCTCTTCAGCAACTGCCTATTTTCGAGAAGGGGAACAACAAACATGCATAGATACGCGGCAAAACAACTAGATATTTAAACATTTGGGCTGACTCACTTTTTCGAAGGCATCATTGACATTGGGTGTGGTTTTAAGGAACTCCTCCGTAAACATGTTGACATATCGCTGGCGAACATCGTGTGGTACTTTATCTTTAGCAGGCTCACACTGCTTCGACTTGCGTTTTGTGGGCGGGGGCTGGAAAACATAAAAAATAAATGTTTCTGTAGTTTAAATGGGAGCTGTTTTTATTGATACTTGCTAAAATGTAAGTATCAATTATGTATTCATTTGACAACATCATTTCTTACCTTCACATTAACACTCTGTAAAGCAAATTGACTGGTGGCGGAGGCAGTTGGATGTAAATGGGCTGCAACGGCTGGTGGTGAGGGTCTGAGTGACTGAGCAGGAATGAGCACAGGTGCTCTAGTGTGATGTCTCTGCACAGGGGTTACTGCGGCTCTCAGGCATATTTGTTTTACACCAACAGAGTTACTCTGACCTACTGGGGTTAACACAGAAGTAACAGGGCTGTTGGCACAAGACACCGGCAAAGGGAAGGTGCCTTCTGGAAGTATCAACTGTAGGTTGTTGCCTACGTCGATAACAGCAGTTCCCAACGGCAGGTAGTTTGTGCAAGCTATTGGTAGAAAAATAAAAAGGATGAAAGCAATCATTCACTTGAAACTTGTACAATACACAAGACAAAGCTTTCAATGTTGCAATAATTATAATTCAGATGTCCATTAGCAGGAATTCCCTACCATTTAGCACAGAAACAGGTTGTGCGTTTGCAGCGATCTGAGTAGCGTGAACAGCATTAGTTTGAGTTTCAGGCTTTCGCTGAGGAGTCAAGGAAACAAACGCCTGACCACCTTTTACTGAGGTAGTCAGCGTAGACGCTCTCTGCTGCAGCAGATGGATTCTTGTCATGGAAGAAGACTGGGAACCACACCGTGAGGCTGCTGGCTCACCCAAGGGGACCAAAATCTGGGGTTCAGGTCTGCTCTGAACAGGCAACTAAGACAAGTAGAACAAAAACAACAGTAAAAAAACACATTTTATTTTCTTCATCCATTTACTTGACAGCTTTGTCAAGACAGCTTAAGCCAAATTTGAACTATTTCTTTAAAGCTGTGTTGTCTGTGAGACACGTACTGTACCTCTGTGTGTTTGGCCTCATGAGCTACCCACTTCTTTCTGGGTGGATCACTAGAGGGCACAGGCAACTCCTCCTTAAGCTAAGATGAAAAACAATAAATTTAGATACAGAAACAATCTCAGATGGTAATTATTCTGGATGTACTTACAGACACATCACTTTCTTTTTCGGGCTCCTTCACACTCTCGTTAGCCTCCATAAAGATTCTGTAACATTCTTCCATCGGGTCACTGTCAGACAGGTCTGAATAGTTGAGCTCTTCCTCTTCAGAGCTGGAGATGATTATAACATTTTCTTTCTTTGAAGGCTGGTGGCTGGATTCAGGGGGAACAGCTACATTGGCCAAATTATCAACTGAATTTTGGCTTTCAGAAGCATCTGAAGGTGATTGTTTTTGCTCATTTATAACCAGTGAGGTTTGATCATTGAAAGCTACATCCAGCAGTGCAGGGTTTTTGCTTGCCGTTTTCTGACTGCATGGCATCAAGGGCTGCATCCTTATCTTCGAAGACATCCCACCGTTCACCTCCATCTCTGTTGAATTGGTTTGAATGTCAAGTTGCTTAGATGGCAACGAAGCAGGAGAAATGTCATCGGAAGGGGAAACATCTGAAGAACTTGGCAAAACAGGTTTTGCCTTTTCCTCAATAACTGACGGGTGACTTTGCGTCAAAATACTTTCGAAAGTCTTTTTCTTGTCATTGATGTGCTTAAAACCTGCGGGCTGACTTTTGGTGAGGCCTGTTACACTACTGTCAACTGGTGTAGGTGTACTCTCAAAACCTTTGCTGGTCTTTTCAACAGCACAGTTAATATCTGGATTTTCTTCTCCTTGTTCAAAATGAAACGTGTCCTTATGCATCCCATTCGTGGCCTGCTGTGGACAATTAGGAACTAGTCTCCGCTTGGATTCTTTCAGCTGATTTTCACTCTTAAGGATGTCTGCAGTATAATCATCTTGTTTCTCATATTTACTTCTTTTTCTATCAGGTGATTGAGGGATGTCAATTATTAGAACGCGGTCCTCAGTAGGTTCATCAAAGAGCCCTGGAGACACCTTCTGGTGACAAAGAGTAATATTTTCTCTCTCTAGTGCTCCTTTTGATATCCGCTGCTTAGAAGATGAACCACAAAACCTCAGGCCAGCCGAAAAATTAGACAGGGGATCGTACTCCAAATCGGTGCTTGGTTTCGAGTTGTCAACTACATACTTCTTTAAATTGGAGTGTGCAGCCATGACATCAGAGGGTCTGTCTTCCTTTTTACATACGCCCTCAAACTTGTACAGAGAGAAGACAGGTGGAGTATTTCTGCCCTCTCCCTGTGAAGTCTGGTAATGAGACAGTCGCCTTTGCTCCAGCTCCACCTCGTGCCTCACAGCTTCTATTTCCTTGTTAATTCTTTGCAGCTCCTGTAGACTACCATCTACACTTTACAAATAACACACACACAAAAAGTGAAATGGGTCATTTAATAAAAGAAATATGTCATTGTTACGCATACACATTTAGTTTGGTTTCCGCCAGAATAAACCTGTTTGTTATGATCCGATATAAATCCTTTGGAGTTTATGTGGGCGGTATATCTTTAGGCTTGTCCCTTTTTCAGAGGTTGCCACAGCATGTCACACTTCCATCTTCCCCTGTCCTCTGTATCTTCTACTCTAACTCCAACTACCTCCATGTCCTCCCTCACTGCATCCATCAAGCTCCTCTTTGTCTCCTACCTGGTAGCTCCAACTCTAGTATAATTCTTCTACCAATGTATCCACTGTCCCTCCTCTGAACATGTCCAAACCATCTCAATCTGGCTTCTCTAGCTTTTTCTCCAAAACTTCCTGTCTGTGTTGTCCCTCTAATCACCTCATTCCTGATCCTGTCCATCCTTGTGTCTCCTAAAGAGAATCTCAGCATCTTTAACATTCATCATGGCTGGTCTCACAACTGTCCTGTAAACCTGTCCCTTCACCTTAGCTGACTCTCTTCTATCACAGATCACTCCTGACTCTTTTCTCCAGTTGTTCCTAACTAACTGTACTATTCGTCTGCTCTCTTCCACAGGGGTATAAGCCCACCCTTATATAATAAGCAAAAAAATAAATATCAGTTATTCCCAACGGTAGAAGAGAGCCAAATAATAGTATAAAAATATTTAAAACAGTGCACCCAGCTTTTTTTTCTTATATTCTCATTTTGGGTTTTCATTTCACTATAGGGGCATTTATGGTTCATTTAAAATACCGTAAAAAAAGCTTTCTAATGTTCAATAATTATATGACGGGCTAAATTCTAAAAAATACATATTACGTATTAAAATGTGCCATTTAGCTAAATAATGAAGCAAAACCTTTAATTTGATAACAAAATTTTCTTATATAAACAAATGTATTTCTTACTTTTAAATATATAACTTTGCTCAATTACAAAAGGTTAAAATGGCGCGAACGTTGCTAAGTTAGCCTCGCTCAGCTTGATAACTGACCTTCTGGATCCACGTCGACTGAAAAAGAACTTGATGTTGACTCCACTCGAGCTACTAAGTCATGTTTGTAGAAGCAATGAGGTCTCTTACAAATCCCTCGTGCGGAAAAGGGACAAGTTATATCAGCAAATAAACCGCAGCTGGGAAACATTGGCGGAAGCCCCGAAGTGCTGCGACACGACGCTCAGTTAATTAACCGTTAGTCGGTTAGTCAGGTGGCGAGGGAACGTGAAGGCAACGTCGAGGCTCGTCCGTGGCACCTATAAGCGCTACCGTGCGCGTCTTCAGGTGCACGTTCTGTAAAAAAAATTAAATAAGATAAAAACATACACTAGTTGCACATACTTTTACACTTTTAGCGTTTACATTGCCTTATTAGTTTCAATGAGCTAATAAATCCTTTTCATAATTGAATTTTACTAACGAAATAAAACATTATTCGGGAAATGCTGTTTCACCCCAGTGTTAATTCAATTGAAACACATTTACATATCTATATATATTTGGTTATATTTGATCTTAACATCAACTTGTAACAACTCGTCTCAGTACAGCTGGTTCTGATTTTTGATAAAAGGCTGCAGTTGTTACCCCAAACAGACAGAGGGCGCTGATGTTAAACAGACGTCAACTGGAAACTGCATAGACGTAAACTGTCCTGGTTGTTACACTTCCTGCATAACAAACGCTTCAGAATTTGTTTGAGTTTTTTAGACATAACGCGAGTAATATTTTCTGTCATGGCTAACAGTGGGGATGAGACAGAAGAGGATGACAAAGAGTGGGAGAAGAGTTTCTCGGAGCCCGCACCACTCGAACGAACTGATGTGTTTGGTAATACGTGAAAAAAGAGTATATTTTGGTGACCTGCGTCATACATGACAGTCGTAATAATTATTTTATTGACTTGCTCTATACGCCGCAAAATGCAGTTTTTGTGCCTATTTTGACCCTTATTTTCCGACCGATTAAAACTAGCTTTGCATTAAACCAAACAATAAAATAATATGACACACACGAAGAACCTAAAGTTCTACCTTTTCTGTAAACTTGTTAACTAAAAAAATATTTATTAATATAAAATTAAGTATGTGTCTATGTTTCTCTTAACACTCACATGTGACTTTAGGTTCTGCTCTTAACAAGACTATGGAACCACACTCATCACACAGAGTCATTTTGCATTTTGACCTGGACTGCTTTTATGCCCAAGTGGAAATGATCAGAAATCCAGCGTTGAGAGAAGTACCTTTAGGTAAATATAAACTCACTGTTTTCTTTTCTTGGAGTTATTTCCTGCATGTTGATGAATCTTCTATTTACAGGTGTTCAACAGAAATACATTATAGTCACCTGTAATTACGTGGCAAGAGAGCAGGGTCTCACCAAACTGATGTCTGTGGCTGATGCAAAGGAGAAGTGTCCTCAGCTGGTGCTGGTGAATGGAGAAGACCTGACACACTACAGAGAAATGTCCTACAAAGTGACAGGTGTGAATCAAGATCAATTTTGCATTGTGTTGAATTTTCAATCAAATTTATTTTATACAAAATACTTTTGTACCTTCTTACCTTCATTCTTACCTTCTAAAAACTATAATTTTAGTATGTTTTCATATTGTAACGATTGTATCTATTAGCAGAGGATCTTCCAACCATAACAAGCTGTATATAGTGTCAAAAAATACCAATAAACACTCACTTTTTTTTCTAATTATATATTTTTTTCAGATTCAGTTCGTACCTTTGTTCATCTACCTTTACCTCTTTGTTGTCTTAATGCAGAGCTGCTGTTGTCCTACTGTCCTCTGGTAGAAAGGCTGGGATTTGATGAAAACTTCATGGACGTCACAGAGATGGTGGACAAAAGGCTATCGGAGACATCAGATTTGAACAATTTGTGTTTTAAAGGCAACGTCTACAACCATCACAGTAAGGAGTGCCTCATAGGTCTGACTCTAGAAACTAGAAAACAGGAAATGGATTTAAAATGTACCATGAGAGTAAATACCCCAAATATATTTGCATAGTTCTTTCAGTTTAACTCAATAAAGTCATAGGACTAATTGCTGTTATGAAAGTGTTTTTTTTTTACTGGTGCAGGTGCAGATGTGAAGGCGGGTGATTATTCCAGACTGGCCGTCGGTTCACACATTGCTGCAGAGATAAGGGAGGCTATCCACAGCCGACTGGGTCTGACCGGCTGTGGTGGCATCTCCACAAACAAACTACTGGCTAAACTTGTGTCCGGAACCTATAAACCCAATCAGCAAACTACGCTGCTACCAGAAAACATATGTGACATCGTGAGTTGCCTGAGCAGCCTCCGTAAAGTACCAGGTTCTTTCAGACATTTTTGGAATAATTCAGTTATACCTTTTGTCTTCAGCTGCTAAAATAGAGAATTTTCTACAACCTATGTCTCATTTTGGTCAGTTCAACTAACGGTCAGTTTGTGACCGTGTCATTTCAGGAGTGGGTCATCAAACCAGCAAAAAACTTGAAGCCTTAGGACTGGTCAGCATCAAAGACCTACAGCTCTTTCCATTAAATGACTTGGTGAATGAGTTTGGAGTTCACTCTGCTGAACGCTTGAAGAATCTGGTCAGGGGCATCGATACATCGCCTGTAACACCTACTGGAGCTCCACAGGTATATGCAGTATGGTTCCAGTAATAACAGGTTGTAAAGAAATCGTTGCCAGTTTTGTAGACTCAGCCCCAGTACAGACCTTTGAAGTGTTTTTGTTTGTTCCAGTCACTCAGTGATGAAGACTCTTTCAAAAAGATCTCATCAACCAAAGAGGTTTTGGAAAAAGTTCAGCAACTTTTGAGCAGTCTTGTAGAAAGGTCAGGGATAATATTGTCTTTTTTTTTCTTCAAAAAGTAAATTAAAACCTTGTAATCTAAGATCTTTGTATCTTCGTATATTAGGATGCACAAGGATGGCAGACAGCCCCAAACCATCAGGCTCAGCATCCGCAGGTATTCTGCAAATATCAAGTGGCTCAGCCGTGAAAGCCGCCAGTGTCCGATACCTTACCACATTGGACAGAAGATCACCTCTGGTAAGTTGTTTCACTGGCTGAAACACTGTTAAATCACTAGTGAATTTTCCAAAACTCAAATCATAATTTTAGGAACTTATTAAACTTTATGGGCTGAATATTTTCCCAGCTTTACTTGTCAAATCAATTGTTTTTGCTGTCGTTTACACTTCTTGGACCACCATTATATAATAATATGCAAGAGTTGCATTTGGAATGCTATCTTAATAGGTGGCTGTAAAGATGCTGTGGTCCTCCTGGTCCCATTGGCCATGAAGCTCTTCCAGAAAATGGTGAACAGCAACTCTCCCTTTCACCTCACCCTCATCAATGTTTGCTTCAGTAACCTGCAGGCCAGGGGAGTCGCTGTCACAGGAAAGGGCTCAATAACAGCTTTCCTGACACACGGCGTATCTCCCAAGAAAACACCTGTGTGCTCTCCACAAAAGCAGGTAAAGAGAAGAGAATGAGATGTTTCTGTAAGAATGTTGAATCTGTAAAAAGAGAGAAAGAGGGATGGCAGGCAGATTCTGTCCTGGGTGAGGATCCCCCTGAGGTTTCTTCTTTTTTTTCCCTGTCTTTTTTTTTGCTAGTCTATAAAAGGAGGGGTTATTTCCTTGTTTTTTTTTCCCAGTTACTGCATCTTGTTTTAGGCATAATTGTTTGTAAAGTACCTCGAGGTAAGGGTTATTATGATTTGCCACTAAAAACAAATAAAAGTTGAGTTGAATTGAGAAAAATTGCGAAGTTAACACAAGTGAAGTTTTCACTGTGTTTTACTGATGCCAATTAAGACTCATTTCAAATTTCTCTAATCTGTCTATTGTATATTTCTATTCTTCAACTCTACTATCATATAATTGTATGGGAATTGGTGCTACAGTCTATTGAGGGTTGATAGCAGTGTGGATGGGATGTTCCCAAAGGGGGAATTTACTCAGAAATTATATAAAAACTACTAATCTTCTCAGGAGAGGGGCCTCTGTATTTGTTTCACTTTCCTTGAAAATAATAACGAGCTTCTTCTTCTGGTTTTTCTTACAGAATGATTCCTTTGAAGCTGACAAGAAGCAGAGCCTGACCCGTCAACCTGGCGTGCTACGCAACATATTTCTACGTAGCCAACCAAAAATGTTGACCGCAAAAAGCACCCAAGGCTCAGAGTCAATATTACACAAGCTCAAGAGGAAACAGAGCTGCGATGAGGCTGTGGGGCCTAACCTTCAGAGAGAGTTCAACAAAGCAGGACCAGATTCTGGTAACAAAAGTTACAGTGTATCCAACCAGATGCCTCCAAATTGTGAAGCTGAATTGTTTAAACCTGTGCCTCAGGATGTCCAACAAAGACTGCATTCTTCTCCTTGCATAAACTCTCTTCCTAGTACTTCTGCCGACTCGTCTCAATCAAGTAGAATTGCTGATGTCGCCCAAAAGGCTGGAAACACGTCACCAAATACTTTCACACACTGGAAGGTTTTTGAAGACACAGCCCAGACTGGTAATAAACCTGATCCATTATCCACAGCAGCCATGATGGATCATGACGGGCCTGTGGCTGTGAGTGAGGGCTCAGTGACAAACACAGAAAGAGGGAGAATGCCATTCCCCTTGTCTTCTGACTACAAGTTTCCGGGAAATGTAGACCCTGAGGTGTTTTCTGAGCTTCCTGCAGATGTTCAAAAAGAGTTGATGTCTGAGTGGAAACAACAGAAACCTGTACTGAAAGCTACATCGTCCAGGAAACCAGGAGCAGTCCCCAAAACCAAAGATAAGAAATGTGCAAGAAAAAAGAGTCAGAGCAACAGTCTGCTGAACTACTTCAAATCCAGTTAAAGAGATGACTTGACCAGCCACCTCTGCACCGAAAATGCTAAGACTGCAACTGTGAAGTATGTTGATTAAAAAATATATATTTTTCTAATGTATTTTCCTTTTATATTTATACACATCTACTTCTATCATTTCATGTTTGCAGCTTTGGACATGATGTAAATGTAATCTTCAGACAATAAAAGGTGGTGGTGTTAAAATTGTACAGAAATTAAAATAATCGTTTCTAGGCGAAGTAAATATTGTTGTTACATTCTTAGGTTGTCGAGAGTTTTAAAAAGCACTCCTTAAAAACATATTGTTCTAAGACGTGAGCTGCAGGGTTTCAGCAGCTGTTTGATAACAACATACTTTGGGGCAGTGGTGGCTTAGAGGTTAAGGAACTGGACTCGGGTCCGGAAGGTTCCAGGTTTGAATCCCCCAACTGCCAGGTTCCCACTGAGGTCCACTGAGCATGGCACCGTCCCCACTCACTGCTCCCCAGGTGCTCAAAGCTGCCCACTGTTCACTTTGGTGAGTTTGCCTTACTTTGAGCAGACATTTATGAGTGATTTCCCTTCTGTGTGTCAAAGTTGAAGTATGAAGTAAGGAAATTGTGAATGAATGGCAGCCACAAGAACATTAGCCATCAACATTGGTTTTGCTTCCTTGACTGTTACATCAACATAATTTAATTAAAATGCTGTATTACAGCCCTGGAGGGAAATTCCTTTCATTTCTAACATAAAGTTCTGTTGTTGTTGTTGTTACTTCATCTTTTCTTGTCAATAAATCATCCATTTTCTTTTCTCTTTTCCAAGTGACTCCCTTATTTGTTGACACCATCAGCACAGTATATACGACCTGGGCTTATATTTACTCATTTACGTCTTTTCTCAGTGTTGATCTGATGATATATACACATTACATACATATACATATTTTCCAGGCTATTTATCAATAAAAAAGATGTTAAAGATGGTATCTCTACCTTAACTGTCTTATGCTTATAGAGTGCAATCTTTTAATAGAGATTTTATTAGGATTTCAACTGTTCAGAATGAGTCTTAGGAACTCTGCTTGAGAGAAGCAGGATTACTTCTCTGAGCTTCTCCTAAGTGGGGCGTGTTTGCTGGTTGAATGATTTTGAGTAAAAAGGCACACATTATTCATCAACAAGTTTTTCAAAGAAGCTTTTTTTTCCTCCTACCAGAAAAGGCAAGGACTGTAAGTGCAGCCCAGCTCAGTCCTCGTTGGCTTCAAACCCCTCCCAAGGATCACACGGAAAGTTTCAGGATCCTGGACGAGCCATCACATTGTGATAGTGATGATTTCAATTAATCGGGAAAAGTTGAGCAACCTCTGAATGGATGTGGACGCTTGCTACAGACTGACTGGTAAGTGGAGTTTTTTTTGGACACTAAGGTGTGTTGTTGTGATAGTTGTGTTTCTGAACTGTGTTTTATTACAAAATGTTGTGTTTTTATTTATTTTTTTTTCTTGTTCATAAAATAATGGCATTTCTATTGTAGTGGATTTTGCATCACTTAAAACTTTTTTACTCTTTCTTTTTAACTTTCTTTTACAAAAACAATGATAGCCTTTATCATAATAATTATTTTACAGTATATTAGGATCAATGTGTTGTCTTATCATTATTAAATTATCAAAAAATCTGTTAAGAAAGTCTAAAATACATACATCTTTTAGAAACTTAAAATGAAAAAAAGAAAAATCCTTAAATGTTCTCCAGGTCTATCTTTTTCTTTTCCCAATGACATGTTACCGTGTCTTATACAGTATAACCTAATCTGATTTTCACACTGTCTTGACCAGTCTGGTGTCACACAGTGATGAGCTGACTGTAACAAGCTCTGTACGTCAATAGAAGGAGTTTTGTCTGCCAAACAGCCCGTGCTTTTTTGCGTTTGACTGCTCATGTGGAAGCCCAGCTCCAGTCATGTGCTCGTCCCTCTCTGATCACCGCCTAATAAGCAGGGAGTTTAAAAAAAAATTCCCTTTCAAAGCTTTCCTGTACCTTATAATAGGAAAAACATGAAGCTTAGGTGAAAGAATTTCACCGTTCTAAACATAGTTTATTCTCCCAAATTAAATTACACTAAAGCAACTGAGCACAGTGCAATGACTACAGACTGAAGTGCCAGGATCACTGCTTATTGGTTGGTTCTGCATAGTTGGATTAAGGACAAATTTGTTTGTCTCACTGCAGCAGATTATCAACTTATGAGAATCATATCTTTTTTGCTGCCTCACTCAAATTCCACAGGACCAAATTCCTTATTTTTTATTTATTTCAATAAAAAATATATATATATTTTTATTTTGCTTTTATTATATTTTACCTTAGAAACATGTAATAACCGTAAGAATCATCATTGTTTTCTTCCAATAATGAAAACTGAAAAAAAGATGAAGAATTTGCAGGGGATAAAATGCTGTATATTAATGTAAGAGTCACTAGATGGCAGCATTTCAGCTTAATTCTGATTTAAATAATGTCATACTCATACTTTGTATAGATAAAAAAATATCACTATATTGGTTGATATTGTAATCGGACATCAGGTTCGGGCAATGTCCACATATCAGATATTGGCAAAAAGTTCATATCGGCCATTTCTAGAGTCAACATTTTCCATCTCACTCTGTCCTCTGTATCTTCTACTCTAACTCCAACTACCTCCATGTCCTCCCTTACTGCATCCATCAATCTCCTCTTTGTTTCCTACATGGTAGCTCCATCCCTAGGATCCTTCTTCTACCGATATAACCACTGTCCCCTCTGAACAAGCTTTTTCTCCAAACCTTCCTGTCTACATTTATTGAGTTTTCATTTCCCACTCAGTAACATTGGAACTACAGAGAAAAGCTTTGCTGTTTTTCTATCATTTGATTTCCTTTTGTGTGAATATCTGGGGAAAAACAGGTTGAGTTTTCAGCTGCGCCATGGCTGACTGGGACTACGACTATCTGATCAAGCTGCTGGCACTCGGAGACTCAGGTGTTGGAAAGACAACCTTCCTCTACAGGTACACTGACCACAAGTTCAACCGCAGGTTCACAACCACAGTAGGAATCGACTTCAGGGAAAAGAGAGTGGTGAGTACAGGGTCTCTGCAGCAACTGCCACCTATAATATTGGTTTGCATTTAAAGTGGGTTTGGATCAGGAAACCGTGTGTTTTGGATCAGATTTACACAGGAACAGGGGCCGATGGGACGACCGAGAAGAACTTCAAAGTCCACCTCCAGCTGTGGGACACAGCAGGCCAAGAAAGGTGAAGTCCCTGTTTATTCAATATGGCGTTTTCTTACTATTTATTCACCTTTGATCTGAGCTGTATTGAGCTGTATTTAAAAGTGAAAGTCACTAGATGGCACCATTGCAGCTCTTTAATTGATTTACTTCATTAATCTGGGTAGTCTCTGCAGAAAATAAAGATAGACAAATAGATAGATAGATAAATAAAAATTGCCAGACCTATATTGCTTAGCAGGTAATATTAATGTGACAATTTCACAGAACCTGACACCAGCAATATGACATCCCTACTTTACACATTGTAAAGTTTTAAGGTTTCAAATTCCAATACTACATGTTTGACTATATTGTGCAATATAAAAATCATGCAATACTATGTAAACCAGGGTTAGGCAAATAATTTGACTCACGCACAAAATTGGGTCCTCAAAGTTGACACAGGGGCAGTGAAAGCAGCAAATAGGTGGAGGGCTAAAATTAATGCTACATTAAAATGAAACGCAGCGTTTAGAGATATAGTGATAATAAAAATGTATGATAATGTAGAAATTGTACTGTCACTTTTTTCTTAAAATCAAAGACTTTTTTTGGAATTTCTTTCTAAAAAAGATTTAATTCTATTATTTTCACTTTTATGAATGCTAAAGTGTCTTTCACTTGGTTCACATGATTTAAAAAAAAATGCCAGTGAAAACAAAGAAAGAGATGTCTTGCTTTTCTCTTTTTTGCTAAGTTACCCGAGCCAATCCTCATCTAGATGAGAGTGTAAAATTAAAGTGCAAGTTGTGTTTTTAGGTTCAGGAGCCTCACCACAGCTTTCTTCAGAGATGCCATGGGTTTCCTGCTCATGTTTGACTTGACTAATCAACAAAGTTTCCTCAACGTCAGGAACTGGATGAGTAAGTGAATGTCACACGGGTCGGCTCAGCCTCCTGTCAGCAGTCTTGTTTGTCACACTTCTTGAAGCTGTAAAAAATTGAAATGTAAAAACACATGCGTGTCACTGTGCCTTGAAAGACTTACTCTGTGTCCATAAAGGTCAGCTCCAGGCAAACGCATACTGTGATAATCCGGATATAGTGCTGGTGGGAACGAAGGCAGACCTACGAGATTTGAGGGATGTTCACGGCAGACAGGCCAGGGATCTGGCCGACAGATACGGGTAAGGCAGACTTCAGAGGGGTGAGACCCTAAGAAGTTCACTTCAGAAGTTCAAAACAGAATACAAACATATTAACATATGCTGTCAAGGCTGGATTAACAGAATGGGCTAAAGAGGCTGCGGTCCTTGGCCACCGGGAGTGCTCATGTTGCATAGAAGTGACTAAAATTTTTCGAAGTCAACTTATACTAATTTAACTCTACTTCGAGTAGAATATAAATGAGCAAAAAATGTCAAGTCAAAGGCAACACAAGGGAGTTGAGGGACTTCATTAGTTTCTGGTTGTTGTTGGAGGGAACTCTAGTAGTTCTACTCCTCTAGACCAAAAAAAAACCTCTTTTAACTCCAAGAAGAAGTCCAGAATCCTTTTTGTTTATCATGACGTGGATGAATGAGAATCTTCACAGATGTTTTCAATAAAGTTATTCCGCTGTATTGAGACATCGTGAGATAAACGCAGGTTCATGTTTTTTACTAATGTAATAAAGGAATCTATAAAAATATACATTTATCAATTTCAAAATGTACTTCCACAATTTCAAACCCATTTCTCCATGAACAGAGGTGGTAAATTGATCTGAAACAGTGACCGGGGCTCTAGTATGTAGCTCTTTACAAAGTCTTACACAAACAAACCTCCCGTGAAATACGTTAAAGTCTATTTTTCCTCTGTCTTCTTTAGCATTCCCTACTTTGAAACGAGTTCAGTTACCGGCACCAACGTGGAACGGGCGGTGACCACACTCTTGGACATGGTGATGAAGAGAATGGAGCAGAGCACCTACGCAGGCCGAATGTCGGAAGCCAACGGCAAACTTTCTATTTGCCACAGCATGGAGGAAGCTCCGGTTAATCGAAGCTGCACCTGCTAAGCTTCATCTTCTGCCGTTGTCCTTCTCAATCTGTAGTCCGACGTGATTTGGAGATCTATGAAGGTTATGTTAGGTTATGTCGAAGAGCAGCTAACGTTTACAGATGATCACCAGCACCATCAAGTGGTGAAGTTTTGGATAAATAAAATGTTAAACCAAATTTATTTACCAGTAGTAGCGTAGTTAAGTGCTTTGCCAAAATGGCGATATTCTTTAAACTGCCCTCCTCCTGTTTAATATCCTATTGTATTCAAGAACATCACAAATGTTTTTTTTTTATTATGTTTGTTAGTAGATGTTATATTATTATTAATATTGTTGTCGTATATCATACAGAAATCGAATTTAGAGCGTGTTTGTAACTGTTTAAAACAAGCTAACTGTAACTGTAATCCACAAAAACGTTTTAATATATTATTCAGTCACTTAGTTACTTCAGGAAAGGCAGACCAGCAAGTAAGGCTTTAATTTTATATAACTAACATGAAGAACAACAAGTGGTAATGGGGGGGGAAGAAATCCTCTGTAAGTGATCCATATCATATTAAATTACGTGTAAGAGCAGCTAACGTTTACAGATGATCAACAGCACCATCCAGTGGTGAAGTTCTGGGGATAAATAAAAGGTTAAACAAAATGTATTTACCTTAGCGTAGTAAAGTGCTAATATACTTAACAGCTAAACACTTTGCCAAAATGGCGCCCTACTTTAAACTCCCCTTCTGCCGTTTAAAATACAATTGTATTCAAGGATATAACTAAAGTTTTTATTTTTTACATTATGTTTGCTAGTAGATATTATATTATTATTAATATTGTTGCCGTATATCATACAGAATGCGAGTTTAGAGCGTGTTTGTACCGGTTTAGATCGAGCTAACTGTAACTGTAATCCACAGAAACGTTTTAATATATTATTCAGTTACTTAGTTACTTCAGGAACGACAGACCAACAAATAAGGATTTGATTTATATAATTAACATGGGGAACAACAAGTGGTTATGGTGGGAAAAAAGAAATCCTTTCTAAGTGATTCATATCAGAGAAAAATACAGACTTTATTTGACACACTGAGGCATTAATGGAAAGAGTATGCAGGCACATCATGTATTATTAACATGAAGTATAATCTTACATCATTGGAGACACGTTACATTTCATATATGAATGATTGTTAAAAACGAATCCACGCAGTTTCTGTGACTTTTATACAGTATGTACATAAGCAGCCAAGCGTGTTAATGCATTAAGAACCAAAGAACAGAATGCAGTGTTAAAGGGTTGTTGGAGATGGGTCCTGTTATAGTGCTGCTGTGTCAATAAACACAACGTATATCTGACTCTACGGTCATATTGTAAATGTAAGTCGCAAACAGCTTGTATGTCGTAGCGAGTGCAAGTTTAGTTTGACGAACAGGAGACACATTAATGAAGGAAAATGTCCAACTTTGACATTGGCAGTGGAGGACGTTCAGCGAGTCCCAGATAAAAAGATACCATTGTAGGAAATATTTTAGTTCCATGAAAAAAAAAATCTTTTTAATTTGACTTTTGTTGTAATCAGTCATGGTCTTTGGTTTACCTGATAAATGTCAAGTATGACATCAGAATGTGGCCAAAGTCACATGTTTCTGGTAGCCAACTATCTTGAAGTTAAATCCTTGTGGTAAACAAATACAAATCCAGTGGGGACACCGAAATACAAGTTGAATCCGTCAGGTAGCACTTTTATGTTGATTCACTCTTATGTAGATAACATTTTTTTTCAATAAAAATAATCTAATACCAATTATTAATCCCCCCTGCCCCCAGAAATATACTGTATATGAATTAAAACAATTATCTAGAAATGAAAAAAACAAAGCTATGAACAAATATATTAATAATATAAAATAATATTCATTTAGAAAACATTTTTATTGTCACAAAAATATGTAAAGTGACCAAGAGAGGTACGGAGAATTAGTGAGCAGTGATGATTGGGAGAGGACTGGGAGAGAGGATTGAGTTTAGATGATAGAAAGAGAGAGAAAGTCATGGAAAAAAATGGCAAAAAAAATATCAGACCATCCTTTCAATTCCTTGTTCATTTCAATGTCTGGTACCACTAAAGGGACACATGTTTGGACAAATATAATTTTTATCCAAAACAACAAAATAAATTCATAAGTGTTTAATTTCATAGCTGACATGCATCCACGTTCCATGGCTTTCTTGATAGTAACCAAAATCACTTCAGTTCTTACATCAATAGTTGCAGTATTGTACTGCCAAAGACAGTGTAATTGTTTACCTGTTCATTGTATTCTCCAGGTAATACACCTTCAGTGGTATCAGGCATTAAAATAAAGAAGGAATTGAAGAAAATAAGCATGGTCTAATGATTTGTTTCATTGCTGTTTCATGATAAAAGGAAAATCTTGCAAATCTTGTTGACTCTTAACAGGTTTCTCTTAATAGTTTGAGGATCTCATATCTAGGGACCCCACTGTATCCGGAACCTGTTGCTTTTCCAGGTCCAGTGAAGGTGAATTTTTTTTTTCTGCCACCTTTTGTATGGCAGGCCACTGTCCTCACTCTAGTCAAGGTTGTTGGTGAGGGGGAGCGCTCTGATCAAATGAAAGACCTAGTGATAATTATTGGATACACAAAAGTCAGCAACTTCCTGCCATGTCAAATAAGAATAAACACAAAGACCACACTTACAACATCTAGTGAGTATTTGACCTCAGCTCGAGTCAGAATTAGAACAAGGACCAAGCACATGATTCCCAGTCAGGAGACATTCATGTGGCCAAGCTTTCTCTGTCATCGTGGGTTCGGTCAAGTCTGGCCCGATGGACCGGACGGATTCTGTGAGCACTGAGATAATCCGCACTCATAAAAAAATAAAATCTGTTTTTCGTAGTTGATCTACAGAGTTTTGGTCCCATGTGGAAGTTAGCAGTAGGTGTTTTGAGTCGCCTGGAAATGTTCATCATACAAATACACCGTGGTAATAATCAAACAGGCCCCCAGGAATACAAACGATTAGCAAAAAACAAGAACAACCTTCCAAAAAAGTTGTACAAAACTAGCCGTAGAGATTTGTTAGTGCTTCACATGCAATGTCATTTCAGTGGACCATGCTTTTTATACAAGATGCAGGAAGTGATAGTACATTTAAGTCTGTATATATAATAAACTATATATTTCTACATGATGCATAAATAACCTCCCTTCCTCCAATCTCAGTATCATATTAACAGACAAAACTGTTGATTAAACTATATCCAAAATGTTATGGGTTTTAAAAGGGCTTCGCCACATTAGGACTTATATTCAGGTCAGGCCAATAATTTGCCTCAGGTTTTCTTTGTAAATTTACTGATATATTGATCGTGAAAGTTTCTCTGATGTCCTTTGAAAACAGGGGAAGGTCTTGTTTTCATTTCGTTGCATTTACAGAAAAATACATGCGCTCGTGGTACTTGGTTACACAGTTGTTTGTTTGAAGTGCCATCGTAAGGACACGTCACCTCAATATAAGTTCTACTGTGGCTACTGATGCATTTTTGTTAAACAAATGTTGTTGTTGTGACTACTTTCCTAATAAAAATGACATTTACGCTCAATGTCTGTGGATCTTTATGGCTTTTACTGGAATGTTATATTTTATTTCAAAAATTTTATCGCAAAAAATTATACCATCCAAAAAGTTTTCCCAAGAACGTTTCATTAACTGTTTACAGATTGTACAGAGAAGCTTTTGTGTGTGTTACCAGTGTGATCGTCCGGTGACAATAGGGTTCATTGGCAAATTCCAATAATGAACCCAAGACTAACTGTTAGCATGAAGGGAATGCAATTTTTCCGTGAATATCCACTCAAATCAGGGACAGAATCCATGTAAATGTGTGGGTCTGTTTGTAGTCCTGTAAACAACTACAACTTTGTACCTCATGTGGGAAAAAAGACCTGGAAACAGGACTGCAGCTCTCGGAGATTACAAAAAAACACTGATCTAACTCCTTCCCTGAGATTAGGCAGTGATTTGAATGCATTATCAACGTTTATATCCAGATTCTTTTGAAAAAGTAAAGCAACAGACGTGGGAAAAAAATTGACTTTCTCTGTTTCTGCAGCAGGATCTCCCGCAGGCTCCGATCATTTTAGAGATTTGTTTCATTCAGGCTGTTTGTAGTCATGCTGGAGATGCTCCACAGAGTCAGCAGCAGAAAAATTCCATCAATGCTGAACACAACCATAATACATTTCCCAAATGATCCGAATGATATCATATGATATTACGGCATAACTTTGTCTGTTAAAAGAGGATATACATGTGTCATGCATGGAAGAACTAAACCGAAGAGTTAACTGAGCTGATGATTCTGTTCCGTGTCCTCTTGGGTCCAACACTGAACGTCTAGGCAGTGCAGTGTGTCAGACTGAGTTTGGTCACTCCTTCCCTGTGCAGCTTATAAAGCAGTTTGAACTCACTGGGCAGCTGGTGGGTCTCCTGCCACTTAGTGGTGAATTTGGTCCCTTTCTTGTCGTAGTAGTGGTAGGGCAGATCTTTGCCTGTGTTGGGGTCCCAGCCGAAGGGCCAGAAGCCGTAGAGATGGATCTCATCGCACATGGCGTAGGCCAGTGTGTACATGAGTATGCCAGTGCTGAGGCGTTTAGGGGAAAGGTTTTTTGTTTTCCAGTATCTGTAAGGAGAGGATAGGATGGTTGTCAAGAGCAGGAATCAAATCCAAAACACTTTGTGTTGTCCACACATCATCGAACGCTTGGATATCTAAGGCAGCAGCTTCAAAAAAAATATCAAACCTTTTTTGTAGCAAGTACCAGTCGGTCAGTATTAGCCAATATGTGGATAAGTAATTATGCATCATCATAACAAGATCAATACATTGTTAAAATTAAAAAAAAAAAAAGATTTTAGTCTAGATTTTAGTCTCTCTTTTGCCTATAGAGGGTGCCATGAAAGGCTATTTTAAAGGTATTTCAGTGTTTACAGTAGGCATGATTTTTTTTTCACCATAATTGAGAAATAGTCAATCTATCGCCTATTGACCGAGATTTGGTGGAATTATGGAAAGAAAATAAAACCCCTGATCTGAGGGCCAGGCTGTTTTTTTAACAATAAAGCAAGAAATATGACAATACAATGTGCGTGGAATTTAGAAACCTGGAATACCATGGGATCAGGAACCAGAGCCACTCTCTGTGTCATATAAGAAGGACACAGAGTTCCTAACTTGAAAGAGATCCAAACCAGAAAGGCACAAAGTGGGTAAAAGAAAAAAACCAAAATAGATAATTTTCTGGAATTAAAAAAAAATTAAATCTCCCTACCACAACTGCCATCGCAGGGCTGAATATCTTTCCTCATTTGAGGACAGTCAGAGCCAGCAGCCTGGTAATGGTGACAGTGTCGAAGACCATCTACCACGGGCATCCATCAACATGATGGTTTCTAATGTAATCCACAGAAAATCACATTCATCAAGGCTAATTAGCTTCTGCAGCTGAAGCCAAGACCAGCAGCTGGGTTCTATATTTGGGCTTGAGAGAGAAGCTGAAGCTGAAGAAACGAATCAAGGCACATGGAACATGGTGTTACAATTACCTGACCAGTGTAGAGCCATTAGAAGCTAAGCCCAAACCACACACTGGTTAGCATCACAGCAATAGCCAAGAGATACATGTTGAGTTGGGGTGTGAGGGAGTATATATACATATATGTATATGTATATATATCATTTTTCATATGCACAACCCATGAGTTGGAGTTTGAGATTGATCAAAAGGTCCCAATACTGCCATCTAGTGTCATTTGCGTTAATATACAGCTGTTTATCCTCCAAACAATTTTTAGTGCACACTATTTTGGCCAAATTAAGGTGTTGCATTATCAAGATATCATCATCAGAGATAAAACTCATTAAGATTCTCACAGATACAACATAAATGCTTACATTGGGCTGATAATGTCGATCATCCCTGATATTGAGTTGTTACAAATAGCACTCATTTCAACTTTATTCACCTCAGGTCTTTGGTAAATTGGTACGGATTTTACATTTGGAAAGTTCTTGTGTTAACAGCAGGTCTGATGCAACAGTGTGCCCCCTGCAGGCACTAATTATGTGGTTCCTCTAGGACTTGGACCTGCTTTTGATACAGGCACGCTTATTGCTTCACTATGAAACTATCAAAACCTGGAGTCTGTTGAAATCTTTCCACCAAAAGAGAAATTAGCAGCTTGGACCCGAAATGCACCATATTGTCAGTGTTCATGCAGGTGGTGAGCCTACAGAAAGTTATATAGGTTGGAATAGAGGTATGCAACCTCGCAGCTGGTGGATTCAAACCTGAGGTCTTGAGGACACAAGTCTGCTTCCTTAACCACTAGGTACCATAAAGAGAAGTTTCCTTCTTGGAACACACAATGTTTAATCAAAGACTGTATGTCAATCATACTTTAGCTCAATTTTTCCTCTAAATAGGATCGCAATTCATGAAATTTACTGTCTTATGTATAATAAGACTCACAGCCAGTGATTCAGGCCAAAAACTGTTTACATCATTAATCAAGTGAGAAGGAGACATTTTACACTGGACGCTCATTCATTAAGAACGACTGCACTTTCTATTTATGGACCATTGCTCTACAGCTGCGAGTTTTGGAGTTTAAACAACCTTCATACGGTTTAAATTTAAATATTAATACAATTTTACATCAAAGCTCCTGCACAGTCTTACTTGTTGACATCATGCATGATGTTTCCCGGCCAGGCCAGCTTGACCTTCAGCTGGCTCTTATGCTCCACAAAGAAGTCCACCAGGGTCCTGGTCACTGTGGCTGAGGTATGAAGAAAGAAAGCAGGGATCCACAGAATGGCTCCCTCCAGCTTCTTCAGGTTGAGGAAGAAGTTATTTCTGTCTTGTATGGTGAGCAGGTTGTTGTAGTACCTCTCCAGGATGCTAGGGTTGAAGGTGGTCAGGTTGGTCTTCTTGCCTACGTCCTTGGAGTAGACCTCCGTGGGGGCAAAGTTGCAGCGGAACACAAAGTCGGCCTGGTCGATCTCCGGCCCACAGTGACTTCCTGTCAGGATGCCACTGTTTCCCACCACAGCACACATGCTGTAGTGCTTGTTGAGGATTGGGGAGATGTCTGGGAGCAGGGACTTGAAGTTGTTGCTAATGGAGAAGACGTATTTGTGGCTGGAGTAGTCAAAGTGCATCAGTTGTCCAACCCGCACACTGTTCTTGGTGAGGGAAAAGTTGTTGGGAATGTCAATGTAGTTGAATATATCCTTCCTGAAATTAGAAATTAGAAATAATAGTTTATAATGTACACAGCTCCCATGTCACAACAGCATTAACCTTTACTTTTTTAGGGATGTCCAATATTAACTTTATCCCATAACCCAATATGCTGATATTTTCCAAACACACTTTTTTAATTCCAATACTAACAAATAACGATATATCCTGGTATATATTGATGTATATAGTATCCAACGATTGTTGCTACTATTTAAATGGGCTGCAATGCTGCCATCTAGTGACCTTCGCCTACACTTACAGCTGTTTATTCCCAAAACTCTTTTTAGATGAAACCCAAACACTGCCTTGTCAGGTTTTGATTATCGGAGAAAAAAGCCGATAACGATATACCACACAATAAGCTAATATTGGGCCAATTTCATCAAACAGTCAGGAATAAAAAAGGGGAAAAACAATGCAAGAAAAAAAAACCAAATACAATAATACAAAATTTACCTATGCTGATAAAAAGCTGTCTTGTTGAACTTCCATTTTGAGGATTTTCCTTGCAGCTCGTCATTTAGGGCCGTGGTTAAAGGTATGAAAGACGGATCCATGAAATTCATAGCAAACTGAGACCTGAAAAACAAAATGACAAAATTTTGTTTTATTAAATTAAACATTACCAGAAGTAAATTGAAGGAAGATCAGATCTTTGATCTGATTGCAACTTTCTAAACTTTCCACGTGGTTCCTATTGCAAAACACCAGGCTGAAACGAAGCCCCAAACCATTTCAGAGCCAATGCTATAGATAGACAGAGGTTAAACTTTTAAAAATGTATTTTCTTAGACTTTTCCTCTGGGTTTTCTCTCCCTATTTTTCTTGTTCTTCTTTCAGCTTGTCCCTTTTCCAAGGGTTGTCACAGTGAATCATCTTTTTCCATCTTCCCCTGTCTTCTGTATCTTCTACTCTGACTCCAACTACCTCCATGTCCTCGCTCACTGCATCCATCAATCTCCTCTTTGTCTCCTACCTGGTAGCTCCATCTCTAGGATCATTCTTTTACCAATGTAGCCACTGTCCCTCCTCTGAGCATGTCCAAACCATCTCAATCTGTCTTCTCTAGCTTTTTCTCCAAACCTTCCTGTCTGTGTTGTCCCTCTAATCACCTCATTCCTGATCCTGTCCATCGTTGTCTCTCCTAAAGAGAACCTCAGCATCATTAACTCTGCATCTGAGCATCTTTAATGTAGATTAAGTGGAAGCAGACTTTTAAATGGACAAAAAATTAAAGAAAAATCATTTTTTTCCACCAGAAAATACTCATAAAATTCTATATATATATTATATAGATACGTAGCTTTATTAACATTACCTGTATTTTTTTTAACACACTGCAAAAACAGACTAGAAAAAACAAGTGTACAAAACATGAAATGTGTCTGGCACAGTGAGTCCACAGACGAGACTGTTGCAGTTCTGTGAATTCCACCTGCATCAGCTCTTTCAGGGTAAACACACTTGTGCACTGCCCTGTACTGAGTGTCTTTATATACTGTAAGCTTCCTTGGCCGCTGCAGGGCCTGCAGGTGCAGGGCTGCTCCAGCACCTTGGACAGCTCAGCTGGATCTCATGGCTTCATCAAGACAGAATCTAACCCCCAGTACCTGCACACTGCACCCACCGAAATCCTGCATGGAACATGATCCTGGGTCCGCCCATGTAGTACTTGGAGGATGTGAAGAGGCTGTCTTTTCTCAGAGAAACGTAACTGATGAGCGACAGGATGAGCACAGCCACGAACAGAATCACCAAACCCAGGGCCTTGGCGACGCGGACCATCTTGGCAGTGTTTTCATTCCCTGTGCGAAGCTGCAGCGAGGCGTTGGCCTATGTTGTCATCACCCTCATCATCCTCATCATCATCATCATCATCACAGCCGGGACGGAACACACTGATGCTGCTGCTGCTGCTGCTGCTGCTGCCGCCTGCCCGCAGGACACAGACGCTCCGGCGCTCTTCGGTTCATGCAGCCGTGTAAAATGGACGACTGGTGATGGTCGGCTGCATGGTGAGGATGGTGACGGTCGCTCTTTTCTCATTCCTCCGCCAACTTAGACCCGGACTCCTCCAGCGGACCCTCCTGCTCCTCCTGCTGCTGCTGCTCCTGCTGCTGCTGCCTCACACTCTGCAGCGGCTCCTCTTCAGACTGCAGCTCCAATCAAGTAGATGGAGCTGGTGCGCAGGGCAGCACGCACGCGCATGCACGCACAATGTATAAACAGGGAAAATCTCCTGACCTGTGTACTGAAAGTGATGAATGAAAAGCGCATTTGCTTATGGACTAGGACAGATTCACGAGCCCTATGAACCGGGGCTCTCAACAGGGAATATTTCTCCATCCTATCTGAAGATAGATAGATAGATAGATAGATAGATAGATAGATAGATAGATAGATAGATAGATAGATTAGAGACACTGGGAATAAGTAGAAGACAAGGAGACAGAGCTGGAGATACTGAGGTTCCCTTAAGGAGAGACAAGGATGGGGAGGATCAGGAATGTGGTGATTAGAGAGACAACACAGACAGGAAGGTTTGAAGAAAAAGCTAGAGATGACAGATTGAGATGGTTTGGACATGTTCAGAGGAGGGACAGTGGATACATTGGTAGGAGAATGATCCTAGAGATGGAGCTACCAGGTAGGAGACAAAGAGGAAATTGATGGATGCAGTGAGGGAGGACATGGAGGTAGTTGGAGTTAAAGTAGAAGATACAGAGGACAGGGGTAGATGGAAATGATAATTTGCTGTTTGTGACAGACACAGACATAGTTCAATGCTTTTATTTCTGGTCTCTAGTGTCGCTCAACACTGGTGTATGGAGGAATGACTGTCCACTAGTTCTCCCCCTCCTCTGGTTCTAACTCCTACTTATATATAGAAAGATCTGAATAAAACATTTACGCTCACCTGCGCTGTTGCAGCATCAGCTTTCACACTGGTTATTAATATTGCAACCCCTGAATAAGGGACAAGCCAAAGGAGAAAAAAAAACCATTGTCAGTACAGTTTTTATTTTATTTAATGTAAAATATTACATTATTTCATTTCATTAATGTATATTAATTTTTCTTAGATTTTGTAAAAAAAAAAAAAAAAAAATCAAAACTGCTCTAAATCCGTTTCTTAATTTGATTGTCATTGCTCTTCTGACCACTGGTCACTCCTTATCATTTTCAACAGCCATTCCGTAATTACAATCCGGAAATGAATCAGAGAAGAAGCTTTACTGTGATCTAGCGTCTGTCTGCTCTGCTCTGCTCTGAATCAATTACTTTAATGTCCAGAGCACCAGGCAGCTGCTGAGGGTGAGGAGAGTCCAGAGCTTCACTCCACTGTCAGGATCCTGCCTTTGTGTCGACATGGAAACTGACAAAATCAGTTAAATCATCAGTCACAAATACAGTTTGTTCTATGTTGGTGTACAGAAGTGATTTCCAAATATTGCTCTCTGGGCCACAGACAGGACAAAGCAGATTATAGTGGTTTTAATGCAGTCATTTGAAAGTTTTCTGTGTTATGTCTGGGACTTTCGCGGATTATTTTTGGATCTTGTCTGGACTGCAGCTTGTTTGCTCACAGAGAAATCACTTTTTATCCATTCATGTCAAAAATAGCATCAGGCAGACAGAATAAAGACATGGGGGGATTAAAAAGATTTGCTTTTGTGAGGACTATCTTTAGCTTAACAGTTAATGTGCTGGACTTTACCGTCTGCTGTTTCCTTGTGTAAAAATAAGTTTAAAAATTAGTCAATCATGCTTAAAAATAAAGAGAAAAATACTAGATAAAAATATGAATGTTTATTAGGATGTATTTTTTTCTGTGAATTTCAACCTAATCCACAAAACCTTCGTCACATTCACAAAAAAATACATTTTTTCTTTGTTTTTTGTTTTTACAGGTTATTTACATTTTTTTTAAACATTTTTTTAGCTTATCTTGGTAAACATGGACATACACACTTAATACACGTTTTCATGCATATACAGTCAGATACGGTAACAGCGAATGGTTGCATATATATGATCACAGTTAGAAAAACAGTTCTCAAACAGGGTTTACTGATGCTTTTAACTGTGAGTCTACGTTCTCTCTTGTGCTTTTAGCCGTCTGTCCTGGAATGTGCAGAGAGTGGACACTACGATAAAAGATAAAAGACACGCTCAAATGTATTGCGCCGGAGCTGCCGAGATATTGCACATTCGGAGTTTGTACATTTGGAGAAACTGAGAGCAGAGAGAATAAACACAGGCACTTAATGATCACAAACTGTTATATAAGTCAAGTCTTGTTAGTAATATATAAACTAACAAGACAACAGCTACATATCTGCTGATGCCCCGCATTCGACTGCTGAGCTCGTGGTCATGACGTGGGCAGATATCTCCCAGTGGTGAAGTCGTGAGACTACGGCTGCTAGGCAACAGCACAATGAAGGCTAAGATTAACAGTAGAGTCAGTGTCTAAAAACCACAAGATAAAATAGTTTAGCAAGCAACCTGGCAACTAAGGCAACATGTTTTTTTTTTTCATTCTGGAGACAACAAATGTATTAGTAAAACAATATTATATGAACTGTTGGCGAGAATGGCGCAGGTGACAAACAGCTAGAAAGTATGGAAATGCTTCGCTGGCAGTCATGTGTCTTGCTGGACGACAAGATTGCATTTGAAGGCAACACAGACAAAGACAGAGTGGTGACTCGTCACTTTCTGCAAATTGGGAAGATGGAGGGGAAGAAAGCTCCCTCGCCGTCACTTCCTGGTGAGCCGCAAGGACTGTCTTCTCCACTGCTCATGTCCTCGCAGGAGTCCTCACTACGAGAGAAGAAAGAGCTTTAAGATTACATTCTACTCTAACAGCAACATTGTATATACTATTGATATACTGATAATATTGCCAAATATCAGCATATCAATGTATTATCTGTAAAAAACTTTATTGATTTTTGAGTCAAATCTATTTTGTTGAGTCCTAAAAATAGATTTGGAGATATAGTCACTAGATGACAGCATTGCAACTAATTTTTGCAAGTAACTAAGTATGCAGAATGCAGACGTCATACAGTGGTTACTACAAAACTAATCTTACCAAACCTATATCCGTGTCGGTTGATATTGAAATTGAAGTGTTTAGAAAATATTAAATATTAGCGATCTCAACTTTCTACGTCCACAATACTGAACTTTCTAGATTCTAATTTTTCCAGGTTGTGGTCCTTCCATGTTGTAGAATCAGCATTTGGAGACATTGAATCTATTCCTGATTCCAGAGTTTGAACATATTTGAGGCGTGGTCTTTGATCATGTGACTATGAGCAGCATAATTCTTTGTGAGTCACCAAAGTTGTGGCAGATGAGTTTATTGTTGTTGTCTTTACTGAGAAAATATTTCCTAATCAAATATAGTTGCATCATTGATGATGGAATCCTAGCCATTCTATTGGTCAGTTCATTTGTTGATATGGATATGGATCAAGTAGAAGTAATAGCCAGATGGGGCCAAAAGGAAACATTATTTCTCTGCGGCCCGGCACCAATTCACCCACGGACCGGTAACCATTGGTTGGGCAACACTGGTTTAAAGCACTCATCTTGCTTACTCTTTTTAAATAAATGTACCAGAGATGGAAACATGGTGCCAACTTACCTTTCACTCTCATCCCAGCTTCCCTCAGGAATGGTTGGCAGACCAGGCACACTGAAGCGATTGGCCTGGAGATTCTGTGCTGTTCTTCTGGACACAATCCAAACCAGCTTTTTATTGTCTGGTTTGTTACACTCACTGGAGTGGTACTCGCTCATGCACTTAGCCACAAGTTCCTTCCAGAGAAGCAGCTCGTTGTCGCTGATCTGTGAAGACAACACACGTCTGAGAAGAGCGGACGAGAAAAGCCTGGCAGGGAATGTTTGTCCACACATGACATGTGACGTGTGGTCAGGCAGGGACACAGTCCAAGAGTGTGGCGAAAATGTTGACTTAAATATCATTTGAAATCAATGGAACGAGTGGAAAAAGAAAATGAAGATGGATCTCCTGATTATGTACTGCATAATATTAGTAGTAGCCAAAGCCTGTGCTCACCTTGAGATGTTTTTGAAACTGATGTACAATCTTCAATGAGGGGACAGAATGGAGAACTTCAAATTCTTGAGCAATGAGTGCCAGTCCCAGCACCGACGGCTGCAGAAAGATCAAACCATGGAAGATCAGCTGCTGTAGGGTGATGCAATAATGACAATTTTTTTATTGTAAAAATGAAATTTACTTTTGCTTTAGAAAATGCAAATTGGCACAAGCAGGCTTTTAACTGGGCTTCCAGTCTCCCAATGCTGGGGATCTTCTCACTGAAATATATATATAAAAAATTCCAATCAAACCTCATAAACAGTGTCTCCATCAGTTCTATATAAACTAGTATCAACAGTGACAATGTTAAGACAATTATTTCACCTTTCAACAAGCTGGTTTTGAAAGCCTGAGTAATAGAGGTGCAGGAAGGTTAAGGCCGTCACCGCTTTGGTTTCCACACCGAGCTTCTCTGAGATGATCTTCTCCATACGACACAGATCTGACACCGTGAACCGGCTCTGACTGATGCGTATGAGCTCTTGGGTTGGCGAGACATTGCTCTCTTCCTCGATCATTACAGAAGCCATGTGAAGACAGCACACTCCAATACAGGGCAAGTGTTTGGGCTGCACCTGTCACAATAACAAGAGCGTGATAAGTGTGACTGCCGGTCTCGTGGCTGAAGGTCAAGACAATTGTTGCTGTCACACCCATGATGGGAACGTGATGAGAGGCATGCACCCTGTGGCACTGAAAACAGAACAACAAGAAAACTATAAGCAAGATTTAAAATAATTCCTACCTTCATGATGGCAAGGAATCTGTCAAACATATTGACGGCTTGAACAAATGTTTGGGTGCTGTAGCCAAAAAAGCTGGTCAGGCCCCACAGTTCCTCCACTCTGTGGTCTCGGCATTTTGCAGACACGCCGATGTGACTCTGAATAAACAGAAAACTTCAGGATTAAGGATTTCCTTGACATTCCTGAAGGAAACCCCATCTGCAAAACAACCATTAAAGCTAAAGTAGGTCAGTGTGTTACCTTTGAGGAAGCCGACTCCATCAACTTCAGGCCGGCCTCTCTGGGACGGAAGCTGCATTCCTGGGCACAACATGACTTCAGCTCCTTGAGAAGGAAGCTGTCAACAGCTTGACGACTCCTCATCCTGAAAAACAACATTTTCCTCAGCTTCATGGTTTAATCTGCAACAACTGCTACCCTTCATGAGGACAAGGACTAAAGTCTGCCAGGGCACGCCCCCTTGGTGTCAGGTATCAATGGAATGATGCCCCCCCAACTAAACCCACTTCCAGAGCGTCGACAAAAACATACCAGCGTTTTTGTTGATATGTATGCATATATCTAGAAACACCCTTAAAATAACCTAACAGAATGGACCTCCTACATTGAATAATAACGTTGTTCGACTATAGTAGATATACACGACCGAGGGAAGAAAAAGTATGCCAAAAAGTCAATCGTAACAGTCAATAATAATACACATATAAATATTAAAATTATTTATCTGGAAGACGTGGCGTATAATATAATAAATAACGTAGAATCGCCACAACGCGAATGTAAACAACATCAGATTCACACAGCCCCCAATCAAATAGGTCTTCGGTTCGTCTTACCTTGCCTAAAGGCCGCCGAGCTACGGCTGAACCGCCGAGGCAGTCGAATGTTACTTCTTACTTCGCCATATCTCCATTAATCCGTGTATTTCTCATAGATTTCTCTTGTAAGTCAAGCGATTCAGCAGCATAAAAAGAGGGCGCGCCCTGGTAAGACAAACGTCCTATTATTTTAGACATATACTACATTACCCAGCAACGCCCGCTCCCGACGCGGTATTATGACGTCTATTCGACGCAGGGAAAATAAAAAATATTTAGGCACTAATTTAATATAACTAGTTTTCACAGATTTCTCCTATAAGTCTATCAATTCGGCAGCCAAAAAAGAGGGCAGACAAACGTCTTATTATTGTAGATGTACACTCCATTACCCAGAACCGCCCGCGCCAGACGCGGTATTATGACGTAATTCGTCGCAGGGAAAATAAATATTTAGGCGCTAATTTAAGATAACATCCGTGAAAAATAAGCGTTTCTCCAGTAAGCTGGACAAAGTGACACTTTATGTTTATTGTACGCTTTTAATAGACTATTATTGTTGGTATTAATTAACTAAGAAAACTCAATATTTACAGTTTAGCTCAAGTGTTTCCATAGTGACACTTTACGTTTAACGGAAATGTAGCTGCTGTGCTGTTTTGTGTTGCTATAACGAGGTGCTAAATGTTTTCTTTATATAAAACCTTCAACGTTTAAGTGGACACAAATGTCGTGGACATTTCAATTCTCTAAATCCAGGACTTTCAGACTCTTCTGCTATTATGGTAGAAACATTTGACGCTTCCGTTTTAGAGAAATCACTGCACAATCATGACGGACCAGGAGGAAAAAGTGCTTCGTAAGTTAACAAAACCTCGGGTTATACCTTTGTTGATCTACTTATGTACTAACAAAGTTAATACGAGTGTCTTGGTTTGTATATTTGTCATAACTATACAGAGGAGGACGGTGAGAGTTCCCTTGTGTTGGGATCGAACACTATGACACCGGATGAACTAAGGTAAACCCACAGATCAATCTGTTGATGACACATCTACACAGGCATTTAATTTCAAAGAAATGTTAATAATATATCCTGTAAAAACATTTTGGCAGCGAGGAACTCAACAGGCGAATCAGGGAAACCCAGAAACTACAAGAAGAAGTAGAAAATGCAACTAAAGCCACTTTGGAAAGGTTTGGCTGCCGATACAGTATCAACAACTCACCTGAACCAGGCTGTCTCAACTATACATTCAATACCTGTATGTATAAAAGTTGTCTTTCAATGTATTTAAATTATACAATGTCACTTTTTATTTATTCTTTATTTTTCTTCAAACAGTGACTCAACCTCAGGTCTACAACCTAGACCTGTCCAATCAGAATGTAGGTCAGAGTCAGATTCCCTCTCCTAAAGAGGTAGAGTCGCAGAAGACAGTAGAAAAAAGTGACCAACATTTGCCGAAACCACAGGTATTAATGTAATGCTTCACCAATAATATTTGATCTGAATTGTCAACTAAAATTTAAATTACTGACTAACGCCATCTTGAATATGTCCCTTTTAGATGTTTAGTTTTGACAGTTCCATTGCTAACCTACAAACCAAGCTTCATCAAGTTCAAATGGAGAAGGCCGTCTTGTCTGACCTGAGGTAAACTTTTGAGAAAATTCCACTTCGGATATTAAGTTATTTTTGTTTTTAACCCATTTACTATGATGTTGCAGGTTGAATGACTCCAGAGAACACGTCGGTCAGATGGAACAGATGTTTTCCATGTTAGAGGAACTCCAGAAAGTCAAAAGAGCTGCAGACAACAAACTGCAGGAGAGAGAGGACGAGACTTTGACGCTTGGCATTAAAATAAAGGCCCTCGAAGAAATGATGAAGGAAACTTACCCCGCAATGTTGTCTCACAAGATTCAAAGTAGAAACAGTGACAAAGGCAGTCATTCAGGACGACCAACTTCTGCTAATGTTGACAGCAAGACAGACAGATTGCAGGTGAGAATCCATATGGTCTTTATGAAACAAGAGAGATGTCAGTGTACATCCCAGATGGATATTTGTTCAGATTTTCTGAAAAACATTAAATTCCTTTCTATATTATAACAGGTAGTGGATCATATGGACATTTATGGGATCAATGTAAATGAAGAGAATCTTAGGTAAGGCTTTAATATAATTATTTACTTATTTACGAATAATTTATTGTTGTAATATTATATTATAATATTTATTATTATTTGCTACTTATTTACTTATTAAACATGCATTTATTTACTTATTTAAAAATATGTTAGAACACATTAAGTTGAATAAGACGGTTTTTATTATTCTTTTTTTCCATGAATTGACAAATTATTATTTTTTAAATAATTTTTTAGCACAAATAAGATTGGTAATTGTTTTGATGTTTGATGTTTGATGTTGTTTTTGTTTTAAGAATTTTTATTTTCTATTTAAGGTTGCGAGAAGCGATTACAGATCTCTGCCAGGAGATGGCACTGTTGACCGACAAACTGAACTCATCAAATCAAAGTAGCGTCAGCTTGAGTCTCAAGTTGGAGCTTCTCAGGTAGGTTTTGTTCCCGAACGCGTTATTTACTCATTAGAGAAAACGTAATATATCATATATATTTGTTTTATTGTAATAATAAAGATTAACTCCACCCCCCCAACTCACACACACACACATACAGGAACCTTGCTGAAAGACAGACGTCACTGCATCAGTGTCAGATCAACAACCTTGAGTCAACTCTATCCAGCTATATAGATAAGGTAAAGATAACTTTACAATAATATAAGGAGTGTTAATGTCACCATCAGGCAATAGCAATTATTTTTTACATATTAACCAACAAAAATTATTCATTTACCGATGGTTGAAGAGTGATTGATTTTATCTATGTATAAGTAGAGTCAAAGAAAGGTTAATAAAAAAAGTGTATATGTCTTTTTTTTGTCTTTTTGTAGGTCTCCTATTTGGAGGACAAGCTTTTTGAGGTTCAGGCTCAGCTGCTCCAAGTTCAATCTGAAAAAGAAAGTTTTTTGCCGCAGTTTGAGGAGCTTCAGTCCCATCTGGACAAACTAAAGGTCCTACAGGAAAAAAAAACATTAAAAAATGAAAGACCCAGAAGATAGTTTTCATTAGATATAATGTGTTTAGACATATTGGTTAGGAATCGGTGGTGTAATGTGTATTTTGTTGTCATAACTCCAGCAGTCTCTTCTTCTTAATGCTGTGCTATAGTCCTTGTAAATTTTATGAAACCAATTTCCTTCAAACTTGCCTGCAAACCAACAGGAAAAACATTCCTCTGTGAATGTAATAAAAACAGAGACCACGTGAGCAGCCTCACTACTCTGTTTAACTGTAAACACATGAGACAAAGTGAGACAGACCTGAGGGCTGGACTTAAAAAACAAGATCATGACCAACCAGTCAAAATGATGTTAGATTTACTGTTGAAAAACACAATCACTCACTCACTTGTCTTTTCTTTTGGGGCCTCAGGGATGCAGTGAGCATCAGCAGCATGAATTCCAGACGGAGGCCCAGGCTTTGAGAGGACGTTTGGAGGAGGTAAGAGATGAACTTGAACGGGCTGAAGAGGAGAAACGTTGCCTACAGGCCCTGCTGAACGAAAGAACCCAGGATGGACGGAAAACTCAGGAACTACTGCATGAGAAAGAAAAAGAACTGGAGCTCAAGCACCAAGAAGCCCGACAAGTACAGAATCATGAATTATGAACTGAACTGGTGATCTCCTGAAAAAAATTAAAAATGTTTCCTTTTCCTCAGCATCGTTCTCAGTTCCACACTCTTCAAGTAGAGGCAGAGATGCTGAGGTTGAAGCTTGTTGACAGAGAGAAGCAGATCGAATGTCAGAAGCTGCAGATAGAAAGCAGCGACCAAATAACGATGCAGCAGAGGCACACCATCGACCATCTCAACCAGGACTGCAACCTTCTGTGCAAACAGCTGAAGCAACAAAAGCTTCATCTCGAACAGCTCAAGGTTGATAAATAATTTATGATTTTGACACAGCGCCACCTGTTGTTTTGTCCACATCACACTCACTTCTTCACCACGTCACTCTCTGTATTTATTCTTCAATCCTTGTCATGTTAAGCAGACTGAGTTGGACCAGTTCAAGTCAGACCTGGCTGCTGCAGAACATGAGAAGACGCTGCTGCAGATGCGTGTGTCTGGGCAGAACCAGCGTGTCCAGGAGGAATCTGAGGAGAAACAGCAGCTGACCACACAACTGGAAGCCCAGCGGATACGATACATGACCCTCAGCAGTGAGTCTAGCTGTGGATTTCAGCTTTATGAAGGTTCAATATTGACTGTCAGCTGGTGGGAACCAGAGAATCCTGGTCAGATCAATCCTCCTCTGTATTAATGTGAATACAAGTGTTGGCCTAATGCATAAATGAAGGTAAATGGTCCTTATGGTGCAAAGGATGATGGTACAAAGCAGATAGAGCAGCATTTTTACACCAAACTGATAAAGAGAACCCTTCAATACTCATTCATTTTCTAACTTCTGGACATAAATTAGAAACAACACTTTAATTAAGACAGTAATGATTTTAAAAACAACTGCACCAACAAGAGAAATGCTAAAAATACTGAAAAAAAAAATACTTTCGTCCCATTTTCAGGGGTTGCCACAGCGAATCAACAATTTCCATCTCCCCCTGTTCTCTCCATCTTCTGCTCTAACTCCAACGTCCTCCATGTCCTCCCTCACTGCATCCATCAATCTGCTCTTTGTCTCCTACCTGGTAGCTCCATCTCTAGGATCATTCTTCTACCAATATATCCACTGTCCCTCCTCTGAACATGTCCAAACCATCTCAATCTGTCTTCTCTAGCTTTTATTCCAAACCTTCCTGTCTGTGTTGTCCCTCTAATCACCTCATTCCTGATCCTGTCCATCTTTGTCTCTCCTAAAGAGAATCTCAGCATCTTTAACTCCAATAAAATGATTGCACTATTAAGTACAATTGGTTCCAGTAACCGGGAAGAATTGAAGTTATTCTGTTAAACAGTTGTTATTACACAAAGTGAGTGAATTTGGAGTCTGGTATTAGTTGTTTTTTTCTTAGTTTCTTCATATTTTTCTTAAATTTGTTACACGAACTGATCTGTAAACACTAAAGGATAATAGTCAAGGTTAAACTCCATTCTCAGTAATAGAGAATAGAGTTCTCTATTACGTCATATTTCTCTGAAGGGCTATTTAATGTCACAGATTGTTTCATTTGTTTGTTTTTTTTTGCAACATTTGTTTGCATTTCCTGACGTAAAGTCACAGTTTAACAAAGGTCGTTTATAATAATTTAGAACAATTACATTTAACAAAATGGAACAGTTATGTCTGTCATGATCATTTGTTATTATCTGTGTCTCCTTTTTGTGCTATAACAGATTTTTACATTTTAGAAAGTTAAGATATTATCTAGAATTTTTTTTTTGTTTTTTGCACCTCCAGTGAAATGTTGAGAATTTTATTGATTCTGAAGCAGATGAATGGATCCAGCTGTTCTCAGTCTTCAGACCATGACCTCCCTGGTTCTAGAACCAGCTCTCTTCTCACAGTTTTTGGCCAAATCAAATGATCCTCTTGTCCTGCTGTGTTAGAAAAACAAAGAGACTTGTTCGGTATGTTTACTCTGTCAACCAAGCCCTTCCATCGCTGCTTATGTTTGGTTATGTGTCGAAGTGTGCGTCTCCCTGTGGATACGATTCATGTGTTTGTATGGGCATCATTTCAGAGGAGCACGAGGAGCTGCAACGACTCCACAGCTGTAAGGAGGCAGAGCAGGAAGGTGCGGTGCTGAGACTTCAGGAACAGCTGCGGAGCACCTGTGAGGAGCTGGACCAGATCAGGGGGCCCCTCAGGATTCTGAAAGGAGCTGATGGACACGGTGAGACCTGCCGCAGTGTCATAACAGTAGTGCCAAACCTCCGGGCTGCAGACCAGAGCTGGTCCATGGGCTGCACAGAAAGAATGCTGAACTAGAATTTTTGTTAACTAATTATCTGTTCCCAATTAATGTTTTATTTTGAAAAATTACTGCATTGTCTCTGCTGCGTCTCTCTGTGATTCAGACCTAATATGTTACAGTAAGATATAGACTGCTTCCTTTCGGCTTGTCCCTTGTTTTTTTTGTTTTTTTTTCATTGGTTGCCGCACCAAGTCAACATTTCCCATCTTCCCCTGTCCTCTGTATCTTCTACTCTACCTCCAACTACCTCCATGTCCTCCCTCACTGCATCCATCAATCTCCTCTTTGTCTCCTACCTGGTAGCTCCATCTCTAGGATCATTCTGTCTTTGTTGTCCCTCTAACTACCTCATTCCTGATCCTGTCCATCCCTGTCTCTCATAGACAAAGAGTCTCTTTAGGAGAGACAAACCCTTTAACTACAAACAAGCTAATTTGTATTTCCCAACATTTGTGGTTAATGTCCTGTTGGCTCTGTTGCCTCCTCAGGCCTCCAAGTGGCCTTGGACATGCAGAAGGAGGTCACTCTTAGAAGAGAGCAAGCAGACTCCCTGAAAAGTAAGATTCAACAACTGGAGGAGACGGTGAAGGAGCTGCAGCAGGTTTGAAACCATCTGTACTTGACTGACAATGTTGTTTAACTTTTACTCCACTTTAATATGAAAAAGCTTCATGAAAGTTGTAAGTCAAAAACTTGACGGTAAGAACATTTTATTAACAATTAACCATCACAATTCCACTTCTCATATCAACTGATACAGATGTTTGCTCTCCAAACTGAGGTAAACACCTCAGAACTATTATTAAAGCTAGAGAAGACAGATTGAGATGGTTTGGAGGAGGGACAGTGGATACATAGAAGATCCTAGAGGTCCTAGAGATCCTAGAGATGGAGCTACCAGGTAGGAGACAGAGAGGAGATTGATGGATGCAGTGAGGGAGGACATGGAGGTAGTTGGAGTTAGAGTTAAAGATACAGAGGACAGGGGGAGATGGAAAATGTTGATTCGCTGTGGCAACCACTGAAAAATGGGACAAGGCAGAAGGAGAAGAAGAAGATTATTCTTTATCAGAGGAAAAACCAATTATTATCCTACCAATATTACAGAATAATGTTAGTATCAGGGCATCAGGACATTCCTACCATTTGCCATGTTTATTTGATTATAGAAAATTTCACTATCAATATTTCTTATAAAAAACTGAGTGTTAAATTAATGAACCACTGTCTGTTTTAACTCTTTCCCTAGGAAAAACGTAACCAAAGTCGACAGCAGCAGCATCAGAATCAGGAGCTCACTCTTGTGAGGAAAGAGAAGAAACATCTAAAGGAGGAGCTGCAGGTCCTTCGCTCTAAGGACAAGAAACTGCAGGACCGGATCAACAACCTGGAGTCCATCCTTCACAAGGTGACTCACGACCACATCATAGTTCAAACAGCCTATACCACTCACACAGAGCCGGGTCGCAGTGACACTCAAGATAATATTTATTTAAAAGCGTCTGGCCAGTTCTTAAGTACTTCCCTGTGGAGTCGGACCAGCCTCGGGGTTCAAGTACCTTTTTATAAATGACTTGTCTGCATGAAAGTTTTTCCCTTCTATGTTCTAGTCTATTGTGTAATAGAAATACTGATAATAACTCAAATACTAATAGTACCTAAGTGTATTCATTGAGTTCTCCTCCAGGGTTTACTTTTTTAAGTGCTACATCCTTCAGGAAAATAACAATCTATGATGCCAGATAATACAAAAAAATTCAACCCTGTTTGTTTCCTCCGTCTCCTGCACTGAAACATCTGTAACTTTTACTTTGCTCCAGTTGTCAGAAAGCTTTGCAGACTGTCAGGAATTCATCCAGCTGCAGGAGCAGGATTTTTATCACCTGCAACTCCAACATGCACTCAACCTGAAGGTGATGTTTTAATGCATGACCTGCAAATATTTATTCCCCCCATACATTTGCTGTAAACATTTGCATTTTTTCGTTTATACCTAAAAATGATGAAGTACGTGTTTCTGTGCAGTTAGTCTCCATGACCTGAAGTGTAGGAGAGAACCTGGTGCACTTTTGATGACAGATCGTAAAACTTCTTTCTTTTTTTTTCTTCATGTTGAAGGAGCTCCAAGGGCAGACTATGTTCACTGCTGTAACAGTTCTTCCCACCGACCAGGATTCCCCGAATCGAGCTGAATTTACTGCTCCACCCTCAGCACAACAGGCCTCCACAATGTGGATGAAGGTGCAGCATAAAACTCTACTCATGTTGCCTATCTCTGAGGGTTCCAGTCCCCTCTGGTGCATCTGTGGAGCGTTGTTTATTTGGCTGTGAAGGCATCAGCTCAGAGCATCTGCCTTATTAATCAGAAACACTCCCTGACTTACATTCCTGAGCTGACGGGAAAAAAACAGAAAAAGAAAAGAAACATTTCATCAAATCCAATCCAATTTTTTCCTTGTTGTTATTGAAACTAGGGATGTTTGATATTAACTGTTTGCTGGTATGGAGCAAAAAATGATATTCACAATTCTGATATTGACTGATACTGATATAGGCCGCTGTCTGCCACAAAAACTGAAGTTAACATCTCAGGCATCTATATGCAATTATGGCAAAACCAGGGCAGTGTGTTATGGCATCGGTCACCAACCACTGGGCCGGGGACCGGGACTGGTCCGTGGGTGAATTGGTGCCGGGCTGCAGAGATTTAATGTTTTCTTTTTGGTCTGGAGTCATTGATGCAAGATTCTAACCTTTTATACCGGTCTGGTAGCAGAAAATTATAGGCTGTGTGCACTTGAGAAATCCTTGTGCCCATGCACAGTTGATTCGGGTAGGAAGATTTTATTGGTAGGAAAATATTTCAGAACACTGGAAATTTACTTTTATTAAGGGGCATTTATCTTCCACAACTTAACGACCGGTCCGTGAAAATTGTACGAGACATTTAATTGGTCCGTGGCGCAAAAAAGGTTTGGGAACACTGTGTTACTGCATATTCCTTATGGGAGGAAAAAATGTTTATAATCTTACCAATTTTACAGAATTCTGCTAATGTTGAAATATTAACATTCATACCATTTACCAAGACAGTGTTTATTTGATTTTAACTAATTTCTCTATTTATATTTAAATCATTCAATCACTAATCATATTTCTTATTAAAAATTTTTAATATATTTTATATACCAATGTGTCTTCTGCATTACCAAACATAGCCCATTCGCTAACAATGTACCTTATAATCCACTAACAATTGATTATAATACTGGTTGACCAATATTGACAAATTATTCTATTACTGCCCTCAGCAGTCCATCAACTGCAATGACAGTGTCTGTCCCTAGGTGGGCCACACACAGCAGCTCAGGTCTCTGGTCAAGGAGCTCCGGGGAGTGATTTCAGAGAACCACAGACCACACACAGACAACAGCCCCGCTGGCAGCAGACCTTACAGGAGGAAGTCCGCGCCGCCAGAGAAAACGCACAGGACCACATTGTACGTCTGGCTCTGTTCCTACACACTGAGGATTAACTTTTGTTCCTGGTCCAGCTTACATCACATCTGAGAATCATGTGATGCCTTTAAGAGAGCAGGGAGTCAGAGGAGGAGAAAGAGAGAGAAGACATGTAGACCGTGGTGTGAGTGCTTCTCTCAACCACTCCCTGGCTCAGTGTAGCGTGCCACAGAGGGAGACAGTGACCTCTCACTGTCACTCTGAATGAGTTATGTTGACTCTTAAGAACATCTCACCACCTTTACCTTTGACCCACTCATGCAACATGCAAAGCTTTGCAAACGCGGCCCAACGCCTGATGTTTGTCTGTTTCTAAATGTGCTGTGTGCAGTAAACCGCTGACGCCGAAGAACGCTGAGCCCAGAGGAAGAACAGACTGCAAGAAAACAGGTGGTGACGGTGAGTTTAGTCAATTTCCATGCACAGAACAGGAAATTGAACCTGTGGTTTTTAATGTTCTTCTCCTTTGGGCTTGTGCCTTTTGTCAGAGGTTGCCACAACGAGTGAACAATTTCCATCTCCACACTGTCCGCTGTACCTGCTACTCTAACTCCAACTACCTCCATGTCCTCCCTCACTGCATCCATCAATCTCCTCCTTGTCTCCTACCTGGTAGCTCCGTCTCTAGTATCATTCTTCTACCCATGTATCCACTGTCCCTCCTCTGAACATGTCCAAACCATCTCAATCTTGCTTCGCTTTGTTTCCAAACCTTCCTGTCTGTGTTGTCCCTCTAATCACCTCATTCCTGATCCTGTCCATCCGTGTCTCTCAGCATGAGAGCATTGAATCTCAGCATCTGTAACTCCTCCACCTCCAGCTCCGTCTCCTGTCTTCTGTCCATTAGAAGTGTCTCTAATCCATCCGTCATGGCTGGTCACACAACTGTCCCGTAAATCTTTCCCTTCATTTTAGCCGACACTCTTCTCATACATATCCTGCACCAATCTAACATACTTCTCTGCCACTCCTGACTCCCTCATACAAAATCACAATTCCTCCCTTGTCATCCTGTCACAGGCCTTTTCTAAATCTACAAAAACACAGTGCAGCTCCTTCTAACCTTCTCTGTTCTTCTCCATCAACATCCTCAAGGCCAAATATTGCATCTGTGGTACTCTTTCTCAACATTAAACCTCACTGTAGTTCGTAAATCTCTACCTCATTCCTCAACCTCAACTACTCTTTCCCAAATCTTCATCTTATAAATAATATAAATTTTTTGCAACCTTGATCAAAATTGGTCAGTTCTCTAACAGAACTTTGATTTCTCCAGAGTGCAGTCCACGGACGTCCTTCCTGCAGTACCTCTCTCTGGGCCGCAGGTCACCTGTCCACTCTCTGCTGACATCAGAGCCAAACAGCTGACACTGACATGTTACAGCGGACCTCGGGGAGACGGTACGTAGATAACGCAGTAGGTTTTACACTCAAGGTCTGACGCAATGACCATGAACACACAGACGAGGGTTCAAGGCACATGTGAGGATGACATTACACTATTTGTTAAAAAAAAAAATCCAAGATCAATATTAGTGAAGAGGAAACTGGACCAGGTCAATGACAAACAGCTGGTTAAAACTAGATTAAAGAGCAGCAAAGACAAACATTACAATCAGAAAAGTTGCCAGAGCCTCAAAAGCTGGGAAGAACTGGGTTTGTGAATGGACGAGTGCCAGTTTGAGTCCCTGCCTGGTCAGGGCTGTTGAGCAATCCTGAAAATCTATCGCCTGAGCAGAAAAATGTCTCCATTATTTAATGAACGGAATAATTATATGAATGATATATTTTTGGTTCACTTATTTATATAGTGTAGTCAGTTTAGCTCTAGTGGCAGAACTAAAAAATATTTCTTTAATTTTATTTTTTTTTTCTATTTTTATACCGAATTATTATTATTATTATTATTTTGAGAACTAGCTGAGAACTTTGTAACTGTAGAGCAGGGGTCTCAAACTCACGGCACATGGGCCATTTGCAGCCCGTAGAACGATATTTTGTGGCCCCCACCTTGATGTGAAAGTTGAATTTATAATAAAATTTTATAGATTTGTTCTCCACATTTATGGTAAATCCTATAGTTCTTAAACCCTGATCCACAGTCTCCTTCTGGTTCAGTGAGGTATTGCGCAGAATCTATGGGAAACTTTTTTTATTCAATATTTTCTTTTGTATTTAACGCTGAAAGATGACATGGTAGTGTGGGTGGTGGCCCTCAACTTTTTTGAGTTTGAGACCCCTGCTATAGAGATAAGGTGTTTTATAGTGTTTCTTGTAAACTATAAATGAATAAAATATCACACCAAACAAAAAAATATATATTCACACAATATTTCCTGATAATAGTTGAGATAATTATTAATTTTAATACCAATTTGTTTTGTTTGTTACAGGAAAATGAATAGAAGATGGTTGTGAAAAAAGGATCAAGGAAAAATATATGTTATGTATTTATTATGTAAAAGAGTCTAAATGAGTTATTTTGTAAATTAATTTGTTCATTTTGTTCTTTAATTTGTAAATGAATGAACTGCGGCAATAAGTTATTCCATATGATGGAAATAAGTGACTGATGATGAAAATGTAATGTTATGGGTCTGATTTAGCCAATACTTCAACTTGAGGCCTTGTGGATCCAAGTCTGCTTCCTTTATTGCTGTACAATTTTATATTAAAAATACTGATATTTTCATCAAACTAAACGAACTGTGAAGTCTGGAAACATTTCCTGCTTTAAGAGTGTAAGTATTTAAATATGTGCATAGACCAGGCTGACTGTTATTTCCTGTTTAGGTTGGTCTCTGTGGACCAGCAATAAGTCATGCTTTTGTTTTGTTGGTTTCCCTGGTTATTGTCTGGTTGAATTCTGTTTCTGATGTCACACTTGGTTCTTCTTGACATAAGAGTGTGAATGGCTCTCACTTAAGTAAGAAAAATAAATTATGTTCTAGGACAGTTGTCCCCAACCGCTTGGACAGGGACTGGTACCGGTCCGTGGGTGAATTGGTACCGGGCTGCAGAAAAATAATGTTTCCTTTTGGCCCCATCTGGCTATTACTTACATTTAGAAAAAGTATAGGCTGTGTGCACTTGAGGAGTCCTTGCTGTGCCCATGCAGTTAATTCAAGTAGGAAGATTTTATAGGTAGGAAAATATTTCAGCAAAACATTTCAATATGTTGTGCTGAAATATTTCAACTATATTTGATTAGGAAATATTTTCTCAGCGAAGACAACAACAATAAACTCAAAATGATGCAAAGTCATTGAGACAAGATTCTAACTTTTTATACCGGTCTGGTAGCAGAAAATTATAGGCTGTGTGCACTTGGGAAACCCTTGTCGTGCCCATGCGCAGTTAATTTGGGTAGGAAGATTTTATAGGAAAATATTTCAGAACACTGGAAATTAAATTTATTAAGGTGTATTTATCTTCCACAACTTAACGATTGGTCCGTGAAAATAGTATGAGACATTTAACCGGTCCATGGCACAAAAAAGGTTAGGGGACATTGTTCTTGGACACTCCATTCAGTCACACCTGTCTTCATCCTGAGGGAGTCAAACATCAGTGATTTATGAATTTGTTTCATTTTGTCTGTTTTTACTTCTGAATGCAAAGAAATCAAGACACTGGGAATATTCTCTTACCTGAGGAGTAAAACATTTTTTGAAAACATTAGTCAACACGTCCATGTCCTCGTCACCATTCAGAGTCGTCTGTGCTTTTACTTTGAACATGCGGACTCTTTTATCGCAGTCTGTGTTCATTTGTAGAACAAAAGGGTTTCTGGGATGTTGGCCGTCAGGTGTGCTGTAAAGTTATGCAGATGTAAAGAGAAAATCTTTCTTTTGTGTGTTTTTATCATATTTTACTCACATCTTTGCCACTCCACGGTTTTCCTTGTCTGCCTCATCTTCATGCTCTACTGCAGAGTCAGGAAGTGATGAGATGTTTACGGTCAGGTCCGGCTCCAAAACAGAAGCCACCTTTGAAAATAACTAGAGAGGAAACATGAGATCATCTTTAAGTTCTCAAATCAACATTTTCCATCTCCCCCTGTTCTCTCCATCTTCTACTCTAACTCCAACTACCTCCATGTCCTCCCTCACTGCATCCATCAATCTCCTCTTTGTCTCCTACCTGGTAG
>JAFBJS010000173.1:318731-334640 GCA_016785265.1 Paraplagusia blochii
CTGTGTATTCCATTTACTTTCTCACCTCTTTTGCATATACAGTGGCAGGCTTTGCATTTCAACTGTATGCCTTCAGTAACGTCAAACTTTTGTGACGTCCATTTGTTGTGTCCATTCAATTACAGTGGACAGAGCCTTCACTTTTGATTCTGAAGGCTCTAGCAGATTTTAGGGATCCTGACAACACTAGCTAGCTGATATATTTTTTAGATTGGATAAAAAGTTTTTATCGAACTTTTTTCATGTAAAAACTATTTTTTAGTAATAAAAATACATAATGATAAAATTTTATTGAAAAATATTAATGAATGAGTGTTCTGGGTATGTTTAGGCCAGCAGAGAAGGCTTTGCTGGCCCTAACGGCCCACCACTGTATATATACCAATATAGGGAATAAACAATAAACAATACTGCCTCCTACTCTTAGAGTATGGTTTCCACCAGGTTGAACTTTTAATTTAGTTTACAATCTGATGTAGGATTTCCGACTGAAACCCGATGTTTGAAACCTCCCAACTGGAGGTTTTCCATTTTTGTTTTCACGTTCCGATTGCTGTGTTTATTTGCGGGGATTTATCGGAGACATCGAGAACTCTGCGGGTCACAGATTGTTCCTGTCCTTTCCAGGAGGATTTCCTTGTGATTTGCCTTGGCATCCAGTGTTGACATTGAACACCTCTGTAATTGCTCATTGTGTGCAGACGGCGTTCTGAGTGGTTGGACGCCGATGGCCTGATCTGAGAAGACTCAACCCACTTGGTAGACGAGCCAGAACAAATAGAAGGATTAGACAGGACCGTATTGACTCTACAGTTGGGGACGTCACGTGAATCGTGTCCTGACGTGGTTGGATATTGATGATTATGTTGACTTTTAGATTTTTTACTCCATTGATCCATATATAGCATCTACAAATACACCTGCTCGCAACGTGAACATTCCGCATTCCAATTATTTCATTGTTTAATTCCATATCCCTGCACGGAGACGATGAAACCATTTGTTTTTTTTTTAATGGGATACATTCTTTATTTGTTTATTTTTTCCACACTTGCATTGAACACGCCACCAGGGCAAACAAAGGACCAGGACAGGATTAATTTCCCTCCAGAGACTTTCGACTTCTCATTGACAGGAGAAGTACAATGTGGGGAAACTTGTACGTACACAGGAAATGTTTTTGTTTATGGTCAAATCAGAGACTCTGGCAGCGTGCTGTTTTTCCAGTAAAAGACTTAAGTGCCATTTTTAACTAACTTTCACAGCTTTAGGATGTAAAGCCATTGTGGAGAACAATAGCTCAGATGGGATGTTCTGTCTCCTTCGCCCGCTCCCTGTACAGGATGCAATACAGAAGTGGCACCGCAGGATTCTCCTCCTCTGCCGTTTCCTCCAGTCAAGGTCCAGTTCTATTCTCCCAGGAGTGATTCTCTGTCATTTGTCTAAGTTGTTCTGTATTTCCTATATTACAACAGACTGAATAGACGTGACACGAGACTGTCACGGTATATTGTTGTGTTTGTTGAGAAGGAAATGGACTTGAGTCACAAACACGTGACATCTGGTCAATAGAGCGACAATGGATTTCGGAAATAATTCGATTACACGTTTTTACGTCTTATGTTATTTATGTGGTATTTGGTTCAGTGTTGATGATGATGAGATTATCGCAAAAAAGTACGTAAACAATTTCAGGCAACTGTTCTGCCAGTAGGAACCCTGGTTGATGTGGATCTCCTTCAGAACATCCCCAAATCACCTGCTTATGTTCTGTTTCTGTTGACCTATGGAATGCATTACCTATAGCCTTGCGACTAATTTGGTGTGTCCCGGTTCCTGCATTACACAAGTCTACACGTCTTCGGACTTCCTTACAAAGACTTCTGATGTATCTTTTGTAGCTTTGAGTTGAACAACAGCAAGGCGTCAGCACAACAGACATCCTCAGTATTTATGGGCACTGAGCGGCTTAGACCAGTGTTCCCCACTCCGCGCCACGGACCAGTTAAATGTCTGGTACTATTTTCACTATTTTCAAGAACTGGTCGTTAAGTCGTGGCAGATAAATACTGCTTAATAAGATGAAATATTTGGCGTTCTGAAATATTTTCCTACCTATAAAATCTTCCTACCCGAGTTAACTCTGCATGGGCACAAGGATTTCTCAAGAACAAGATATTCCCTCATGATGAGGAACTGTTCATTACGTTGTGGCAGATAAATAGTGCTTAATAAAATGAAATTTTTGGCGCTCTGAAATATTTTCCTACCTATAAAATCTTCCTACCCGTATAAACTTTGCAGGGGCACAACAGGGATTTCTCAAGAACAAGATGTTTCGTCATATAATGAGGAACTGGTCGTTATGTTGTTGCAGATAAATACCCCTTAATAAAATGAAATTTTTGGTGTTCTGAAATATTTTCCTACCTATAAAATCTTCCTACCCCAGTTAACTGTGCATGGGCACAACAGGGATTTCTCAAGAACAAGATGTTTCCTGTTCAGATCTGCAGTGTCTGGTCCATACAGCAGTACATACGTACATGTTGCCTGGGGCTGCTGACCGCTGTGCTCCTTATTGTGGTCATACATCTACAATGACCACGTTGTTGCATAACTCTGTGCTGGGGGGGAACATCAGAGCTGCAGACGTTGACCGTGGAGAATTAAAAGTGCGCTGAGTGCTTTTGCGTATCTTGAAAATTACAGAGGGTTCTGGAGAATTTCCATCAGGGTAACGCGCTGTGACAGCGGTGCCTCCTAGAATTTCTAAATTGTCACTTTGCTACGCAAGCGGGAACAAAGACCCGCTGTCTCCTGTTACAAAACACGTTAGCTGAATGGTGGGAAATGAACCACACCTAGTTTGACAAAAGAATTCAGCGGTCAGTCCATCACTTAACCTGTTCTGGATAAATAAACCACAGGCTGACCATGAGAAAACATAAACAAGACATGAGGCGACGAAGTGGACTGTGGCAATAAATATATATTTATAAATATATATGGCATGCTGTCCAGTAAATAAATGTTTGAATATATATGCAAAAAGTTTTATTATATATACAAATAGGCTACTATGTATATTCAGTTTTTTGTACTGTATATATATATATATTCAGACTTTGTTATATTTATTCAAACATTATTTCATGAACAACATGCTATATATGTATATATGTGTGTATATACTGTATATATGTATGTATATATATATACATATATATGTGTGTGTGTATATATATATATAAACACACACATATATACATATATATACAAAACATTTTTCCTTAGTGCCCCCTTCTCGTAGATAGGAATATTACCTCCCTAAGGAAAAACATTCACCTTTCACTCTTTTCAATGATTATGACAAAAAAAGAGAAAGAGAAAATGTGAATTCATTTCAAATAAATAATAACAAATAAAGCCACTGTTGCCCCCTAGCTGAAGGAGGCCTACACGTCACACTGGGGACCACTATAAATAAAGGTATATTACTAGGGATTATTATTAGCAGGTGTATTAAAATGATAAAATTAACACTTAGGTGTCCAATAATCATAATAATAATAGTCCAATAATAACTTTTGTTGATATCAGAATTTGCGGATATTGTCCAAACACTTAATTTTCCAATACCGATATCGACTGATACCAACATATGCCGCTGTTTGCCTCGAAAACTGAGGTAAATATCTCAAAAATCCTTCCAGATTCCAGCAAATATGAGAAAACGAAGGCATGGCGTTATCAAATTTTCATTATCCAAGGAAAAACAGTATTGATCCAATATTAATATTACAATATTATGCTCATATTGGGCCAATAATATCAGCGGACTGAGATGTAATCTATCTACTCCTCCACTGTATTAGTGTACTAGTGTGGGACTTTTCCAGAACCTGTCTTTAATGACCTGGACCTTGGCTTCCATGGACTGGGATGAACTGGAGAACTGAACAGCCAAGCCCTCTAGTGTTGACTTTTGAGATTGGTTCCATCTGCTCTCAGAGTCCCTGAAACTGGAAATTAATATGAACCTAAAGTCAACATCGTGGAGTTGAACATTCAGTGACTCATTCATCTTCATCTGTTCATACGTTACCGGGTCGCAGGGGGCACCCTGCACCACCCAAATCACATTCCTCCACACCGTGGACCTTCCTGTAGTTGAAACTCAAATAACTCATAAACCAAGAATGACATCCAGTAGGAGGCGTTATGTGGTACCAGGATGAACCAGGTTCAAGGCGTTATTTATCGCATTCCAGAACATTTCTTTTGTCTGTGACACCGCAGCACGTTCTTTCGGTCACTGCAACCCTCTCCAGGGAGAGTCGGGGAATGAATTAAGTCCAGGAATAAATTCAGTACAGTCAACTCCTCCATCAATCACCTCCAGTGAAAAGGTCCGCCACTCCTCGCACGTCTCCACTCCCACAGCCATATCTGTCTGTCAGCCACCGAGCTCACAAAGAGCGTCTCAGCCTGGTAAGAAGCCTGACTCAACGTCCGGTACCAGGCTCCAACGTCATACAGCCCTGTGGGATGAAGGACGCCACTTACCATGTCAAGCAGTGTTTACACAAAGTGTTGCTGTGGACTCTGTTGTGTTTATGGAGAGGGTGATGCTGATAAGGACGGCCGACGTGGAATGTGGCTGGAGAATAATTTGGTGATTTACATTTGAGGAAAAGTTCAAAAAATAAGAGTCGATTCCAGTTAAGGCTCCACTTCAGAAGTCATTAGGGGAAATCAGCAGCGTCTGGACCAGCCTGAGTATTTCTACTGGAGTTGATCTTTATTTTCAACTGGACTTTCAAGTGGTTGTCAACATTTGTTTGATTTTCCCTCTTTTGTTTAATTGTTCTTGTATATTTTATTCAATGTTTTCCAGTTTAACCTCTTTTATCTAATTAGATGTGAAATGTTGTTGTGTTTTGAGCGTTGATTCAACCTAGACAACATAGTCAACAATGACTTTTCAACCGATATACGATTAAAAACATAAAATCTACTGGTATGCAAAAGAAACCACTCCCACTGTCATTTCGCCAAAGGGCCACAGTTAACGTTCAATACAGAAATAAAAAAATGGTAAAATTGAAATAAAAAAAATCAGTTTCCCACTTCAGAGGAGTATTGTAATACTCACATTCATCCTACCGCTGAGTGCATCCAACAAATCAATTTTTTTTAGCACTGACTTGCAGTATAATCTTTCTATAAATCTAGTCCACCTCGCTAACATTTAACTTTAAAATCAAGGTGGAGGGCCACAAAATATCACTCCACGGGCCAGAAATGGCCCACGGGCCGCAAGTTTGAGACCCCTGCTGTAGAGCAAACATTTTTAGCAAAGAAACAGTTACTTGAGACACATTATCACCCTGTCAAACCCAAACCCAAAGCTTTTTGTTTGCTTCCATTTACAGTATCATATCATTAGTTGGTTTATAAAACTCCTCCAAAAGCACATCTAAAAAAAGATGAGATAAATGTTCACGAGAAGTTATATCCCGTCAGCTTTGTCTGGGCCTTCAAAGCTGTCTGTCCTCAGTGTCCACGGAGAAAAAAAAAGCATCTGTGTCGCTCTGCTGAGCGAACATAAAAAGAGGCCATTACAAAGGTTGTGAACTGTTCTTCCTCCCACTCTTTTCTGGCAGAAACTTTGTTGCTGCATTACTGGCCTGTTATCCTTCCCCCCCGATGATTTTCTTGCGCATTTTTTTAACTTCTTTTGTTTGAACAGATGCCGACCCCCCCCTCTAAGACCCCCGTCCTCTGGGATGGCCGCGAGACTTCGGCACAATGAGGTAACACTCAATTACATTAATGTTGAGGGTCCAGCCCAGTCAGTTCCTTCCAGTAAGCGACATCAAACGACGTGATGTATATCACGACGGGACGAGAATTTTTAGTCCCTTTGTCCCACTTTATTTATGAATGACTTAGGAAAGAGGCCCCTGAATGACCGCGCTCACCTCTGGGTGGCTCCCTCGCTGCTCACACACCTCCATCCTCCAACCTCAAATAAACGCCAGTCAATGAGAAGCAGATCGCTAATAAAGCAGGATTCTGATCCACAGCAGAGCAGAGCTGCCGTGAACAACCGGTTGAGCTAAAACTAAGAGGAAAATTAGTTTGATTCACTGTTTCCCAGCTGATTTTTGAGCTCTAGGTGGCTCTGGCAGTAGGTGGATTTGAACCTTAAACCCTACGGATTCCAGTCGAGTTCCTAAACCACTAGGCCAACAGTGCCCTTTTTATAAATCTTAAAAAAGGCAAACATAGATCATCTTTAAGTTTTTGTTAGTTAAAATTTGACTAAAACCTGGTTCTGCGGCTAAGTTAGCAGGGTCCACAAGGCCCGTCCGGGCCCAACTAACCTACAGTATTGTACGGTGTGATTTGGGTGTCAGTCTTGGAGACTGCTGCACCTACAATTCGGTAACAGATAATCAGATAAGGAATGAATGAATGTTCCTGTTTAGTTGAAGACAATGCTGATCTATGGGCAGAAATTGAAGAAAAACACTCGTTGTCAACATCTTGTTTCCATAACACTCTGCTGCCACCTAGCAGAAGTGGATTTAATTTTTTTTTCAAGCAAAAGTAAAAAAGTTTTAGAGCAATTAAGTTAAATTGGGTCATTTTCCGTAATCTTTCACGGCACACAGTGTCTGGGAATCACGTCCTCTTATCTCCACCTCCATCTCAGCCACATGGTTCACTGGTGAGAGATAAGCAGCTAGTGTTGTCTGTAAATACCGCTGGTGGCAGATGAAAATTCCCCCCGTCCTGTTTTAGCCCTACACCAGTTGGAGGTTTGGAGTTCCACAGAGGACACTGAAGAATCCTGGGGAAATGACACCTTTGACTTTTGAAGACCTCCAAGTCTGAACAACAACATATGTATGAACAGACTGGACCTGAAGATTTTTCCCTGTGAAGCAATCACTGGGGCAAAGAAAAATATTTCTTTTTGTAAATGAGTAGAAAATCTGATGTAACTGTAACTGAAAAATAAACAAAGTCTCGGTGTTAGTCGTAGAGAAAAGCCCGAATCATGACGCTCTCACCACAGCCGTCCACAGAAGCTCCACTGTGATTGGACTGACGTATGGCACAGACCTCTTCTCACATGCTGTTTAGACACGTCTTATGAGTTGAGCGGCACATTTTTTTTTTGTTTTCCATTGGCTTGAGGAAATATAAATGATTTATTTCAAGTTACTTTGTTGAAAATCAACCAGAACTGTTTGGGTTTTTCCGTATTTCTTGACGTTTTCTACATAAAAAACACTTTTTAAACCTTGAGAATATATAAAAATATGTCATCTGATGTCTAATATCTAATGATATTTCCAAGCTCAATGAAATGATAGGGAAATACTCTTTAAACTTTATTCATTCACGCAGCAGTCTCCACAACTGCCGCCCAAATCACACTGCTTCATACTGTGAGACTTCCTGTGGGTGGTGAACCCACAGAAAGTTATGTAGGTCAGGGCTCATTGGCAGCCGGGCAGCTGGATTTAAACTCAAAAGCCTTATGGAAAACTCATCAATTTAGACTAGAAAAGAACATTTGATGATGTTTGTGTGGGAGCTCCAAACAAATGTTATTTCTGCAGCTTGTCTGGATGAACACACGTTATGTAACTGCAGGTTTGATTCCCAAGTTCATGCAATGACTTGCTCAATAACCCTTATATTTATAACTGTGAAGCAGAAAAATATAAACCAAATAAATATCTCTATCCAACTGTTCTAATAGCCGTGAATAAAACATGTTTATTAATTGTTTAGAAACAAATTCTTCTGGCTTTGATATCAAAGGACTCTTGGAGTCTTTAATTCCTTTGAAGTCCTTGTCTTTTATTAAAAGTACTATAAATGCTGTGAAAACAGGAGCGTCCTCCTGTTGTTAGTTAGTTACTCTAGTTTACGTTAGATGCTCGGCAACATCTCATAGATTCCTTGTAAAAAAATTACGAAACAGTTGAAAGAAAATCCAGAAACGGAAAGAAAAGGAAGTGAGGAGTAGCAGGAGCAGAGAAGGAGTAACCAACCGCAGACAGTGATACTTCTTGGAATCAGGTTCATTACATCACACATTGTCTGAATCATTGTTTTTTTAGTAATTTACTAAGTAAAAAACTCATTTTTACTGGAAAGTCCTGACCAGGGACATTGAATGTTCTAGTTAATGTCGATGGTATATATACTGTAGGGTTTGTTATTTGTTCTGTGATAAGTTAATCATCAAAATTATATATAACAAGCTGTTACCGTACAGTTGGTTGTAGCGGTTAAGGAAGCGGATTTGGGTCCACAAGGTGCCCGGTCCGAATCCTGTTACCGCTGAGGTGATGCACTTTTCATCATTTATTTATTTATGTTTCTTTGTTAATGATCCATACTTTGGTTTTTAATCACGTTTACATTTTTGATCATTTTAAACACTTTGTTGACTTTTCATATATTGTTTGTGACTTTGATTTGAATAACTGATCAGGTCATTAAACCTTTTGATGCCAAATTCTGACGTCTTTGTCTGTGGTTGGAGGGAAAGACGTATGCGATCTTCAATACTTACAGATTGAGATGGTTTGGACATGTTCAGAGGGGGGACAGTGGATACATTGGTAGAAGAATGATCCTAGAGATGGAGCTACCAGGTAGGAGACAAAGAGGAGATTGGTGGATGCAGTGAGGGAGGACATGGACGTAGTTGGAGTCAGAGTAGAAGATACAGAGGACAGGGGGAGATGGAAAATGATTACTCGCTGTGAAAACCCCTGAAAAAGGGGACAGGGAAATGGACAAATTATTTCATATGATGGAAATAAGTTCCGTGGAGTCGGGGCAGTCTCATGCTCAGAGCACCTCAGTGGCAACCTAGCAGTGGACTCAAACCCGAATCCTTGCGGATTCAAGTCTGCTTTCTTAACCGCTTAACCACTGTACTATTTTAAGTCAATGACATTTCCAACGGTATAGAAACTGCTGGTCCTCAACATCAGCTGTTTACATTAGTTTGCAGCAAAGACAGTTGAAAATGATCCATTGCCACTAACTTGTGACTGTTTACTAAACATCTAATTAAAAAAAAACTGATTAACCCTGACTGACTAATCCTTAACACAAGCTGGAGCCCCTTAAGTCTCACAGAGCTTAAACATACTCCTGCATGTTCAGCTTTTACGCCTCACTATGTCTCAAAGGACAATAAAGACTGTGGACAAAACTGTTGAATAGAGTAAGAATTTTCCTTCTGTTCCTCTGTTCTCCTCTGTCTTGGTCTTGTTTCCAGCAGACCAGTCACAGCTCTGTGATTTGTTGCTGACCACTCTGCCAGTTAGAGCGGTCATTCCCTGAGGCTGAGCCCAGATTTGAGATGAATGTTTTTGCATTTGCGAAAACAAATTCATTTTTTTTGGGTTTGATGCTAAATTTGTCGTCAGCAGTGAGCTTTACAGAGCGGGACGGTTTAATAACAATGATTATCGACAGGAGAACAAGTTAGAGAAGACAGATTGAGATGGTTTGGACATGTTCAGAGGAAAGGCAGTGGTTATATTGGTCAAAGAATGATTCTAGAGATGGAGCTACCAGGTGGAAGACAAAAAGGAGATTGATGCAGTGAGGGAGGACATGGAGGTAGTTGAGTTAGAGTAGAAGATACAGAGGACAGAGGGAGATGGAAATGTTGACTCACTGTGGGAACCCCTGAAAATGGGACAAGTTGAATGGAGAATAAGCCTCAGGTTATTTATCTGCTTAAACTGTTATATAAGTTCGAGATTCAATAAATGAGCTGCAATGCTGCCATCTAGTGACGGATCAGTTTAATATACAGCCATTTATCCCGGAAACAAATTTACGGCACGCATCTTTTGACGAAACCCAGGCATTCCCTCGTTGTGTTTCCATTAATGTAGGAAAAAACTAAATCCCCGAAAAAGTGACAGGCTAAATAGAAAAGATTAAAGACAAACATTGACTGCGATTCCAAAGTTTTAATATGTTTAAAAGATAGATTCTGTTTACAAAAGTTGTTTGTTTTTTCTTTTATAAATGAGGATGACGAGTCTTGAGTTTTCAAAGAAAAAGGAAGTACAGTTTAGTTTCCTTCAAAGACATGCAAAGAGACAAGCAGGGGACAGTACTGCTGATAAACAGTCATTCTAATCACATACTCTGAACGACAGCAAAACAGACGGCAGACGATTAAAGGAAAAGGAAGTAGAAGAAAAACAGCCAGGAGGGCAAAGAGCAAGTTCTGTACACTTCCTCAAAATGATTTCGATTATTGTTGACAGAATGGGTCTTTGCCAATGATGGACACAGATGTTCTTAACTCAAAGTCTGTCTTTAAGGGTGTTTTAAAAGTTTTAGACATTGAAATTTTAACTTTTTTTTTAGACTGAAACATATGGCTGTTTCTCTGCATCCTGTAGGAAACCTTGAAGATCAACTTTATCCTTATACACTCTTAGTGAGGATACAAAACCTTATTTCCATAAAAACAATACAGAAACTTAATTTAATAAGTTTAACTTGTATTAATAAGGAAAAAATACCGATGCTGACTAACCAGTCCATAATTCATAATTTATTTAATTTTTCCTCTTTTCAAGTAGTTTTTTTCCTTATTTTTAATGTCTTGAAGACATAGATAACGATTTATATTTGTCTTTAGGTATCAAGTAATCAAGACTGCAACTTCCCAAAGTACACTAACTTTTTTTCAATGTGTGAAACCATTATGGTTTATTATGGAAACACGCAATCAAGGGATTTTTTATTTAAAATCATCACATTTGAATATTTCCATGTTGTTTTTTTCCAGGCACCCTTTACCGCATACATGTCAAACTTAGGCCCGGGGCCCAAATCTGGCACACATTGTAATTATATTTGGCCCACAAGGTCATATCAAATACTGTATATACTAGAGTTGGTCATCCTGTATATTGCACCTATATACTGTCAGGATCTGTAGTCGTAGACATGTATATGCTAAGTTAAATCACTTTATAAAAAAGGCATAATATGAAACCAATACTATTGATGTCTTTTTTATCTATATATTTTCTCAAGTGGGTCATAATTTTTGTTGTTCTACATATATGTATACACACCTATATGTGTAAGTTTATGTGTGTATATGTATATAGATATACATTCAAGAAAAAATATTTTTTTCCGTAACAAGTTTGTCCCATGTCTTTAATTTTGTCCCACTGTGAATGAGAACTCTACCTTTACTGTCATTTTTCCCCACAACAGACAGGAAGTTCTCTCTGCACCGGTGATTTATATTTGCCAGTTATCTTGACGCCCTTGTCTGGTGGTGTTCATAATGCAGGCTATAAATCATGTTCGTTTTCTCCACTTTTCACTACAACCTGCCGTGTGTGGCTTCAACCTCTGCCGCTGCAGCAGCAGCAGTTTCATTCTTCCACTCGCAGCAACGGTCCCCCTTTATAACGGCCCCGCCTTGAAATCAGTCGATCAAATTCAACATCACACTCGCCATATTCTGACCAATCAGCGTTCAGAAGGTGTGGCTCTAGCGGTGGTCCGGGAGGGCTTCAACCAATCAGAGCAACCTGTGGTCGGACAAAGAGCCCACGTCAATGATCGTTGGTTGTTTGAACGGCTCATTATTCATATGCAGTTGAGCTTATTTAAGGAACCACGGCGATGTTAAAAAAAGAGCCTGAAAATCCCCCAACTATGTCTGGAAACAATTGTTTGAGACACTTGTTAGTGCGGGGATTATTGTTAATTTATGTCAAATAACAAAATGACATTTAATAAAGTATGTTAGTGTGAATTCCAGGTAAAACCGTCGTGTAGTTGAGCAGCTGCTGCTAATTTCCCTAATAATCCCAGTGGTTTGGCGGTTTACGTTGTCGCAAAGCCTCCTGGGAAAACAATGTAAAGATGTCCGCCCTAACAGAGATAAGACTGTGTTGTTATACAGTGACATGACGCGTAAAAGACCAAATGAGGTGAAGGTTTTGTTTTTCTTCCATCATCTGCTGTTAGAAACTAAGATAAAAACTTAGAGGAGTCTTTTTCCTTTCATGTAACACACCCACCGAGCTGGCAGCCTCCCCCCGGTCGACGCCGAGTGTGTTCATCGGGAGGGGGAGGAGAAAGAGGAGGAGGCTCCGGCTCTTTTACTGCTCTCAAATGTGCTGAGAGCCGCTGTCTCATTTCAACACCTGACCGGCGTCGAACCGCAGCAGCGCTCCCTCCCTTCGAACAGAGGGAAAAACTGGGGGAGAAAGAAGTGCCAATTAATTATTACTAATAGTATTTTCTAGTAACCGTTACCATACTTTCCCCTCCTCCTCTCCATTGGCGCGGAGAGCGAAGTTTAAAGCCCAGCTGCTGTTGAAGGGACGCCGTGTCCGCTGTTGGACATCTCCGCTCCGCACCTTCGTGTTTTGTTTCTACCTTTTTTGGGGGGGGAGTTAACATCGACTTCAGTGAAGTTACTCGTTGTATTCTTGTGGACATCCAGACGACATCATGACGCGGAGATCCTGTGCCATTTACGCCACCGGCATCGTGTGCGCTCACCTCCTGATCGTGGGGATCGCCCTGCTCGTGGCTCAAGTCTTCCAAACAATGATCCACAACCGGTTGAAAAAGGTGAGTGTAATGATTCATCTCAACCTTCTCCTCACTGTCCTTCACCATCCTGACATCTCCTCCTGGTCTGTCACCGTGTAAAGCATCTCATCTGCAGTGGCCGATCCTGCGCATTCAGCATCCGGTTCTGCCCTATCACCGGATTTATTCTGTCACCTCTCCTTGTGTTTGTGTCTGTACATTTATTGTAGTTGTTATTGTGTTTTTCCTGTTTTGTTTCCCTGCATCTTGCATCCCATCCTGGTCACCGGGGTGAACCCAAAGCATCACCCCCCGCCTCACAGTCTCATGATTCCGCATGATCCGAGGTTGATCGGCGTGTAAGTCCCAGTCTTCTGGGTTGTGTGCTGCTTTGACGTTACATGGTTTGGTCCTTTTAACTGGTTTCCTCATCAGCATGTTTTTTTCATTATTGCATTACCTCACAAGACTTGAGAAACATGTTTTTTTTTGCACGGTTGCTGAATACTACTGCAATAAACAGTAGGGCTTGTTTGTAGGTTGTGTCTTTCGTGATATTTTGCTGTTTTATGACAGTTTTATTCACTTTGAAGGACATGGTGTAGATACAAGAAGGTTGGGAATTGAACATTGAACGATGATTGAGTTCAATAGCTGCTGTATTGGTTGTGCGGTGGATTGAGACCTTCCTAGATGATCAGAATCCTGTCCATTATGGTCCATATTGACCTGCTGGGTGATTTTTACTGACGCATCACAGACGGGGAATAAAATGATCTCCGTTTTGAGTGTCAAGAATTGAGTTTCCTGGAAGGAAAGGTTGAGATCTCAGTCAGCCTGGACATTGATGGGAAGGGAGTGGGGGGTGTGTAGGTCTGCAGGGATGGATTGATGGGGGAAGGGGTCTTGGGAAGGGTGAGCGCAAAGGAGAATCAGGGAATTCCTTACTTCTTGTACTGATAAGTGTAGAGTTTGGGGAAGGACTCTTTAACTTTTATGGTAGAGAAGAGTCCAATATTATATATTCAAATAATATATTAAAGGATAGATTAAATTGATATTTGAAGGACTTGGGCCAATAATTAATATAACTCATTTTAGTAAAAATACATAATAAATTCCCTAGATTTTTTGGGACAGGGTTGTGCATAATGTACATTTTAAATGCTAAATCTTGGTTTATCTGCCGTTAAAAGATATATTTTCCTTCCTCCAGAATTAAGTGTTTAAATACCTCTATGATTTAATGCTTTTCTCTTGTTTGCGGGTCTGTACGTGAGTACATCTATATGCGTACATATATGTCAAGGAGGTAATTTCTAGCAGCTGACATCCAATCCCGCCCTGCAGTCCCACTACTGCCGCACAAATACCTCACATTCCACATCCTGACATGATTCACTGGTGTCTTAGATGCTCAGGGAAACTCATACTTCAGAAGATGAAGAATCCAGTCCAACTCTGGCACATTTTTTTTTTTCCCGTCCCAACAGTCCAACCTGAGAAAGCGTGTTTACACGAAATGACAGCAGAACTAATCCACCTTGTCCTCATTGAATTAGGATTTTTGTTTCCTTGAACTGACTCTAAGGCTCCCTACGGTTCCCCTTAAGTCTGATGTCAAATGTCTCGCTCTCAGTAACAATGTGGACCAGTTGTTGAGGACAATTGGGTTACCTCCAGGACACAGATTCTGTATGTCTGCAGCGTTGGGTGTGGAGGGCGCTTGTCGAAGCAGTGCCAGGAATTTGACAGGACTCCGTAGCCTCCAAGGCACAATTTAAGGGCTGCTAGAAAACTCTTAGACCTTGTTGTTGTTGGTAAAGTCATTCTGAGGACAAGTTAAATGAGACCACGCCCTCAAGACCCCCCCACACACATAGCCTTGTTCAGAACAGTCGATTCAAGGTAGAGAGGACAGTCGACACCAACAAGGCCACATTTACTGTGGCCCGTGCCAAATTAAACATGTCCTCAACCTTAATCCAATCCTAAACCAGTTCTTGTCACAACAAGCTCTTTTTTAAACACATTTATATTGAAGGCTTGTTTGTTTTGTTTCTAATATCTTTCAATCTAAATGTCTCACTAAAGATCCTGGACAATCTCGCAGATTGAAGTCACACACTGACACATCTGTTCCTCAGAGTTGACCGAGGAGACACCGTACGAGGCTGGTGTCTGTCTCTAAAGTCTCACTGTTTGCATTTCCTGTTTTTTTTTTTAAGAAGGTGACAGAGCCGTACTTCTCCGCTGTGTTTGTTTTAAGTTCTCTTCTGTGCCGATCCTTCATCGCCAGGATCTCATCTCAGGGATTAATTAAGAGGTGGACTGGTGAAGCCGCGTGAGATTTTCGAACCTTAAACACATCTAGGTTTATTTTTAGACTCTCCTCAATGACAGAAACAGAGCTAATTTTTTTTAAGGTAGACTCAGCTCTGAAGAGATCTTCAAACATCCGTCCTTACTCAATTACTGACGTCACTTGTGCGCCTTGCAATTTAATTGAAATCACGACTAAAAGAACAAATAAAAATGTTACTTTAATTCATCTTTAAAAAAAAAAATAAATAAATGGGCTCAAAAAGATCCTTATCGCTCAAACCTTTTGCTCCACTTTCCTCTGCTTGCATCTAAGCTATCAAAAGACTTGTTTGTACATTTCTTTGCCCTTTAATGTGAACTACCATTAGATGTCAACTGTTAGGGGAACCTGTCCAACAATGTATAGAGCCCCACAAGTGTAAATAACGGAAATTGTAATCAAAACAGGAAGCCAGGGACACACCTTTAGAAAGCTGTCTTTTCTCAAAATCCTGCGAGAAGACAATGAACTGTATGGTTTTCACTCACTGCCAGGTTGTTGAATGGTTGATATACAGAACTATTTTTGTCCTTCTCTCTGACGATGGTGTAGTTGGTTACTGATTACTCGTGTTCAGACATGTGGCGGCCATTCCTACGTCACAAACGCCAGGCCTGCTCCTCACGTGAAAACAGCCCTGAACCTTCATCCAGTTTGTTTGCTTTGACCTGTTCTCTCTGTGTGGAAACACTCACCTGAGAAGTTGCTGCATGTCGTGTGTTTGTGTGATGTCTTTCCTTACCTCAGGTGATTCAGAATCTGCAGGGACTGTCTCTTATACACATCTAGATGTGTATAAGAGACAGACCTTGTCCTCATTGAATTAGGATTTTTGTTTCCTTGAACTGACTCTAAGGCTCCCTACGGTTCCCCTTAAGTCTGATGTCAAATGTCTCGCTCTCAGT
>JAFBJS010000173.1:334790-353654 GCA_016785265.1 Paraplagusia blochii
TGTATAAGAGACAGTTGTTAAAGTTCGAGAAAATAATTGCTGAGAAGACTGACTAACTTGTCTTTTCCAAACTAGGGAATACAGGCCTCGGGAAAACGTCACCTTCCTGGAGAATGGCACCAAAGTTTATGCACTGAACCCCAAAACTTTTGTCTTTGTGCCTGAGAAGTCAGCCGGTGATCCTAAGGTCGACGTCCTGACGACCGTCAACATTCCATATGTGGTAGGTTGTGTGTGTGTGTGTGTGTGTGTGTGTTGTGTAGACGAGACGCAGGTTTCTGTTTGATGTCACCTACACGCCATTGTTTCACCCTGGTGCAAGTTTTCATTCTCTTAACTGACTTTGCATGTTTTTGTCGTTAAAGTTACTTCAAACTTCCAAATTCATAGGGCTGCACACTGTACCTAAAGATAGTACTTATTATCAGTGGTGCCCAACCACTGGACCGGGGGCCGGTATTGAATCCGTGGGTGAATTGGTGCTGGGCCGCATAGAAATAATGTTTCCTTTAGGCCCCATTTAACTATTACTTCCACTTGATCCATACCCATATCAACAAAAGAACTGACCAATAGAATGGCTAGGATTCTATCATCAATAATGCAACTATATTTGATCAGGAAATATTTTCTCAGTGAAGACAACAACAATAAACTCAAAATGACGCAGAGTCATTGATACAAGATTCTAACTTTTATACCAGTCTGGTACCAGAAAGTTATAGGCTGTGTATACTTGATAAATCCTTACTTCCCTGCCCATGCACACTTAATCCAGGTAGGAAGATTTTATGGGTAGGAAAATATTTCAGAACACCGGAAATGTACTTTCAATAAGGGGTATCTGCCTCAACAGTCTGCGGCCCAAAAAATATTGCTGAACACTGGTCTTTATGACTGTTTATAACTAAATGTCTTGGACTTTCTGTCACATTGAATGTTTTTTTCTTCTTCTTGCCTTTTGTTTTCCTATAGGCGGTGATGAATGAGATGAACTCCTACTCCTTCTTCCTGCGAACAATGGTGTCCATGTACATCAACAGCATGGGCGTGGAGCTCTTCGTCAACAAAACGGTTCACGAGTATCTATGGGGATTCAAAGACCCGCTCCTCACAAAGCTCAGGACATTGAAGCCTGATGTGGATGAATATTTTGGGCTAATGTGGAAGGTGAGGATTATTGAATAGAGTTTTTTTTTTCTTCTGTGTTTGAGGCCACTCTTTAGGCCCATGTCCTGTAGAAACCTGTTTGGTACTGGACACTGGGGGGGTTACTGAAGCAGCAGACGACAGGAAGGGGTGTCAGAAGGAAGACTGGCTACATGCTGAGAGAAGATACTTTCTCTTCCCCTTAAAGATCATCAGCCAGTCTTTTGATGCTGACTAATTCTTGTTACAAATAGCCACATGTTTCTGTGTCATCAGTTGTTTAAAGAATTTCTATGGTTATTTGAATGGACAAAGGTCTGAAACTAACGCAATATTGAATTTCAGCACAAAAATAGGAATGTTTAATTGTCCTCGTCTCTTCTCTCATGTTGCGATGTATGACATCTTGCACGTCCATGTCAAACACGGTGAAATGTTAATGTCCTCATGAGTATTTTTCTCCATAGATTCAGTCATGACTAAAGAGTTCCTCTGAATGACTGGTTTGTTTTAGCCTGAGGTCAAATCCGTTGATGTGAAAACTCCCACAGATCTTGGATTTTTCTCTCATGTTTCCCAGTCAATGATCAAATTTGTATTGTGTAACAGACCGGTGAGAATAATCACTGGGAGGAATAATATTGTGCAGACACAAAGCAAGTATTTCTTCCGCGGTTCCCATGCGTCTTTTGTCAGTTGTTGGTCTGAACACGTGTTTTTTTTTATTCCTTCTTGTCCCCGTAGAAAAATGGCACCCATGAAGGAGAGTTTGTTTTCCACACCGGCGAGCAAAACTACATGGATTATGGCAAGATCGACACATGGAACGGCCTGAGGTAATGACTCGTATCAGGCACTGTTTACATTCTTCTCTTCAATGATTAAACTGAAGCTGTGAGTTGAGGGGGTGGGAGGGGTATCTGCCGGGACATTTACAACCTAGAAGTCCAAGGCAGTTGTAAGTCCAAGGCAGTTGTAGTTGACTATCAAATAACAAGTGATTGGTTATCAGGGGGGCGACGTCGCACCATAAATGTGAGCGGCACGTGTCATTATATTACACATGAAGTGTTTTAAAAAGTAGTAGTAAATAGTATGAGACATAAAATGTGACTTTTGACGTTTTGCTTGAAAACCCACAGGGAGATGGCATGGTGGTCCTCCAACCAGAGCAACATGATCAACGGTACGGACGGCGCCGTCTTCCATCCTCTCATCAACAGGAACGAGCTGCTTTACATCTTTGCTGCCGATCTTTGCAGGTACGAACACGCGTGTGTGTGTGTGGGCTGAGTCGCTTGTTTACAGTCAAGGAATCCTGGTGGGAGGAAGACCAGGAGTTCTGGTCCAGCCTAACAGTGACTGAGTCATGCACAACAAGCTGAAGTTGTAGATGAACTGTGTGTGATAAGACAAAGGCCTGACTCAAAGGACATGTGAGATTGTAAGGGAATTGACCCTGACACACCCTGGAGCGCAGGAAGTCATTTATGGAAGACGAGATTATCTTGTTTTTGATTTGCTGGTTAGAGTATTAGAGTAAGTGTGTCTAGAGTTTAAAAAAAAAAACGCTTTGCAAGCCCAGTCCCTTTTTTTATTTTTACGGCTTGTCTCACGTGTTGCCACAGCAAGTCAACAATATCCATCTCACCCTGTCCTCTGTATCCTCATCTCTACCTCCATGTCCTCCCTCAATGCATCCATCAATCTCCTCTTTGGACTTCCTCTAACTACCACCGCCACCAAATACTAAATATTTTTTCCACATTTTACATGTGTGAATCTGAAAGTTTGTCTCCTTCTCTGTCCTTTCCCCTCCTGCGTTTTTGCCCTGACTCAAAGGACATGTGAGATTGTAAGGGAATTGACCCTGACACACCCTGGAGCGCAGGAAGTCATTTATGGAAGACGAGATTATCTTGTTTTTGATTTGCTGGTTACAGTATTAGAGTAAGTGAATCTAGAGTTTAAAAAAAAAACGCTTTGCAAGCCCAGTCCCTTTTTTTTTTTTTACGGCTTGTCTCACGTGTTGCCACAGCAAGTCAACAATATCCATCTCACCCTGTCCTCTGTATTTTCATCTCTACCTCCATGTCCTTCCTCACTGCATCCATCAATCTCCTCTGTCTCCTACCTGGTAGCTCCATCTCTAGGATCATTCTTCTACCAATGTATCCACTGTCCCTCCTCTGAACATGTCCAAACCATCTCAATCTGTCTTCTCTAGCCTTTTCTCCAAACATTATTTATATATTATTGTTGACCGGGGGTATCTGGACACAAGTATTACTTTAAACAACCAAAATAACTTAAATAAACCAGCAAATAAAACAACCCCCCAAAATATGTCTTGTGTCTTTGGGGAAATAATGGTCCATTTACTTGGACAGTCTGTCCTTTCTGTTCATGTGTGTTGTGTTACTTTTGTACTGCAGCGTAAACTACTTCCTGAAAACACACCTGTGTGTTTGTGCTTGTATAAAAGTACTTAACCAGACATTTACAACTTTCATGTAAATCCCACTTAGTCTCTTGCTGAGTCAGTGTTTGCTCAGCTCATACAGACACTGGGTTTCCTTAGAATTCTCATTTCCATGATAATTTTCGGTGATTGAAGATGTTAGTAATTCTCGTTGTCACTTTTAATTGTTAGTGTTTGGTTTGGATTGAAATCCTTGCTCTTTAGTATCAGACATAAGCCTCTAAATCTTAATCAACTCTAAATTAATCAAGTCCAACGTCCTGCGTGTTCTTCTTCTCAGGTCTATTCATTTGGCCTATGTGGAAGACGTGGAGGTGAAAGGCATCGCGGCGTACCGCTTTGCACCCCCCAGCGACGTCCTCATGAGCCCCTCGCAAAACCCTGTGAACGAGGGCTTCTGTGTGCCGGCCGGTGACTGCCTCGGCACCGGGGTGCTTAAAGTCAGCGTTTGTCGAGAAGGTAGGAATGCCAACTTTCTTTTTTTTTTTTCCTCTTCTCTCCCCGACTGCCCTCGCACACTTTGACCGATCCTGTACCTTGACACAGTGACCTACTACCTTTTTATACTTCCCTTTTTTGGAGTCCAGACCCAGAATTGGGACATTGACTGTCTGGATTTCCAAATTGCCCATCAGTCAGTGACCGTGTCCCCTTGTCCTGACTGTCCTCGTGTCCCCTCTGTTTGAGCAGCCCAGATTGTACATGATACCGGTATCAATGATTAACAGTTCCGACCGGACTATTGGGGGAATTTCGTGGCACTCGAATAAAGAGCGTAGATGGAGCAATGTCCTCTGGGACTGACCCATGGAGTCATCGTACTTCACTGTAACCTTCCAGACCAGGACAGATGAATATCTAGATATAAATCAGTCCTAACTTGGGATAAAAAAAATAATAGAAATTTGAAGTCATGTTTTTATATTCTCAATGTCATATTTCTAAAATCTCAAAGTGATCGAATTTCAACACAAGACGCAGCTACTGAAACCGAGCTGACGTGTTATATCCGCGCCCGATCATCATCGTGACTCAGATCGTGTTTGCCGGTGCCTCTTAGATCTTCGACAAACTCCTGACCAACCGGTTGTCTGCTTGTTTTCTCCCTCAAGGCGCTCCCATTGTGGTGTCCTTCCCACACTTCTATCAAGCCGATCCGGCTTACATCAACGCCGTGGAAGGGATGAACCCGAACAAGGAAGAACACGAGACGTATCTCGACCTGCAACCGGTAGGCTCGCCTTAAAGTAGTAGTCGATTAGATTAGATTTATTACGATCTTATCTACGTTTATCAGAAATAAATGTCTTTTCTTTGTAACACCGTATGTTGCGTTCTCAGAGTCAACAATTACATTTCCACTTGTTTTATTGCCTTAAATTAAATCTGAGCAGAGAGACGATTGTAAAGACATTTTAATACTGATCATTTTACTTGAATTCCAGTTTATGCCTATTTCTCTTTTAATAAAAGAAGTCTAATATTCTTAACATTTTTTTTTCGTAGACCACTGGAGTTCCAATCCGTGCCTGCAAGCGTGCCCAACTCAACGTCATCTTGAAGAGAGTCTCAGGGTTCCCGTAAGTCAAACATCTGCCTGCTCACACGTTGACCCACTCTGCTGTTGCCTCACTCCCAGTGATTGATTGATTTCAGCCTGATGTTGTGCCAGATGTTCCCTCTGACCTGTCACTTCTCTCCCTCTGTCTCACCAGTAAAACCAGGTTACTCAACCACACCATTTTCCCCATCATGTTTGTCAATGAGGTGAGGATCCCATCAGACCAAAGTACTGAACTGAAAAAAAACCTGTTTGTTTTAAGTGATTAAATGTCAATGCCCTTCTTTTTTTTTTCTCTTGTAAAGACGGCAACTATTGACGATGACTCAGCAGCCCAGATGAGGATGTTGCTCACCATCGTGAATGTCGTTTCTAACTTCCCACTAATCATAGTGGGCATGGGTGTCATCCTCCTGCTGGTGCTCGTCGTCTTGTTCTGCAGGAACCGTCAGAAGAAGGTAAGAACCGCCTCGGCACACGTTATCGTAGTAATAATCCAGAAGTCACAATGGATTGAGTGTAGAATAGATGAAGTTAATGTAGTTTTAAACAGTTTGACGTTTCGCGTAAATACAGTTTGTACATGCATTAAAGCAGTGGTCCCCAACCACTGGGCCGGGGACCGGTACTGGTCCGTGGGTGAATTAGTGCCGGGCCACAGAGAAATAATGTTTCCTTTTGGCCCCATCTGGCTATTACTTCCACTTGATCCATACCCATATCAACAAAAGAACTGACCAATAGAATGGCTAGGATTCCATCATCAATAATGCAACTATATTTGATTAGGATATATTGTTGCAGCGAAAACAACAACAATAAACTCAAAATGACGCAGAGTCATTGATACAAGATTCTAATCTTGTATACCGGTCTGGTAGCAGAAAATTATAGGCTGTGTGCACTTGAGAAATCCTTGTTGTTTCCATGCAGAAATAATTCGGGTAGGAAGAATTTATAGGTAGGAAAATATTTCAGAACACCGGAAATTAAATTTTATTAAGAGGTATTTATCTGCCACAACTTAACGATCGATCCGTGAAAATGGTACCAGACATTTAACCGGTTCAGAGCACAGTAATGGTTGGGGAACACTGCATTAAAGAACGTCACTGCTGCAGGTTTTAACCCAAGGCTTTGCACATGTTTACTAACCAGTTGCATGAGTTCTCTACAGTTAAGTTTGCATGTGAATTAAAATTTTTTTTTTTTTCATCCCAGTTGTCCTATAAAGTTTATGCTCCAGATTGCTGACCTAGTTATTATCACTAGGGTTGTTGACTCGTAGCCACAGATGTTTCGTAGCTACCTGTAGTGATGGAGAAGCTTCAGAGCAAACAGGGCTATAATGTTTAGAGTGATGAAATGTTTCGATTATATTTAGAAATGTTTATACTTAGCGAAAGAGGAGAAGACAAATGCACCTCTCGTGTCTGCTAACGCATAAACCTATCAGCAGGAGATGTTTGTTGTGGATCAAAATAGAGTATGATCAGTGAGTCCTGCCTCCTGATTCCATCCTGGACTTAAATTTTACAAATTGAACCTTTTTATTTTATTCGCATTAATTATTTATTATTAATTATTAATTATTTATTTATTATTATTTATTATTTATTTTTTTTCCTCAAACAAAAGCCACACAATTGCAGCAGACATGAGAGGGTCATGGATTCTCCCAGCTCCATCTATGACGACTGTTGTTGCTTAATTGCAGTGGGAATAAAGTGTTGTATTAACCATGCTCTAATTTTAATTTTCTATAACCCCCCCTTTTTTTCCTTTTCTGTTTTAGAATGAAGTAAAACGTATTGATTTTACTGAGGCTTTTCATTCTTTTGCTGTAAGTCTTCTGTTTTTGCCTTGTTTGCTATTCCCTTTATTTTTAATTTATCATATATATATTTTTTTAAATATATTTAATTGTCTTTACCTGGCATCATATTCCTTTACTCATCATGGTTTATATTGTTCATTTGGATATTCAGTTAATTACTTTTTCTCGTCCTGTCTGGTGTTTAATGATGACATCCTGGTTTATTGTGAACATTTAAACACTTTTTTTTTTCCACACGTTAATGTTAGTTTTAAAACGTATAATTGCTTGGACGTCCCGCTCCTGCCGTGGTACTAACTTTTATTTTTCTCATCCAGCCGACGAAGGACGACATGGCCTACACTCAGGTCAGCGACAAACCAGAGCAGCCCACAGAAACGGCCAACAACAAGCCAGCCAGGAACGGTTCCTACATCGCCATGTCTCCAGTGGAGACTTAAAAAAATGAATGGTGGAATTTCTCTGTCCCGACGGTGGAGCTCAGGAAGGGGGCAGCACTGGGGTGTTACATTACCATGGGTGGGGTTCACTCACATGGTGGGGGCTCGTATTCACATACTTTACCGGGGGTGGGGTGGACTTTGGGTGGGTGGGGGTGGGGAGAGAGCCCAATATATGTTTAGTCAACAAAGACATTGCTCCTCTAACTGAGCTCCTACTGACTGTCTGTCCTCCTCTACTCTACCTGCTGAGCATGGCGCCCCCCACTGCCTGCCGTACTGCAACAGGACAAACTCTTCACACCTTTACTCCTCCTCCTCCTCCTGCTGGGCTCCTTCGACACGATGGCACTCTGGCTAGGCTGGGGACGGGAGTCGCCTTTTTCTTTTCCTAATTTTTTTGTTTTCTCCGAGGGAACACCAGAGGAACCTCTGCTGAAACATCTCAGTTACTGTTTTCTAGCTCGGCCAGAACAGCAGAGGTTGAACTCTTACTCTCTTCTTTCCCCCTGCTATGCAAGCGGGAACATTTCAAGCCAACGGCTCAAAGGCCCTGTAAACCCAATCCTTTGGACGCTACTGTGACGGGCCTCGGTTCGGAGGACGACCTCAGATCTGCTTACAAACCAGACCTTAGCATATCTTTATTCTGAAATATCTGAGCCAGACTAGAGCATCTTTGCGTTTTTTTTCCTTCGATCAGTGACGGTCGTGCGACTTTCTGCCCAAACTTTAATGTCACGTCTCAATGGGCAACTGTTTCTGTTGGTTAACGCGAGTAGGATTAATGGAAAATGTAGATTTTTTGGCCCTTTCTCCGCCCTCTTTAGAAAATGAAGGTGACAGGACCTAGACAAACAGACAAACATTGGTTTGATGAAGGTAATAAACTTTCAGGCCTTGTTATATTCAAAACAAATGGGGAAAAAAAACAACAAAAAAAGCAGAACTTACAAGGGAAACTTCAACCTGCTCTTTGCCTTAAATGGTCCAACCATTTCTTTACATTCATGTGTTTTTTAAAAATAAGCTGGAATTCTTGTGACATTGTTGTACCTGTGTTGGGGCAGGGGTTGCGTGGAGGGCGGGGCTTTTGAACACCTGACCAAAATCCAGCGAGCAGACCTCTACGGAACGGAGAACACTTTCTACACTGTTACTTTTTCAAACAAAGCACAAAGCGGGCTTCTGGACCCCGGTCCTCGACTTCAGGGGACCGGGTTGTCCGTGCTCCTCGTAGTATTAAGTGTATTTACGGTGGTTTTTTTTTTTGTTCCTTTTCTTTTTTTTTTCAAATCCACAGTCCAGTTCTGTGACTATTACAAAGATTTAAAAAAAAAAAAAAAGTAAGCACTGGCTGTTGAGGGAGTGTTGTACCTATTACTACAGTCCAGACGGCACCTGACTTCACTGGGCCTTCTGTATTTCTGGGGGCGCGATGTTTCTCTATAGGAAGTGAATTTAAGGCCATAACACTGTCCAGGTGGGGAAAATCCTGCACTTTCCCTGCGTGTTGTGTCCTGTATATGTCTGTGTCCATTTCTTTTTCATGTTTTTGTCTCATTTCAATTCAGGTGGTCCATATATTCATTACATTTCAACGGTTTTCTGGCCAATGATATGAGAAACATCCCTGCAGTACTTCTGCGTTATTTGCTTCTCAGCACACAGTGTCTTCTTTACTTTTTTTTTTCTTTTTTTTTTCCTCAATCGCTGCTTAAGGAATGGCCGTCACCTATGGACTTCTTCCAAGTATTGGTTCTTTACAGTTTTGGGCTCATTCCTGGGGTTGATGCAGATGCTTTTCTTCAAAGTCTTAAATCTTAAAAAGTTTTCTGTCTTCACCAACCCCTCTTGTCACCTGAGCACAAAAAGCCCAAAGCGTGTTGCCATTTTTTTTTTTTTAAGTAGCAGTTTTTGATCAGTAGACACAGTTTTGTCAAACGATATGCTGATGATGTGACCGTATCACATGGGGTTAGTAAACAAATAAGAACAACAGGCCTTGTCGGCGCCATCTCTGAGTCGTAGGTTCATAACACTTGGCGGCAGGTGTTAAAAAAAAAAAAAAAAAGTTTCACTTCCTTGTGACTGGTTAGATGAGAAGCTTGAGAACCTTTTTGGATAAATGTGAAACTGGAGATGGTCAGGTTGGTATGACCGCTGTAAACACTAGGTTTGTCCGTAGGTAATGACAGCTTTGTAGATGCTCCTGTAATTATGGCCTGTGATAACGTGTGATAACATGACGAGGCAACGGAGAAGGCTGGAGCGTCAGCTGGACACTTTTGAGATCTATTATCGATTTTATGCACCAATAACATGATCCATAACCTGATCAATCACTGTGATCTTTATTGTTATTGGTAGAGAGTCATCTTAGATAAAGCGTGGTGTGTTTAAGCGCAGTACGTAGATGAGGTCGCTTCCAGTCCCACCCCCGCCCCCAGCGTGTGTGCTGGTCTTCTCATCTCCCCCGTTCACCAGGAAGTGAAAACAACCACTGAAGGCCTTTTTTTCCATTTCACCCTATCACCAGGAAACACCCGCCTTACGCAAACTCGCACTCCCATCGCGATTCACCCTGGAGAAGAATCTATACTTGAACCAGAAAGACCTTAAATCCCAGATAGATTGTACAGCGTCTGTTCAAACACCTGAGCCATCGCCGCGTCAACCGTCTGACTTCTACTACACTGACCTTTATATAGAGTCCAATCCCACAGACCCCGTGGCTCGTCCGTGCTTGACCAAAGATAACCTCCATAGATCTGCCCCAGCACAGTGTTTACTCTCCTCTGTGATCATGGCTGTGCCACAGAAACTACCGCCTACCTTCTTTTACAGGAAAAAAAAAAGTAGAAAAAGTGTGCCACTACGTATGTGAAGTATTTGCAACAGTGTTAATTTATGAGTGAACTTGTGTATGTGCCTTTTTACATCAAGGCAAAAAAAAAAAAAAAAAAAAGATGACAGGTGGGAGATTGATTTTTTTTTTTTTTTTTTTTTTTTTTTTTCTTTTTTTTCTTCTTTGCCAGTGCAACCAGAATGAGTCGATGCTCCCATTGAGCAGGAAAAATATCTGTTTAAAGCAATACATCCAATACTATGTACATTTCAATGAAAGAGTGGATGTTTTGTAAATGGCCACATATTTATATGAATTAATTTTTTTTGTAGATTTTTTTCTTTTTTTTTTTTTTGCTGTAGAGTGATTTAGAGTTGTTTTTTTTAATAAGTTTAAGTACATTTCTGTTCTGATCATTTCAGTTTTCTTAACCCCCAAAAAAACGGTGTTCCAGTATTTCACAGCGGAGAACGTTCTGTAAAGTGTCTGCTAAGTTGTAAATGATATAATTTGGGCGCTTGTGTCGGACGAGTATGAACTATTGTGAGTACAAATGTGTATCCGTGGAGTCCAATCCACCATTACTGTCGAGCTGAAGCGATTAACTGGAAGGCTGAGTATCTTTAGAGTGAGAAGAGACCCTTCATGGAGATGAATGAAGCCCTCCTTCAGGGATGAGCACTTGTGCCATACCTTCCTTTCAGCAGAGGTCTGAAGAATTAGCTCTCGCTCTGTTAGGATTTCATGGCGACTAACGGACGTTTCCTTAAAAAGATGTACTAATTTGTTTTGCTGCTGAAAGTGACAATCCTGTTGTCATGTTAGGTGCAAAATGATTTCAAAAGTAATCCATTTTTAGTTTTGATAATTTACACTGCACAAATGTTTCTACAGTGCTTTTGTAAACATTTCTAGTGTATTTGCAAAAAATAAAGCTGCACTTAGTGCCAACGTCATGGGCTCGTCTGCTTTCTGGATTATTTTCTTCCTCTGAATCTTCACTGTCGTACATTGAAATATGTAAACGGATCCACGAATGAGAATGAAAAATATCTAGAATACTTTTCTCTATGTTTTAGTACAACAAAACATCTATTTTATGTCAACAAAGTTAGGTGATCAATGTAATCTAAATGTTCATCAAAAAAGTGTAGCTAATCTAGTTTAAATACTGTAATATACTGTTTCAAGTGAGAAGTACATGTTATTTGTTACATATATATTTTAAGTATCTTCTCAATAGAAAAGCCACCAGCTTTTTTTATTATAAATAAATCTATGTATGTATATGTACATACGTATGTTTATACATACATACACATATACAGTATATGTATATAGAATAGTACAATGTTTGTGTGTGTGGTCAACCTTTCAAGGTACAATGACGTTTAAGGACTATTCTATTCTATTCTATTCTATTCTATTCTATTCTATTCCATTCTATTCTATTCTATTCTACTCTATATACACATAAGCCTTGCGGCCCTAAGTCCACTTCCCTTAGTTCCCTTGTCCCTGTGTTCAATGCAGACTGTGTTTTTATCCTACAGTTTCTTTGTTCTCTCACCAGGTCAAACCCTGGTTTTAACTGTAGGACATGACACCTCCAGTTTTCAAAGGGAGAAATGGAAAAAAAAACTCAGTTAACTCCATTAACTTGAAAGTTAAACTGAAAAAGCCTGAGGTTTGGGTCAGGCTTAGTATAACAAGTCTTTTTACACATTACTGCCTCGGGTGATGACACTGTCTCCATGTTTACCTCCTCAGGAAGAGCACTTGACGCTTACATTTTCTACAAGTCGCCACAAAAAAAACGCAGGATGAGAGCTTGATGTAAACTTTGAGTTAAGATAATAGTTTTATCAACATTTAAAGCTAAAAAAAAACATTCACAAATTGACAAAATGACTCAAAAAGTATGTTGTTTAACAAGCTAGCTAAGACATTTGACTGGTTTGGACAACAGCTCGGACACAGGTGTTAGCGCACAAATTAGTAATGGTTGGTTTACAGCTTTTAGCCTCAGTTACAGGTTAGATTCTGTCTTTAATGTCTCCCTTGTCCTGACATGACCATTTTAGTGAATACAATCAGTAACCGGCCTGCTGTGACGTGTCCAAGTAGCTGCAAGGCTAATGGACTTTTATTCTCCTGTTGACTGTGACTAATAATTCAGCGAGACAATGAAGTTAAAGACAGGTGTCTGTTCAAACACAACTCTACGCTTTAGTGACCGAAGGCAAATCGTTTTCTGAGGTCGCGTTCACTTCCTGTGGACTCTGATCGGGTTAAATATGGTTAAAAGGTGGAAGTCAAGTTAATGAGCTAATTTGACTAACAAATGGATGTATGTATAAATGCATTGCTTATACAAAACTAATATAGGTTGCCCATATTACCAGGCTGATATCATTATACTAATAATAAAAATCCGATAACCCAATGACTGGGTTTCGACAAATTTACTGTAATCACATCGTGGGTAGCAAAACGTTTATCGGAAAAGTGTTTGGATAATATCGGCAAAATCAGATATCGACAAAACTAAATATACACAACATTTTATCACACGCCCCTAATTGTTAAACGTTGCCTTATGTTGTCCAGCCGATTGATTGCCATAATGTGACCCCCGCACCTTTGTTCGATGACTGCTAGAATAGTGTCCAGCGTCCCCCGTCGCATCACGCTAACCAAGGAAATATGCAAGACGTTAACGACTGTCTCAGAGCCTTTGTGTCCACTCCTGCTTTGTGACACATCAGTGAACTGATTGACATGTCTTTACCATGGCGGGACCCCAACAGTCTCTACACTGTAAGACCACCTGCAGAGTGTCAACAATAGCTGCCCCGCTCCTTGGGAACAATGGGACATCTAGGCCAAACTGCCTTGTCCCATTGTCCCACTCGTCCTCCTCCAGTGAGCTGTAAAGTTACAGCACACGGTAGTTGGTGGTAAAGACAACAGCACATGTTCACTGGACACAAGACAATTAATCAATCGACACCATTAATGTTAACGTCTATATTTTCTCAGGAAGTGATCCTTAAAAACACAAAAACTCAATACACACTTGATAAAATAAATTCAAAGATCTCGCACTCACTCCTCCTCGTTACTGTCGTTCATTCCACCTGACATAAATGCACCAGCAACTAGAAAAAGAACTGTCATAGAATAAAACTTCAGAGGCGGCTGTGGAATTGAATTTAATCTAAACATTATATTTGTCGCCCTCTGGTGTTGGCAGTGCGTAAATGCAGGGTCAATCTGAATATGGTAAAGTACTGGAGGCTGTGGCTGTGGTCTCGAGGTGATGGTGATTAGTAGTAGTATTAGTAGAGAATTAATTATAATGATATTTCCGTTACATTCACCACATATGATATTTTACATCCAAGTCTCCTTATTGTTATTTGTAATTTTATCAACATAAACCAATCAAACATGCACCTGATGAATCTTAACCTGTTGCTGTAAGTGATTGGTCGCGAAGACATTGGATAAATTCAAGTCTTTAAAAACAAAGACAAAACATTAGAACAGGGGTCACCAACTAAGTGCCCCTGGGCACCAGGTAGCCCGTGAGGACCATGTGAGTCACCCGTACGTCTGTTCTAAAGTTAGTCAAGTAGCACTTACCAGTGAGCTGCATCTATTTATTTTATTTTATTTTTTTGATATTCTTGTTTAAATCACACTTATACGAGAACAGGAAATGATAATATATTGTTACTCTAATGATTAATATAAATATATATAGTTCAAGGGTCAGTATGTATTTGAGTGCATTTTATTTCTGCTGCAGCACATTGTGATTTCCTAGGACTGTTGTAAAAGTGATAATTTGAAAATGTTTAATTTGAAAAACTTGAACTTGAAAATATAAAAATAAAGTGTTGCATATTAATATTATTTTATTTCCTATCTTTTTACATTGTCACACATCTAAATACCATTAATTATTAATAATAGCATATAATTTAAACTAAATTGAGCAGCCTGGCTATTTCAGAAGTATGTATCAAACTGTTAGCCCTTTGCCTTTATCAGCACCCAGGAAGTAGCCCTCAGTTTCAAAAAGGTTGGTGATTCCCGTTTAGAAAATCTGAAACCTTTACTCTCATGTTTTGGAATGAAGACAAGAATGCAGTTTCTTTGCAAACATGACTCTTTACATTGTCTTTGTGTTAAAAACAGTGAAATGGATCAACATCAGAGTCGCGTTGTAGCAACTGGCGTCCAGACTATGACAGGAAGTTGTTTGAATTGTTTGTTTCTAGTCAAAATCAATGAAAGTTAATGAAAACCACAACGGTTAGGGTCACATGACATATGATATGGGACTCCATATTGTGCATCAGCTCCATCTCTGGTCCAGGTTCTGCTCCTGTTCAGATGCTGGGCTCCTCGTCCAGTTTGGTGAGGTCCGGGGCCGTGGCCATGAACATGCTGCGGCCTCGCTCCAGGCGGCTCTTCTTGTCCGTGAGGCGGAAGGCCTCCATGAACTCGTCGATGTCGATGCTGCCGTCCTGGTTGCTGTCGATGGCGATGGCCAGGTCCGAAATGGCCTCGTCTGTGATTTCCATCTTCAGGTAGACGCTGAGCAGCTTCCAGGTTTTCCTGAAGTCCTCCAGGGAGATGAAGCCTGAGAAGGGGGAGAGATCAGACGTCATGTGAGTTCAGCTGGAATGAACAGAAGGTGCTAGTGGGGGTGTGGTCACAATGTGTGTGTGTGTGGTCAGTGGTGGGGGTGTGGTGTAAGCAGTGGGTCAGTGGGTTAATCCTAATTAGGACCTTAACTTTGTTTTTGAAGAAGCTCAGAGAAAGACGGGACAGGACGACATGGAGCTGGGACTCATTTACTGACCAACATCATCACAGCGTCATTCATCTTCATCCTCTTATCTGTTACTGAGTCTCCACCACTGCCACACAAATCACACTGCACCATGTTGTCAGCCTCCCCATGGGTCTATTCTTAACTGCCAGTCATTTTCAAATCCACTACTTCTACTATATTTCTGCTATATGCTGAACCCAGTTACACTATATAAATATACATTGCAAACATATATATGTTATATATATGTATATATATATATGCTTATGTACATTCATTAATTTTCTAATGTTGTCTGGTTTATGATACCTATATTGACCTGTTAGCATTTATCTCTCTACCAACAACTGCATACCATTAATTACAATAAGCTGCAATGCTGCCATCTAGTGACTTGAATATAAAGCCATTCATCCTTAAAACTATAGTCTTGCAACCAATTTAAAAAATGCCAACTGGACCCCCTCAGACAAGTTGAAGGTCATTTCGCCCTCATCATCCACGAGGCTTCATTAGTTTGTTAGGTTCCGTAGACTGTAATGATGACCCGGAGGACGAAGAATCTCCACAAATGTCCTCAAACCTATTTTATTTTTCACACGGTTTCATTTGTTCCACTAATATATTTGGTTCTACCTGAATTATCTGTGTCCACTATCCTGAAGATGGTCTCCAGAGTGGAGCGGTGACGATACAAGGTCTCCAGCAGACTCTGGTCAATGTGCTGTAAGAAAAAATGGCGGTGGTGATTTTTAAATGTTATGTCAATGCGTCAACATTTGCAGAGAGACTTGAATCCAGAGCAGACCAGTTACTGAACAGCTATGACAACATGTGACCTCACCACCTGACCAGCTGTCCACCTCCAGTGGTTTACAACTCAGTTTGACCACCATGTGGGGCTGTTGTTTCCTTATGTCTCCCTTATGGCCCTGGGTTCTGCTTTGACTGTAGGTTGTGTCTGTCCTCAGTCAACTTTGTGAGTCTCTAAGCTTCTGGTCCTACAAGATTCTTCAAGTTCTCTGTCTTTTCCCAAGGCTACAAACCCAAACCCCAAGTTTCCCAACTTCTCTTCATTCTGGCTTTATTGCCGCTTTACTCACATCTGTATTTGGTCCTGTGATGGCCAGGTCATTGAACCAGTCGTAGTAGTTTAACATGTTGTTGCTGGTTTTACTAACCAGCTGACAGCTCAGCATCCTCCAGGGCAGACCAAGGCGCATCACACTCTCCACTGCTGAGGCCCAGTCAGTGAGAGACACCAGACCTGAGGATACAGACAGGAAGCTGCTGGTAACGACTAAATATGGACATAAATAAAAGATCATTTATTGATCACTAAATTTTCTGATCCATTATGCTGTTTGTCTATGCTGGTAAACTAGTTTAGGACACACATTAATTGGACAAAAATTTGCTTTGAACTATTGGGTTTTTCATTATTGAAGGACAAACTGATAAGGATTCATACAAACATTAGATATTATATAAATATCAAGTCTTTTTACACAGATATATACTGTATTTCTTATGTCGATATAGAGAGGCGATCATGTGGTAGCGTGGCCGAGTGGTCTAAGGCGCTGGATTTAGGCTCCAGTCATTTCGATGGCGTGGGTTCGAATCCCACCGCTGCCAAAGCTTTGCTTATTAGCTGAAAAATTAACCGGAAGTAATTGAAAACCACTAACGATGTTCGTACACCAGTAAATTAATGTATTATTAAATGTACAGCCATACGCACGTTTCAGTACGTAAAAGCACACACTTATGCTAAACCTACGTTACATTACTTTTTCTTCTTGCGGATATAAAGGTTTTAAGTTGAAAGAGACATTTTTGGTTTTCCCATAAATATATATATATAGAAACTGCATCAGTTGTATAAGAAAACGTAACATTTACGGCTCTATGTACTGTTTTTTTTTTCTGTAATAAAACAATTGCATCTACGGTCCTGCAGCCAGTAGGTGGCGGTGTTTCTTTGTTTGAAAGGATTCCTACGGACACACACACGCACACACACACGCACACCTACCTGAGTCGTCACTGTCGTACTTCTTGAAGGCACACATGAGATCAGACTTGTGGGAAAACAGCTGTTCTCGAAGGACTTTGAGGGCGGAGCGTTCAGTCCGTCCGACACTGTGGACGAAACACGTTAAATTATTTAATAATACAAAACCCAGAAGGTTCAGTGTCCACTCCAACAGGTATGACCATAATTATAACATCGGATTATTGGAATAACCTGCTGTTGGATTTTCCAAAATCTTCCTTTTGCTATTTTTTCGATTTTTTTTTCAGATTTTTCTCGCGTTTTAATTTGAAAATCCTATTTTTCAGAGATCCTCTAGAATGACTGTATTAAAAGTACTTCTATTGAAGTACAAACACACGCTTTAAATATGTTTTGCTATGCTCAGAGCATAGCATAGCATGATAACCTGGCAGCTGGTAGATTTGAACCTGAAGTCTTGCGAACCCAAGTCTGCTCCCTCACCACTGGGCCACCGGTGCCGCCCAAAATGCATAAATGTGAAGACGAAATAAGTGGAACAATTAATTAATAAATAGCTAAAAAATAATGTTAGAGATCATTAGTCTGATATTAGCATAATTTCCCTTCGCTAAAGAAAATCCGATAACACAACGTCAGCGTTTTGCCAATTTTGGGCAAAATCGGCAAAATCGGATGTTGGTAACAGCTCATATCCGACATCCCTAGTTAACGATTCTAAACCCATGGTTCTAGTTTGTATCTATACCTTTGTCTGACGCTGAGCTCTCTGGTCAGACTGCTGGCCTGGTACTGGATCATATAAGGCACGAGGTTCGGACCCAGTTTGACGTAGGCTCCCCGGTTGCTGCCCTCATCGTAGTAATTAGAGGCAGAGAACAGAGTAAGGACCTGGACGTGAGACGAGATATTTTAATTTCTACTGACAGAAGAACACGTCGTGTATCTGTTTGTTGGTTTGGTGACTGTATCTCACCTTTCTGTCGTGACAGAACTCATAACCTTCCTGTTTGCACTCGTGAGAGCGAATGATGAGCTGGAGATTATGTCTGGTCAGGAAATCCTCAGTGACATCAGGGCCCCAGTAGCAGCCCCCTCCTCGGACTTCATTAGGAATGCAGCCGTCCTGCTTCATGGGGTCACTCCACAGCAGATCCAGGATCTGAAAGAACGTGGAAAAGACGCGGTAATAACACTTCTAAGTATACAGAATAGAATTGTGTCCAAACTAAGTATAATCCGTAACATTAACTTTACAAAAATCCAACCTTTTACGTATGACACTGACACAGAAACACTGAGCCTGGTGCTTAAAGTGATGACGACCAGGAGATTAATGACGCAGTGGATTAGAGGGTGAAGCCCACGCAGTCCATGACACCTGCCCCGGGGGGGAGCCCTGATCACTGAAGACCCGGTCAACTAATACGTACTGCTGTGTCACTTCAAATCACAGTAAGTAAAGTGATCCCTGTGACAAGTAAATATCTTTAACTCCAATACAATCTGATTCTACGCAGCTAGTATTTACAGTAGCTGTGACTTCCTGTTGCAGGAAATTGTTGTAATATACATAAGAATTGTTATCACATTCCCTCTGATAATGAAAACCCGATAACGAAATGATTGGATTTCACTAAGTGAGGTTACCCTAATGTAATATTGGGGATAAACAGCT
>JAFBJS010000173.1:353678-377019 GCA_016785265.1 Paraplagusia blochii
GTCCATGACACCTGCCCCGGGGGGGAGCCCTGATCACTGAAGACCCGGTCAACTAATACGTACTGCTGTGTCACTTCAAATCACAGTAAGTAAAGTGATCCCTGTGACAAGTAAATATCTTTAACTCCAATACAATCTGATTCTACGCAGCTAGTATTTACAGTAGCTGTGACTTCCTGTTTCATTAAATTGTTTTAATATACATAAGAATTGTTATCACATTTCCTCTGATAATGAAAACCCGATAACGCAATAATTGGATTTCACTAAGTGAGGTTACCCAAATGTAATATTGGGGATAAATAGCTGTGTTTCACAGTTAAAGACACTAGATGGCAGCATTCAAGCACATTTTACTGATCTACTGTTTACACAGATGAATTAATAAAAGTTGCTAGTTATGGATATATGTTGATGTAAGAATGGAAATTATGTATTTGGCCAATATTGGATATTGGCAAAAATTTATATCAGACACTATTTTGTTACGTTACTTTGTTTTATATTATTATAGCCTCAGCATTTGAAGATAATACAGAACATTTACAGAAAATTGACTTCAGCAGCAACACTATGAAGAAACCTCTCAGGTTTGTCAACTTTGCTGTTCATTCCTCACCTGCTTCCACTCATCGTGGACGGTGTCACTGGTGACGGAGACGGCTGGCACAGGCGGCGGTGGCGGTGTCTCCTCCTTGAACACAGCTATGAAGGCAGATTGTCTTTTCCTGGGGAATTCCAGCTGATCATTCATGTTCACCTTGATCCGACTGGAGAAGTCCTGCAGCGAGCGGTTGTGGAAACTGTTTCGAGATCCCAGATTGTTGGAGTAACTAAGGGACGCCCGGCGATGGAAGAACTTATTGCAGGACCAGGTGTCCTCATCCGCCTCTGAGTCGATGGACAGGGTACCTGAACTCATGTTCCTCTTCTTTGGAGGCCTCAGTGCTGACACATACTGGACAAATAAAAATATACAGCTATCAGATATTTCGTCATTCATTTATATGTATATAAGAGAACGTCATGTCCCATGTCCTCACTGTGTGTCTGTCCACTCTGGCAATGACTCCCAGATCAGTGGTGTCTGAGATCCCACCATGTAAAATCAATACTTTCTGGTCGATCACCGTTGCCAATGGTAACCAGCTGAAAATCTTCTGCAGCAGCTTCAGAATCCGTTTACCATGGAGCTGGAAACAAAGAACGTCTTATTTCTGCTTGAAACTCTAACAAGTGACCTTGCTGGATGTTAGTCATGACCCTGCATATGATGTAAATGATTATCTGAACCTCTGGTGGAAAGACTTACGGGTCAAAGAATAGTCAGAACCCACCTTGTATTTAGTCAGTACCTCCTTTGTGAAGCCATATCTGAACAAAAAAAATCCAAAAGTCAGATTTTATCACCAAACATGGACGTAACGGTCACTTAAGTTTTTTTTTTTGACCTCAGGTTAACCATGTGGTCTTCATGGTTTCCTCTGTTCAGGTAAACATCGTGGGGAAAGACGATGAGGAAGGCAAACAGGATGAGGAGGATCTCAATGGAGTCCTGGCCCCGGTCCACAAAGTCTCCATTAAACACGTAGGGTTTGTCCAGGGATGGCATACCATTCTGTGACACAGACAACATCTACTTGATGACCTCCAAACATCAACATTCATCAGCAGCACATTGGTAAAGAGCCATTCAGTTCCTCGGTTTGATTCTGACCTTGTAGAAAATCAGCAGCAGATCTTCTAGTTGACCATGCAAATCACCTGCAATGACAATAATTCATTAGAAAGGTCTGATATCAACTTTTTGCCAATATCTGATATGGTTATATTGTCGAAAAATGTAATTTCTAATTCCTTATATCCAATATCAACAGATTCTGAGGTAAGCTTGGTTATATATATATATATATATATATATATACATCTGAGCTGCAATGCTGCCATCTAGTGACTTTCACTTTGATAAACAGATGTTCATCCCCAATATTTTTTTTAAGGGTGCACATCAGATGGTGAAACCGAGGCATTAGGGTCAGGGGGGTTTCATTATCCAAGGTTAATAATGACCATTTTTACAGATAGTACATAATATTCTAAATATTATTAGACATCTGAATATAAGTTCTAAACTGTTGGAATGTAAATCTGCATATTGGATTTAGACAACATCAAAATCAGATGTGTTGTATTATTTAGATATACTTTATGTAAAAAAAAAAAATATATTAACCATTTTAAATATCAAAATGAATATTTCTGTGTAGGTTCTCAATCTTCCAGAACATTTAATCTTAAATATAGGTTTCTTAAAGATGTCTCACCTCTCATCCAAAAGAAAAAAAAACGTCCATCCACTCACCACATATCGTGATTTCTTTGCTGTGGCAGGTGGAGATGCGATTGATGTTAGGCATCATCCGGAGAACTTTCCAGGTCTCCAGTAGGAGCTGGAGGACGTAGCGAGAATGCAACTGCTGCTGGGACAGAGACTCATCAGGGACAAGTCCAAACAGTTTCTCAGAAGTTTTGATGTCGTGACTGAATAATCATAGAAGGATGCAACAGCAACTTATCTACAAAAGGGTGCGCTAAAGAACAGAAGTTCAGAAAACAGTGCTGTTCCAACGATACCTTCTTGTCCCTGAAGGCCTCCACCAGCCCCACCGCCTGCTCCACCGTCAGAGGGAAAGTCAGACGAGGTCCAGAGTAAACGTCGGGGACCTCTATGTTCTCGAAACAGAAGTGTCTCTCCCACTCTGCATCACGACAGACATCGTTCTCTCTGAAGATGTGGGAGATTAGATTTCCTGAAAGATACAGTCTTCAAATGTCATCAGTGGATTCACATCAGTGCTGCTGAATCAGTCTCGACGGTTGGTCCTTACGCTCGTTGCTGGACGGTGTGAAGTTGTCCATGAGGTAGCCAAGAAAGTTGTAGAGCTGAGAAAAAGATTTAAATCAATCAAACAATTTAAATCACAGACACATGGAGACGATCATAGGGATCAGTTTTTTTTTTTACCTTAATCTGAGCCTGTTCTCCTGAGTATTCGATGGACTGGAAGATGTGCCAGGTGTATCTTCTTCTCATCTCTGTACGAGCCACATACTGACGGTACCATTTCTGGATGAGAACTGCAGACCTTATGGCTGAGGTACAGACAGAGGGTTACCATGACAACTGCAGCTTCAGTAACTTTAATGCTGAAACTAAAGAAACAATTGAAAGTAGCACATATCTGTCTTTAACTCTACAGTTTACAAAGACAAAAACATGTTAGCCTTACTTGTCACTGCTGCATGATGCAGAACAAAGAGACAGAAATACAACAAAATCAACAATTGTCCAATTTTGTCCAAACAATTTTTCATCACAATATCAACCGATATTGATTTATGCAGCCGTTTGAGGTAAACATCTCAGGACACAATGTGTTAGTTTAGCAAAATCCAGGCATTCTGCTATCAGATCATCATAATTGGAGGAAAAGGGTTAAAAAAGGATAAAATAATGTAATTGGAATTGAACAATTGAACCTGTGTCTGTTACCTTTTCCTTGTTGTTTTTGAAACTGGTCGGACTTTGAGATGCCACTTCCCATGACTGACGCTGCTGTGGGAAAACAATCATCAACAACTTTATCAGTGATGTTGACAACAAATAGATGTTTTATTTTATTTCAGTGAATAACATTTGTTTTCTATCTTTTGACAGAGTTTAACTAGAGTGCTGCAGCAGAAAGGTGAGACCTGGAGGATATAAGACTGTGTGCCCTTTAAATCCCATTACCCGGTGGCTCTTTTCTGACCGTGATGACCTCAATCCTGAGGTGGACGACTCTTTCTGTCTGAATTCTCTGAAGGCTTACATCGAGCGACACACAAAACCCAAGGATATAAATCACTATTTTTTTATTTATTTACATTATTTTGGTAAAAGATACTGCAGGTTTATATATATTGTTTGACTCTTTACTTTATTGTTTTGATTCTAATTTTTGTATCAACCAATCACAGTGACTTTTACACCATAATAACTACACCATAAACATCTAAATTATTCAATATATGTAAATGTTTATCTAATTAGTCAGGGAAAAAATTTCTTACAACTCAAGCGTCCCTCTGTGATTGCTGACGTCGCCTGTCTTATCCCGTCATCTATTCCCAGTCGCTCGGACCATTAGTTCCTGGAGTCAACAGGTCTTTAAATATCCATTTTCTTTCTTTCATCCTCCACTAGTTCTCCATGTTTAGGTCCTAAACTTTGAGTTTTAACGGAGACAGTTCATTGCAGACAGATGGACATCATCTTCACTGTGCAGCTCCTTGTGAGACGACACATGTTGACTTCAGTGCCTCGGTGTGATCCTTAAATCAAGGCAACAAGTCACAAGGAGATTAGTAGAGCTAATGACTTGATGCGACTAGTCTGTTTCCTATGATAGTAGGTGCAGGTTAGGAGGGAGAGAGGGAGGACAACATTATCTGTTTGTTTTTGAAAATAAAAATGAAGAATATAATAAGAAATAACAATAAGTATTGTTTTCCACCGTCACTCACATAGTAGTTTCAATTTCTGAGGTTCTTAGACTGTTCATATAAACACTGTCAGTTGTAAATGTAATATATATAATGTAATAACAGATGAAAAGGTTAAAATGTGCCTGCAAAAAGGCAAAAAGTGTAAACTAAGTATTTATAGTTGTAATAAATAATAGGAAATGGTTAAAAATAACAAAATACTTGTGCTTATTTTGTTGTCCCACTAGAGAACAGAAATAGTTTTCAGTGTCTAATAATGCAATATTGGATTCGATATATTTTGTGTATATCTTATGTATCTTTTTTCTTTTATTTCCAGAAAATAATATTGTAAAATTACGTTCAAGTTTTGGTGTCGTATTGGACTACTTCAGAATAAAGGTTAGAAAAACAGCAACAAGGTCATGAAACTTTTTATTATTGATATTTTGATAACGTTTTTTGTGTTTGTTCAAAATATCAATAAAATACTTTAAACGTTGTTTAAAAAAAAAACGGCCGCTTTTAACTACTTCCTGTCTGCGGCGGAAGTGGAAGACGTTAACCTAGCTCAGGTCAGTTACAGCTTAATTCGGCTAACGGCTACAAACATACCTTTCAGTTATTTTATTTGCACGAGAACAAACAACAATTAAACTCATTTATTACATGGGATGGAAATATTTGTGTCGTTCATTAGACATTGAACGTTGCTAATTTCGCTGCTAGAGTCAAGGCCATTTCCTGCTTGTCATGTTTCTTTTACCGATGTTTTTAACAAATGCCAAATGTTCTGCGACTTTGGGGTGCTTGTGTAAAATATTACGGTTCCCTTCTTGTCCTGTTAGTTTCAAACTTAAAAGATAACATATCATTTTTATATTATTCGATTTGTCAGCAGTAAATTACTTAAATAAAAGATACTGTGATGATGAATGTCTGTGTGGCTCTGTGATTTAGCTGCCTCTCTAGATTAAAAATCAAAGAAAACATTGAAATCTTTTTTAAGACGTTTTGCTGATTATATTTCCTGGCGTGATCTATTAGGAAATATTGCACTGTGGGTGTATTGTGTTCAATTTTCACTCTCTCAATTGCCCTTTCAAATCTGTTTCCCTTTTCCAGGAACTGATTGTCGTGATATTGAAATTATAACAGACCAGGAGAAATAAGTTTATGTCTGAGGAAATCATGTAACTGAAAACTTCAACAATTGGGGCTGTGTTTCTTTAAGAAAAAATCAAAATAGGCCTCTTTACTACACCATAAAATCATTTTTTACACTTCTCGCCAAACAGAGAGGGATCCTCCCCTCTGTGATTTAAGAGGTTGGAGCTTTGGAACCATCATCGTCATCGGTGTTGGTTAGAACTGAGCTGTGAAGATGAGGATTGCTGTGCTGGGAGCCACTGGACAGACTGGTCAGTATCTGGTCAACCAGGCTCTGCAGCAGGGTCACATGGTCACTGCCGTTGTCAGGAACCCAGGGAAGCTCGGCGTACATCATGATAACCTCAAGGTAAAGTAACACATTGGTAGAAAGAGCTGTAAGAGTTTTACAGAGTTCTCTGACTGCAATGTTCAAAGTTAACTCTGATCTTAGGTCAGACCCTGTTGTGTTCAGGTGTAGTCATAGTGTAGGACAATTCAGTGATGCACTACAGCAAAATGTACATTTATTTTTTGCTGTGAAACGCAAACGCTTAAATGTTGTGGATAAGATTGTGACACAATAAATAGCATCCAAATGTCAGTATAAAATGTTCTCTGTATAATTCACATACATCAAATCAAGGCCTGTGGGTCAAATGTGGCCCGCCAAGTCATTTTGTGTGGCCCGTGGGAGTGTAAACAGTGTTTGCCTTATGATAAAGAAGATGAAAAGTTAATATTTTTTATTACTCTGTGAAGCAACCAATTTTTTTCAGTTAAACTATTTAAAAAATGCCGGTGCCTTTACAATCAACTTTGCAAATTGTAAAAAAAATATATATATTATATTCTTTACATATTTCCAACTTTAAAAGGAATAAAAAATAAGCTGTTTTCTATCTGGTCTGGTGTCAGGTGGTGGAGGCTGATGTGTTTTCCGCAGACAGCCTGAAGCCTCATTTCCAGGGACATGATGTGGTCATGTCCTGCCTCGGCTTCTCTGCCTCCTTCTTCTCTGCAGTCACTGGCTACTCACTGTCCATGAATGCTGTGGTCAATGCCATGAAAGAAGCCCAGGTCAACAGACTCATCGCTATGACGTCATGGTACACAGAACGTGAGTTCAAGTCCAGCAGTTTACATTCATAGAAGAAGTAACATGAAAATGAAGCAGCAGTTAACTAGTACAACAATCTTGCAGATTATATGGGAGCTACAGGGAAGTGAACATGAAGAATTCCAAACAGTGTTAAGTCGGTAGAAATCTGTGCAATTTGGGTATTTCTGCTAACCTTAATATCGATATTAGCATGCTATGTTATATCTGTAAGAATTGTCATTTGTTTTTCTACTTGATTTTGCCGAGTGATGTGTAGCCTAGAAATAGTTTTGGGGATAAATGGCTGTATATCAGATTGATAGTCACTAGATGGCAGCATTGCAGCTAAAGTGTATTATGATATCAGTTAATATCATCATTAGAAATTATATATTTGGAAAATATCGGCATATTGGATACCCACAAAAAATGTCAGACAATTTTAATATAGTTTTACATTTTGATTATTTAGTTTTCTTTAACAATTTTTGAGTGACATTTTTATTTATATCTTCAAAATCTTTAAACCATCAGCAAACTCTGGAACTCAGTCCCCATTTCTCATCCGCTTCCTCCTGCTGCCCATGATCCGAAGTGTCCTGACCAACATGTACGAAATGGAGCAGTTGCTGCTAAAGGCCGAGGGCATCAGCTGGACCGTGGTCAGACCGCCTGGACTCAAGAACCTTCCAGCTTCAGGTAAAGCAGACTCACTGTTGTCAAGGATCAGCTCTGTTCAACACCTCTGGACCTCCCGTCTTTCTCTTCTCTCTGACATTTGCAGCTCAAGAAGTTCTGACACATGAGGGATATTTCGTGCCTCCGGACGCCGGTCAGTCTCCAGGTGGGTCAGTAGCCAGAGGGGACGTGGCTCGCTTTATGCTGTCTCTGGTCAGCAGCAATGCGTGGGTAAAGAAGGGAGTCGCTATCACCACCAAATAAAATAAAGACATAGTTATGAAGGACTTCTTGATTTGAGACGGACATTTTATCTTTAAGACCAAAGGTTGTTGTCTTCTCTTATTTGATGATGGTTTTATAAACTGTTGAAAGTCTTGATTTTGTCTCTCACTGTATTAAGTTTGACTGTGACTTAGCCTGAGAGATCTACTTGTAAATGTAGGATGTGAATTTGGCCACACGGGGGCAGTATGACGCAGCACTGAATAAAACTAACCTGCACAAGTGCAGTAAAGCACTACCTGTATAATGTTCTGAGATGAAGCAACATATTTATGAAGTTTAATACGTTTAAATTTCCATGCAATAAATAATACCCTGATGTTGTAAAATAGTAGAGTTTATACTTATTATTCTAAACAAATTAGACCATATAAACCGTAATAATCTCAAGAAAGGAGACTAGATGATTTTTAGTTAAATTATTATTTTATACCGTTTGACTAATACAAATCTTGATGACAACGTTTACCAAATATGTTCACATTATATGGTATCCTTATATGGTGATTTAATATGTCACATTTTTAAAAGTTTTTAAAAGCAATTTTGTTTTCTCGTGGTTTCCTATAAAACAAAGTCACAACTTTAAAAATTTGTCATACAAAACCTCTGTACACCCTTGGGGTCTCGCCCCCCACTTTGGAAAATACTCCTAAGTTATTATGTGCAATACAAATGTTATGTTTTCTGATTTCATTCAATCCTGTAGTGTACACTGTAGTTACACACTAGAGAAATGACGGGACACACACACACACACACACACGTGGAGAATTGAAACTGACTTTATAGATAAACATGAAATCACAAAACAAACATTTCACAATGAATCTGTCAAACTGTACATGGAGATGCATTTACATAAATGCAGGATATTTTTACAGCGGCTCTTGTGTTTTTTTATTTATTAAAATCCATATAATATTAACACATTTCATATTATTTTCTTGTCAGTTTAACACTTCTCAGATACAGACGCCAGTGTTTACAGCTTTAACCTGGTGGCTCAAAATCACATGTTTAAAAAAAACAAAAAACAAAAAAAAAACACCACACGCACCAAGAACTGGCAAGTAAGATATTGTAACTGGTAGTGTTTAAAATAATGAAACCTTCATCATCCATTTAATTCCACCCTGAACAACAATGTCTTAAAAATATCATTTCAACATAAGGAGAAAACAAAAAATCAACATGTGTGATGGAAGAATGTCATTGTTCTACAACCAAAAGAAACTGTTCTGCACTGGAAGAACCAGAACTGATTCTCGGGCAAACGTTTGGCTCCATTTTATGTGAATTATTTACAAAAAAAGTGCACATTTGCAGTGGGACTGCGTTAGCGATCGACAGCTTAAATATTGATTAACACCAGTTAACGTAGAGATGCCGTATCTCAACAACTTACTGAAGAGAACCTGAAAGTAAAAAAGAAAATCCTTTGCTTCATTAAATACTTCAATCAGAGTCAGGACCAAAGTCTTCCATTTTGGATTTTAAAACTGTTTTGCATTTCTACCATTTAGGTAGGAATGCAAAAAAAAAAAAAAAAACAGTCACAGCTCACGTTTCATTCTTACAGCTCATGTTTCATTCTTAAAGGTCTGGACTCGGCTCAGTGTTCTTATATATCTGCGCCACATTGTTTCTGACAAGCATCTGCCCTCAGGTTTATCTCTGAGCTGACGCCTTCTACTGGCCGGCCTGCGCCACTGCGTACATTTCATTTATTTTGTCCTCGTACTTCTTCACGACAATTGGTCGCCTCAGTTTCATGGTGGGTCCTGCAAAGAAAGAGAAAAGAAGAGAAGATAAGATAACTAATTGTCTTTGAGCAAACCACGCTTTTTTTTTTTACATTTTTTTTTTACCTTCGTCTCGTCTCGTTAAGAGACAGAGATGAGATTTCTACAACAATCTTGTTCGGAATGTCGTCTGGCCCACAGCGCAGTCACAAGACTGGTGACCTGATTACAGTCTGATAAACAGCTCTGCTGCATTAAAGATTTCAACCCGTTCACCTTTGTAACACTTTGACGACTATGAACTACGTCACTCTATTTTCAAGTTGTCTAATTATGGACCTTTTTCTCAGGATATATTTGAATTTCTTGGTCTTTTTTTTGTTGTGAAACATCGCATTTAACTAAAAGTCATTTTACTTGTAGCCGAGTGAACCAGTGAACTGTGAACCGTCCTCACACCAGGGGTCTCAAACTCAAATTAGTTGAGGGCCACCACCCACACTATCATTTCACTGAAGGGCCGCGTGTTAAATACAAAAGTATATAAAATACAAATATTTCATAAAAAATCAGTTTCCCATAGATTCTATGTAATACAGCACTCAACCAGAAGGAGACTGTGGATCAGGGGTTTTGATAACTATAAGATTTACCATAAAATGTGGAGAACAAACTATAAAATATTATCATAAATTCAACTTTCAAAATAAAGGTCGTCGTTCCATGGGCCGCAAGTGGCCCACGGGCCGCGAGTTTGAGACCACTAAATCTCTATTGTCACTAGTCTGAACTTATAAATGTTTCTGTTATTAAACTAAATTTTCACTCTGTCAATAACACTAATGCTCACAGACTTTTTCTTCAGGCGTTTTGCTCATCGTGATGCTTTTAAATAATCCTTTGATTCTCATGTGTACTCTTTCAATCTGGAATAGATTTTTTTTTTTTGTACTGTTTTGGTTAAAACAACTACTGAAGGCAGATGAGCAGTTTTTTATCTTCTGTTTGAACTTGAAATTCTAAACATGCTCCGTCCTCCAGATCTAATCATTTACATCTGAGCAATGTTCGGCAGCTGAAACATCTGTTCTACTGTACACCTCACTGCAGTACAACAGGCGGAGCATGGGTTAATGGTTAACTAGTTAATGTAGTTCTATTTACATATATATATAAAGCACATCAGTTTATATATATATAAGTATATGTATGTAGATTTTGTTTGCATAGTGTTATTTAAAGTCTGAAAACACGGAACCTTTTTTGCTATTTTAACTACTGTAATTTATTTTGCAAATAAACAATATAAATGGAGGTGGAGGAGTTAAAGATGCTGATGTTCTCTTTAGGGGAGACTAGGATGGACAGGATCAGGAATGAAGACATTAGAGGGACAACACAGACAGGAAGGTTTGGAGAGAAAGCTAGAGAAGACAGATTGAGATGGTTTGGACATGTTCAGAGGAGGGACAGTGGTTATACTGGTAAAAGAATGATCCTAGAGATGGAGCTACCAGGTAGGAGACAAAGAGGAGATTGATGGATGCATTGAGGGAGGACATGGAGGTAGTTGGAGTCAGAGTAGAAGATACAGAGGACAGGGGGAGATGGGAATTGCCAACTCTTGGAATATTGGGGGAAAATCTTGGGAGAAATCTTGGTAGTTGTTCCAAAGAAAGAAATTCAAAATCAGAGATGAAACCAGGTTCATTGGACATCTGGTCACTCCAAGAGAAACTTCATGGTTTAAGACCATGTGGTGAAAGGCTGCAGAAAAAGCCCCTGAGATACCAGGAATCCACACAAAAATATCATTATCTGAGCTTTTGTGCCTTTTGGCTCTGAAGCAACATCTCCAACTGAGCAGCCTTCACTTTTAACAGTTGTAATTAAGGACACACACGTCAACACACGTCGTGATCCTTGTTACGACGTGTGTCAGTGGAGGCAGTGAAAGCGACACACGAAGGATGACAGAACCAGTCACTCACCCAGTTCTCCTCCAGGGAGGGAGAAGTCCTTCTCCACAATCGTCCACTTCTGGACCTTCTGTGCGTTGGACGTCGATGTGGCGTTGACACGTTCCAAACCCTCCTGAATGGCTTTGTAGATCGCCGGCTCCGTGTTGGCAATGATCTCCGTCACTTTAGTTGCCGTGACACCGTGCTGTCGACAGAAGTCCAGAGCCTCGGGGCTCAGGTCGTCTGTGGGCTCGCCGTTGTCGTCCATGACGCACTGAGGAGGAAGGGAGAAGAGTCAGGAGTTTGTTTGGTTCTTAGTTTAGACACTGGAGTTGCAGCGGTGGACGTCTGGTTACTTTGAGCGTGAGGAGCATGGAGAGGAACTTGAGCTTGTCTCCGATCAGCATGACGTTGCTCAGGATGGGAACCTCGGCCTTCAGCTTATCTTCGATGGGGACAGGAGGGATGTTCTCTCCACCGGCCGTGATGATCAGCTCTGAGTCAGAAGACAATGACTGTTGACACTAATGTAAATTCAACATTTGAGTTCACATTGTTGTGTCATCAGTTGTTTTGAAGATCTTCTCCCTTCAGCTTGTCCCTTTTTACTGGTGTTGCCACATCGAGTCAACAATTTCCATCTCCCCCTGTCCTCTGTGTCCTCAACTCTGACTCCAACTACCTCCATGTCCTCCCTCACTGCATCCATCAATCTCCTCTTTGTCTCCCACCTGGTAGCTCCATCTCTAGGATCATTCTTTTACCAATGACGCACCTCCTCTGAACATGTCCAAACCATCTCAATCTGTCTTCTCTAGCTTTTTCTCCAAACCTTCCTGTCTGTGTTGTCCCTCTAATCACCTCATTCCTGATCCCCTCCTGTCTTCTACCTATTCCTAGTGTCTCTAATCCATCCATTATGTCTCATGGTCTCACCACTGTCCTGTAAACCTGTCCCTTCACCTTAGCTGACTCTTCTATCACATATCACTCCTGACTCTTCTTCTTCTTCTTCTCCTCATTCTTCTCCTCTCTTCCACAGTCTCCACTGCTCTGAACAGTTGATCCTCTTCCCAATGGTTACGGGTCCGGACAGAACCACCACTCGGTCCGGATCCGGACCACATTCCATCATTAGGTTATGCTCGCTATAGAAAATTATCATTGAACCTTTTATCCTTCCAGTGATGAACAAGAACTCGTTGCGATCGTGTTTTCCCAGATCTCCGGAGTGTAGCCACCCGTCTTGGTCCAGAGCTTCTGTCGTTTTGTCGGCCATGTTCAGGTAACCCATGAAGACGTGGCGGCCCCAGAAACAGATTTCTCCGACGCCTTCGCTGTCTGGTTTTTCCAGCTTGGTCTTACAGCCTGGCATCACTTTTCCACAGCTGAGAAGACAAATGATGGAGTCAGCAGTGGACAACATGGTCAGTTCTGGAACTATCTGGAATGATCTTGTCTTCCGGCTGGGTCCCTGACACATGCTGCTGAGCGACTTATACATTAAATCAAAAATATTACATGTTTGTTATCACATTGACAGCCGCTAGAGGGCACTGGTGCGACTTATACTCTGGAATAACTCAGGGAAATACTGCATGTTTCATCGTTTTTTAGTAATTAAACTTTAAATATAAGAATTATTTATTTTGTGAGGTGTTTGTTTCCAGAAGATTCTCGCTGACCTGGTGATGCGGTAGTCGTGGTTGACAGACACGGTGTGTGGACCGGAGCTCTCGCTCATCCCGTACAGCTCCATCAGTGGGATGTTCAGGCTCATGAAGTATTCCAGGGTGTCTTTGGAGATGGGGGCGGCGCCCGTGAAGCAGATCTTGCAGCGGTCCAATCCCAGAGCAACACGCACCTTCTTGAAGACCAGGTTGTTTGCCAGCATGAAGCCCCATGGCACGATGTTCTCCCTGAAACCCAGAGGAGGGAAATACACTGATTTATTCAATGAAACGGATGATGTTTTGCTCCAAGACTTTGCACAAAAATGTCCAAAACCTTTTCCGTCAACTATAGATATCTTGTTTTTGGAGAAATTCTTGTTTTGTAGCGTTATTACAATAAATAAACAGTTAAAAATCTAAAATATTTTTCAGGGTGTAGCCATTCCAGATCTTTGCAGTTTCAAATTTTTCTGATCTACTCCTATCTTAATGGGTTGTCAGAGCAGTTTGACAGCAGTCGGTGCAGATTAAATCACAGATGAGTGATTACCAAACCAGTATGTGAGGAATGAAGGACTGGTTTGATAATGACATGAGTGCTTGTTGGACGACTATGGACCTTTGACAGAGCTATAGAAATGCATGCAGACATGGACATGAATTGATTCAGTGACAAAGACATCATTATTCCACTAGAAAAAGTAGTTCTCAAGTTACAAGTGGAGGCCTGGGAGCCTTTTTCCCTTTTATTATTCCTATAGTGTTTGTCATATATTGTGTTTTATTCTGAAAAATAATATCTTTTTTAAAGCCCCATTTTTTTTGTACAAATCCACTGGGACATGAAATATGACCCATTTTCATTCAATAGGCGACTGAACACAATAATTTATTTATTGCATATAATCTTTCTTTACTGATTTAAAAGTATATAAAATTTACATATTTTTTATAATCAATATGAAAAAGATCATCAGAGCTGTTGAGGATTTTGCTAGAGTCTTTCTTCAATTCCTGCCAATTCCAACGTCAAGTGTATCTTCAACTAAACATGCTGAGATTAAATTTTAAGGTCACTTAAAGTAGAGGATTTTGACGGTCATTTTTACACTTTTTTTTGAGATTTTTGTTTGGTAGTTGTGTCATGGGGGTTTTCTTGATGAAAGACTCTACATATCAGGGCTTTGACTTGGTTCAAGGAGCAAAAACAAAGCGAGAAATGTCAAATGTTATGTAAAAATCCTCGAAATAATCTTTGAATCAGAGTCAAAGCCAAGGCTTTGATCCAGACCCTTTTGCCAATCAGTTCAGAACAGAAACAGTATTTTAACGTTTCTGGGTTTTTGGTTCCGCCATAACAACAACAACATAACGCTCCTGAACCGGAAAAAAACAAAAATATCATTGCTGGATCATTTTTGGAGATGAATGACTTTGATTTGTAAAGAAAAAAAAAGTGACTTTGATTTGTAAAGAACAAAATACAACAGGTATTAACTAGTTACAATTATTTAGAGATGATTGTTTCTATTGCAAAAAATGTTTCTGCTCCAAGAAAAATGCGAAAAGTTTCCAGTTTTCGTCCTTTGAACCTTCGGCTCAAAAATCATTAAAAATACTTCTTTAAACCAATTGTCCCTAATACTTTTTAGTAAATAAATTCAGACACCCTTCAAGAATAACATTTATGGCTACAGACTCGAGCGCGTGCACTAAGTCCAGGCTTCAGGGGGAATGACTGCTAGGAATCTGTCTCTACACTTTGTCGAAACTCTGACCACAATTCATATCTAATGAACATCAGGAAGTTTTCTACACAACATCAGCTTCACGTGAACTTCCTGAGACAGAGTTTCATTCTTTTCCTACATGTAGTGAAATGATGTGAAACTCAAAAAAAACCTGCTCTCACCCATTCATGGCACTGTAGTTATACTGCAGTCCAATGGACTTGGCCCAGTCGGCCACTTTCCTTCTCATCAGCGGCGCCTTCATACCCATGGCTCTCATCTTCTCCTGCATCTTCTCCCACACTCTGGGCACTCCCAGGAAATACGTTGGCCGGGCCTCCTTCAGTGTGGTCCCCAATGAGCCCTGAAAATACAATACCATCAGTTTTGTAATCATTCCCTTTGTTGCTAAGTGGTTGTAACGTCACTCTTATTTTGAAGGAGTTCCTCACCTTGAGGGCGTCTGGCTCGGCAAAATAGACAGTTCCTCCAAATACTGTGGTGAGCCAAATGTCCACCATCTGTGCAGCAACGTGGCTGAGCGGTAAATAACTGAGCAGCACCTCTTCGCCGTAGCTATAGTCCACCAGGGTGGAGGCTGAACGGGCTGTCCATGTCAGCTGTATGACGGGTGGAGCGAAGAAAGGTTTTATTTTTATCAACATTTGTCACCACCTGCAAGTATTAATGTGTTTACTGGCTTGAATGGAGCCAGAAAACACCTTTTTTCACTCACATAACGATCCGATTCATATCTCGATTCACAGGCTACGATCCGATTCAGGAACGATTCATAAAAAATATTAGAAGATCGATCCAGTCCGATCCGATTCGGTTTAGTTCCATCCAAACCGATCCAAAACGATTAATTTGCACACCCCTAATATATAAAGTGTATATTGGGGTGTGACAATTCACTCACATAACGATCCGATTCATATCTTGATTCACAGACTACGATCCGAATTAGGAACGATTCATAAAAAATATTAAACAATCGATCCAGTTCCATCCGATTCGGTTTAGTTCGATCCAAACCGAAATTTGCACACCCCTAATATATATGCTGCTATATATATGCTGCATGTATTCAATGTTAGCATGATCATTCGATTTTACAAAGTTATGGACAGGTATTCAATTTTATTCACATCATAAAATGCCTTGAGTTGAGGCTCACTGTATGGCTTACTTTTATGGACTAGAACAGGCGTGGGCAAAGTAAGGCCCGGGGGCCATATGTGGCCCGTTGAGCTTTTTGATGCGGCCCGCCAAGATTGTCCAAATTGAATAATTTATTTATATTATCATTATACTTCTGCCTTTTGCCTGCAATGATGCATTTCCCCAGTAGATAATGCCATAAAGGGTATTAGAAATGTACTATTTAAAGATGGATTTATGCATGACTTTTACATGACATCTGTCTATCCATCTTTCTGGTCTGGACTTGGCTCACACATCCAATTTTTTAACCAATTGTGGCACGCAAGTCAAAAAGTTTGCCCACTTCTGGACTAGAAGCTGCATTTTTTAAATCTTTGCCTGGATTTGCGACTTACGCACAGGTCCAGAAAAGTATATCATTTTAGCCATTTTCAAAATGACAACCGTTTGAACAGTCCAGGGCAAATAATTTGACCCCCAGGCCACGTTACGTCCTAAAATCTGACCCGTGGGCTCAGGACGGATGATTGGTGTCAACTATGATTGATTTGTAAAAGCCGTGAATAAAGGCTAAATTCCTGAAATGCTTTCAGCTTTTTCTTCACTATCTTTTGTGAAAAAGCTGACATTGCAGGGCAGCATTTTGTTCAGATCTGCCCTGGAGCAGTGGTTCTCAACTGGTGGGTCCCGACCCAAAAGTGAGTTGCGGACCCGTTCTGAATGGGTCACGAAAAGCTGGTCAAAAATCGAAATAATGTGAATCGGCTGCTACGCATGTGTTTTATTTGAGAAAATCTCTTATTTTGAAAGGCACACAAAGTATGTTAAATGAAGTGATTTTTCAATTTTTTTTCTTTTTTTTGAAAATTTATTTGCTTGGTTTGAATTATATGAGAGTAAATTTTTTTTTTTTTTTACTGCCATTCTGGTAGCAATGAACCAGAAGGAGGCTGTGAATCAGGGTTTTTAGTACTACAGAATTTACCATAAAATGTGGAGAACAAATCTATAAAATATTATTATAAATTCAACTTTCACATCAAGGTGGGGGCCGCAAAATATCGTTCCATGGGCCGCAAATGGCCCACTGGCCGCGAGTTTGAGACCCCTGCTCCAGAGCCATAGGTACACCACAGGGAAAAAAAAAAAGAAAACACTCACGTTGTCATGGCTCAGCATGACTCCCTTGGGGTTACCAGTGGTTCCAGACGTGTAGATGAGAGTACAGCACTCATTGGCTCGTAGACCGTCTATACAGGCGTTCAGCTGCTCCTCAGGAACATCTGCCCCCACCTTCATGAACTCGTCCCACTACAGACATGATAAAGAAGTTCGATCACTTCTAACATCTCTAAGAGAGAAACTTGATTCCTCCAGGAGATGTGGAGACGTACCGTGTAGAGGAATGGAGCTTTCTGCTGTGGCTCCCCCCTGTACATGACAATGGCCTTCAGATGAGGTAGTTGGTCTTTGACCTGAGGAGACACACCGTCCAGCCGATCAAGTCTTTTGTTACTCAACAAATACTACAGGTTCACATGCAGAAATGCAAATCCTGACCTGCAGGATTTTATCAAGCTGTTTCTGGTTCTCCACCACCAGGATGTTGGCCTCACAGTTAGCAGCCACGTACTGACAGGCTTCAGGGGAGTTTGTCGTATAAATGCCGGCAGCCAGTCCTCTGTAAAGCAAACCACACGCAGTAGATCAACATTTTGGAACTGTCAACATTTATTTTTATTAAATTCTAATTAAAATTGTATTCAATTTTACTTGAAAACAATGAATTATATATAAAAAACATATAAATTAGATATGTTTGTGTTGCGGCCAGACCAGGTGAAACACAAAAATGATATTTACAGGATATTTGTTGATAATATTATTTGTTGGCTTTTTGGAACTGTCCAATTTTTTTAAATTCATTTTTAATTGCATTTTTTTCTTGTAAACAATAATTTATATATAAAATATATATATAAAAAAACATATAAATTGTATTTGTTTGTGTTGTTTCAATACGGCCAGAGCAGGTGAAACACAAAAATAATATTTACACAATATTTGGTGATAACATTATTGGAACTGTCAAATTTTATTTTATTAATTTTTAATTAAATTTCTCTATTTTTCTTGTAAACAATGAATTTTATATAAAATTTATTTATAAAATATATAAATTGCATTCGTTTGTGTCTCTCTAATGCACCCAGACCAAGTGAAACACAAAAATTTACACAATATTTGGTGATAATATTATTTGCTGGCATTTTTAAACTCAAAATGGAGTCAAAATGTATTTTTATTTACTTTGTTTTGTAAATGATAATTTGAAAAAATATATATTTATATATATATATAAGTATTTGTTTGTGTCTGTTTGATGCAGCCAGACCACAAAAATGACATTAACACAATATTTGGTGATAATATTTTGATGATATACATATATATGATATGATATACACTGTATGTAGATATAAATACTGTATATATATAAATAGATCATTTAATTTTAATAAGAAAATATTTTTGTATTTATTACAATTCATAATGTATATTACAAACACTAAATCTATTAATATGGTACATCAGTTACACACAGTGTTTTTTGTTTGTTTGTTTTTTTACAGACATTAAGTCTGCAGTTACATTCGTCCCAGACGTCCTGGAGACAATGTTGTCCATCTACTGTGTTCTTCTTACCCAGCAAAAATGCAGCCAACGTCTGATATGAACCACTCAGGTGCGTTGAATCCCAAAATACCCACACCATGATAACGCTCCAGGCCCAGCTACAAACAAAAAAGCACAAGATTGTTTTTTTTTATATCATGAAACTACAGTGAAAGACAATACCTGTTGCTTTTGACCTACATCCTGTTTCAAAAGCAGCAGCATCTCATATACGGCGCAAACATCACCATGAAACAGGAGACGTAACACAAGCTGTAAATTTCACACACCCCTTAGTCTTAGTTTCAGCCATCTTTCTTACAAAGGGGAACACAGCGAGACAGCACCGACCGAAAACACAAACATTTTCACGCAGTCATCGTCGGTGATGATTAGGAATGTTTAGGAAAAGACAGGACAGACAGGAAGTTAAACATTGACACGGCCCTGTCCTGCTGTTTCTGCTCCTCAGATGTGACAGTGACACATTGTACTGTAACCACAGTAAAATAATAAAAAAAATACCAATATGTAAATGATTCTTCAGAAGAAAAACACTCAGCGTCCCTGCAGTGTAAGGGTGGACACTCCTGGGACAACGGCATTTGAGTGTGCAGAGACTACTGTTGTAAACACATTATTTTGTTCTGTTTATTGTCATTTACTCCAGAATATCCACAGTTTTTGCTTTAAACAAGAGTTGAAAAATGCTTATTTTCGTGTTCTCAAACAACAATTAAGTTCCAAATGTTTACGTGTAAACAGGAGAAGAATTAAGCCTTAAATGGATTCAATTACAGCAGTAAAACTACTAAAGAACTCATCACTAAGTTAACAAACCCCACGGTCTTAGTCAAAGTTGCAGAATGACTCGGGACAAACCTTCAGGAAACTTTTAGCAGCTGCTCGACACTGTTGATAGTATTCCCTCCAGGTCAGCGTGACCCACTGACCGTCCTTCTTGGACTTGAGCGCTGGCAGGTCTCCACACTGTTCAACTGCCTCCAGAAACAGCTGATGGACGGTCATGGGAGTCTCCGAGGCGATGCCCGTGCTCTCCATCCTCAGCCGGACGGCCTCGTCTCTCTGAGTGCTCCATAGCTGATCAGCCGGGGCCAAAGTTGACGTTCCATTCGCCCTCACCAGTGGAACTGCCTTTGGTTCTATGGAAGGGCAACAGGGACATTTACCCGCCATTAATATGGAGCCTAGAACGCTGACAACCACACAACGCCACCACACCAAAACATACACACACACTCTTGCACACACACACTCTAGGCGTCCTCTGAGATGTGAGACTCAGGTGCGAGGGGAGGACAACAAGTGTGGGAGGACGAGATCCGCCTTCTGTGGCGGCGGAGACGCATGATTTGCAGGGAAGAAGAGAAGGCGACGCCGTCACCTGAGACTAAACAGGAAGTTTCAGTGTAGTAGCCACGACCCGCCAGTCAGGTTTGGTGAGAAGACGTGAATGGCTGACACAGCTCTTTATTAAAGCCCTGGAGGTTTTAAAGCCTCTCAAGAGTCAAGTGTTTGTTCGGCAGCTTTTTATTTGCGTCTTATCGTTTTCCAGAGTTTTACTGCATCGATCGCACTTTATTTTATCCATAAAACTTGTATTTGTTGCATTACTGTTACATAATCGCATTCCTGATTTCACATTTTCCGTGATAGGACTTGAGATATGTTATACTGCATCGTTTTAACCACAGATATTTACTATTTTAACCGTTAAAGACCAAAATATCCAGAAAATAACATGCAGTGATGAATTAGTTTCAACCAGAAACAAATAATTTGATGCCTCCTCTGAGTGCAGCGCGATGAGAACAGGTCAGACGAAACTGGGTTAAAGGTTAAACTGTAGATAATCGTAGAAAATGATTTTATGTTAAAAACAAATGATCCAAAAAGACGACATGGGGCCAGATCGGGAGCAGAGAGAGCTTTTTCTACAATATCTATCGAGGAAATGTTGGCATTTCAGGGAAAAAGGCAAATCGTGATGGTATGCTTTATTAGTATAATTAAAAAAAGTTTGGCGGGCCGGATTTAGATGCCAAACGGGCCACATCAGGCCCTCGGGCCATAGTTTGCCAAAGTCTGGTCTATATAATAACTATATCTTAACGTAAAAACTGATGATAACTTCACAACAACAAACAAAATACCATGAAAATACCATAAAATAATTACTTTGCATGTATTGTAGTACTCTATATACCTCAAGTCAAATTTATGGCTACGTCAACTCGACTCGAAGGTTCGCAAATGTCCGATGAGCGTAATAAAAAAAAAATACGCGAAGAAATCTTTATTTTAATCAGTGTCTAGGGGGCAGCACTTGGATGTTAATATTGATACAGGAGGCGTCATATAAAAATAACTTTTCACCAAACGTCCATGGCCAGTAGGTGGGAGCAAAAGCAAAGCTCTGAGAAAAAACTGAACCAGAAGTTGCAAGAGAGAGCCATCTAGAGGACAACAGTAGCTGTTGGCATTTGCTTGGTATGTAGGTTATGTTTACTTACGTTTCATTCCTCAACTGAGGAGCTTCATCAGTTTCTGGTTGATGTCAGAGGCAACTCTAGAAGTTCTGCTCCTCTAGACCACTGTCTTCTCCACTGGACAAAGGTGGTCTCGTAGAGTTCCCCCTGACATCAACCAGAAACTGATGAAGTTCCTCAGATGAGAAATGAAACGTCTTTCAACTCCAAGAAGAAGTCCAGTTGCTGACAAATGAACTTTTTGGAGTTAAAGGAAATAATTTTAGAATAATGTTTACAGTTATTTACACATTAGGGTTTTATTTTAGGAAGACGGCATAGATCTCACAGACCTGGACGTCTCACTTCCCTTCGGTGAGTAAAATGAGGAAACTGAAAAAAACACTGAGATGATTGGCCCTCTAATGTGGTGTGACCTGATGGAACTGAGGGAGAATAATCATCTGATTTTTAGCACGATGTTGCATAGTATTAATTCAGCAGGGTCGGGTCAACACTAGTCAGAAAAGGATGGAGAATAATTTAGATTTAAAAACTTTGCATAAAATGCAAAATACACCACAGCTATAATCTCTGAAGATTTGTCGCATTTGTTACACTTGCAGCCTTTCCTGACACAAAGCAAATGTTGATCACTGATTAACAGTGTTAGGAAAGTTTTTGTTTTTTTTTTTAAAGTAACTTATTACTTTACTAGTTACTGCTCTGAAAAAGTAACTAGTTACGTTACAAGTTACTAAATCAAAAAAGTAACTAACTAGTTACTTTACCTTAGAAACACATTAAAAAAAGTTTAGTGTCGTGTTCAGAGGCAACTATCATAATGAAATGTAGTGGAACAATAAAAACAAAATAGATGTTTAGACATTTTGACAGGCAACTTTATCGTAACCTCAACTTGCCACTTGTCGTCATCTTGCTTGTGGGTGTGTGCTGCTGTACCGCGTCGCGTGTGTGTGGGACGGTTTATTTCCCTATAAGGCAAGAAGACCCGCCCAGGTCTCTTTCTGATTGGCTTAGCCTGAAACGTTAACCTATGTCAACCAATCATCGCTCCTTTTCAATGCATGGGTTCAGTGAGTGTCCACGGCCGTCTTTCACTCATGACTGACAGGCAGCAGACAGACTCTGTCCTCTCTTCGTGGCCGGGAGAAACCGTCCATTTGGACCACAGATAGGGGTAGCGAGCCCCTTTACACCACAGTAACAATAACGATGTCACTGAATGGGACAAGTAATGCGCGTTACGCTATTAGTTACTGAGTACCAAGTAGTTTCATTACGTAACACCTTAGTCCCAACACTGCTGATTAATACTCTAGGTTTAGACACACAGTATTGGCGAAGGTAGAAGGAAACCCTGCTGTTACTCCATCTACAGTACTGTCACTGTCTGAGACAAGTAACATCGAGTCCAAGGTACTGATATGTGGGTATTGTATGAAGACATAGTCAGAGATCACTGCGCTGATTCAGTTCAGTAAAGCCAAGGTGGACGCAGGTGAATCAATAACCTGAACTTAATGTTTTTACTGCAGCAGTTACTCTATAAAAAAAGCTATCAACAGTCAACACAACATTTAATTGTGATCATAACGCAAATCCATGTATTTTATTGTATTGATAAAAAATATACCTCTGACCTCAATGGTTTTGCAACCAAGCACAGATGTAAACAAAGCTATAAACACTATTAAAATAGATTTTAAAAAAATAATGTAACTTCTAAATTGAGGAGGATGTTAATAAAGCCCAATAATAATAATAATAATAATAATAATAATAATAATAATATAATTATTTTATTTATTTAACCTATGATATTAATATTTGACAAAAATGTATACATATGTATATAGTATATGTAATTTTTTGTATTAACTAAGGTTTGGACAATTTGTTTTATTTTATTTATTCAAGGGGAACCATGTCAGGATTATTATAGATAAACTATTAAGATTCTATTTAGGAGAGACAAGGATGGACAAGGTCAGGAATGAGGTGATTAGAGGGACAACACAGACAGGAAGGTTTGGAGAAAAAGGATGGTTTGGACATGTTCAGAGGAGGGACAGTGGATACATTGGTAGAAGAATGATCCTAGAGATGGAGCTACCAGGTAGGAGACAAAGAGGAGA
>JAFBJS010000173.1:377040-397674 GCA_016785265.1 Paraplagusia blochii
AGATTGATGGATGCAGTGAGGGAGGACATGGAGGTAGTTGGAGTCAGAGTAGAAGACACAGAGGACAGGTGGAGATGGAAAATGCTGACTTGCTGTGGAAACCTCTGAAAAAGGGAACGGAAAAGAAACTATTAAGACAAACTGTCTTCAAGCTTACCAAGTGAGAGATTATGAATATCCTCCACCAGTGAGTCCAGAGTTTGACCCACTGTCTCTGCTCCGCTTGGACATGGAATATCTCCATTAACCAGAACTGAAGCAGCGGTGACTTCTCCATTCAGAGTGACAGTTGAAAAGTCTGACAAAGCCTCCTTCCCCACAGAGGGAACACTGGAAAAAAAAATCAAGACCAAAAATAATTAGATTAATGACTTTTTTTTCAATACTTTCCATGAAAAAAAGATTCTGTCCACAGCCACGTGTACGTACCAATCATCATGACCATCCATGGCTGCAGCGACGCTTCTCTAAACCACGTCCCCTTAGATTTGCTGGAAAACCCAGAAAACAAGAGCAATCAGAAGCGTGGGGTAAAATCCCTGAAACTCATATAACAATTGTGTAACTGAACTGCGCTGCTTATTTTATAAGAAACCCAGATCCTCTAAAGTAACTGCGACAGGTCAGAGCCAATCGCTGACCGGGTGATGAAACGCGCCTCCGTCAGAAAGGCAGGAAGAACCTTCACATGTGCTCTCTGTACTTCCTGACTCACACGTGCTGTGGTGGATCAGATGTTCAGTAGAGACAAGAGTTCATCATCGTTACCACAATGAAGTCCATTAAAAATTTCCATTATCGCTGAAGCAATATGTTTTATCATTCACCTCAACATATATCAACAAGCTTGTAGTCAGGATGTAGAGCAGGGGTCGCAAACATGAGGCCCGTGCACCAAATGCAGCCCATGGAATGACATTTTATGGCCCACAGCTAGATATGAAAGTTTAATGTAAGCGCCCCATAGGCTTCTCCACTGCAAGTCAATACTGAAAATGGTGATGTTGGATGGAGTCAGTGTTCTAGGTGGATGTGTTAGCGCAGTTAGTGGAGACTTTGTTGGACTATTCACTTTCGTCCAAAGCAGTTTTCTCATTCATGGAAACCCATGTTGATGGACTGTTGGGTTGATAATAAAAGTTATCGTACAGATCGTACTATCGCAGTTACTGTATATTTTCTATATGTTCAATTATTTATTGTTTCATTTTGATATCTTATATAGATGATCTCCACAATTTTTAGTAGATCTTTAAAACCCAGGTCTGCAGACTCTTTTGAGATATTTCTCCGTTCTATCTACCCATCATTGTGTTTTACTACACAGAATTCTTGTTAAACTATAAAATACTTTGGACGTTTAGTGAAATGCGCACAACTTATCTGAGCTTGCGACCCCTGCTGGAGAGGCTAGCATGAGTGCAATTACTTGTTACACAGATTTACAGAAAATATGGAAAATGCTATTAGATCACCCATGGTTTTACAATTTGCTTTTACCGTTAATATTTGGTACCATTTAAGGTATATTACCTGGAGATACGATAAAGCATGGAATCCCTAAAAGCACTGTTTTTGACAGTACAATGCTACAGATATTGATGGTAGAACTGATGTGATATTGATTACTATCGTGAAAACCATGAAAAATGGCGTAATAGTCACTCTGAAATGAATATCATTATATTTGTCCAAACAAATGCACCTTAACTGGAACCAGCCTCTAAAATGAATGAGAAATGGAAGGTTTTTACTAAAGAGAATTCACTCCCTATGTGAAGAAGAAATTTTATATGAGGTAACAAATATATGCAGACACACACACACATACAGTACATATATGTACTCACACACACACGCACATATATATACACATACATACATGCATATTTAAATATGAAAATATTAGGGATAGAATAGAAATTTTATATGAGATGACAAATATATGCAAAACATTTATATGAGGTGACAAATATATGCAGAAATTTTATATGAGGTGACAAATATATGCAGAAATTTTGTATGAGGTGACAAATATATGCAGACACACACACACACATACACACATACATACATGCATACATACATACGTACATACATATATACATACAGTACATACATACATATATACATATAGTACATACATACAGTACATATATACATACATACATATTTAAATATATATGTGTGTGTGTGTTTGCTTCCTCAAATTATACTTCACTTCTGCAAATGTAGAATAAATGTGACCAAACTCTCTTCAACAAATAACCTTTAAACAAAACTCTGTCAACAAAATTCAGAAAACACTGCCATCTAGTGTTCGAAGACCATCGCAAACACACAAATACAAAACTATTTCTGCCCTTAAAGCATGTATTTATATATAAAACCCCCAGCTTCGTCGATTTATTTCTCTTCAGTTTGAACATAAGTAGTCGGTCCATACAGCTGTTCCAACTCTCTCCTCAGAGAACGTCTGTGAACCAGTCAAGATTCCAGTCTGACCTCTGCATTTTAAGAAACCTTTGCTCAAGATTTCCTCGACCAAAGTTCACGCAACTTACAACACTTAAGTGTGGCAACGAGAACGGGCCGTCGCAGCGACAGATTTGGTTAATATCCAGTTAACAGGAGAATAGAGTCAGACAGCGTGTCCACATGGAGGTATTGAGACCTTACCTGAGAAGGTCTGGTCCGTCAGTGAAGAAAAAAGGACACTGCTGCATTCAAGGAGGGAGCAGAGACTGGTCCCAGAGAAGGACAAGGATTTCAGGCTGTGGTTTAAAGACTGTCTCACTCTTTATTGACTTTAAAATATAAAAGTCAAAAAAGCCTGTGCTTGTCCAGAGGGTGCTTCCTCCTTCTGTTAGTCATGTGACCACAACTATTATTTACCATAACGTTTTACAGCCTGAGGCTGCTGACTGCTCAGACTGTCCCTGTTGCTATGGAGGAACACTGTGAAGAAATCGTCAGAAATATAACTTTTTCTGCATGACCTTAACATCTCAACATCACATGATATGATGGACAAGTGCACGTTAACACTGTTGACCACAGACTGAGTGGCAACCAAGAGAAAAAAAAAAAGACCTACCTTGTCCAGAGACAGAGCAGAATGGCATGGAGCGAAGGCAGTCCTCAGGTACAGCATTAACCTTCTTCAACCTTTGCCCGTCCCAGGAGCTCCACTGCTCTGAGGACAGGATCAGCCTATAGGGGACACGCACGAGGACACACACTCACGCCCTCGTCAAGAGAAACTTGCGCAACGCGTTGATCACCTGCTTCCCTGTCCGTATCCGTGGAACAGCGACCTGGCGTCAAACTTGAGCAAAGGTCACAACAGAGCAGGGCCGGTTACCTGAGACGCCCACGGCTACAGGCAACAGGCAACAGGCTGTGTTTGTTTTAATTATAGCCGGCAACAACTGTTGGCAGCGATGACAATGCAAAGTATTTTAAACATTTACTACAGCAGGAGTCTCAAACTCGCGGCCCGTGGGCCATTTGCGGCCCACAGAACGATATTTTTCGGCCCGCACCTTGATGTGAAAGATGAATTTATAATAATATTTTATAGATTTGATCTTTAAATTTTATGGTAAATCCTGTAGTTCTCAAAACCCTAATCTAATCTAGAATCTATGGGAAATCTATAGGTTATTATAGCACAACAACAGACTATACTATTTAAGCTTTTTTGTTTGTTTAGATTTAGTTTCTTTTGCTGTTTTTGTGTATTTCCACTGCAACATTTCAATTTCCACATTTGATGTTTAACTACGCTGTCTTTATTATAGGTTTTCTTTTTGTTCAGGTCTAAGCTTATTTCCCCTGTCCCTTAACCCCATGTTTTACTTTGAAAGAAAATGTTACTTTGAGCCTCTACAAACAGGCTTTAAAGCAGGGATCTCAAACTCGAGGCGCGTGGGCTGTTTGCGGCCCAGAGAACGATATTTTGTGGCCCCCACCTTAATATTTCATTGATTTGTTCTCCACATTTTATGGTAAATCCTGTAGTTCTCAAAACCCTGGTCCACAGTCTTCTTCTGGTTAAGTGGTTTATTAATGAAATGAAAGTGTGGGTGGTGGCCCTCGACTTATTTGAGTTAGAGACCCCTGAACTGGAGGATAAACCTGGGAACGCATGTGCAACATGTCTTGGTGCGGTAGACTTTGTCTTTACCCAAACTGACCTGAGGAGGCTCCACATATCATCGGGCCCAGGGGAGAAAATAATGATTAAAAACTGATAAGTTTTCTCCTGTTTAAGGAGAAAGATGAGACTTTGACCCGATTTGGCGTTTCACCTCATCTTGTGCAACTTCTTTTCAACACTTTTGTCGACAAGAATCTCCTTCTGACCGATAGCGGTGTGCAAGGAGTAGGGCATTGTTTTGTAAGTAAATATAGGCAAAAGTTCAGCCTCAGACGATAGAGAGTAACCTCAGCGAGCAACACCAAGGTCAGTGAATCACACCACTCAGTCACACCACGGCCCCTCCCTCCCTGAGCAGCAGCCATCTGTGGGCTTTATGAATGGTGATAACAGGAATTATAAGGGGGCATAAACAACTGTAATAACATTGTCATAATATCATTATGATTACGCAGATGGACAAGGTTTTTTTTTTTACGGGTGGTTCATAATTTATCCAGATTCTTAATCATTCATTTTCTACTGATTAAACATTTTTAGAGCGTTCTAGAGGGCGCTAATGTCCAGTTTGGGCCTCATTGTTTATACGTCTGTCAAGATTCTCCTTCATCCAGATCATGGTTTTCCGTTCTTGGTGTCCTCCCTTCCAAGGTCATTACAAGGACAAAACTCCAAGGGAAAACCTGACTGATGGGGTTTATCTCCATCTCAGAGAAAGGGGGGACACTCTTTTAAAGACTCAGATGTGAATACTCTGGACAAGGAGGACAGGTGGTGGGAGAGAGTGGCTCATCTGGGACAACCAACCTTAGGAGAGAGGAAGGTCGGCTTCATCAATGATTCTGCTCTATCATCCCAGATGTTTAACTACAACATGAACTCCAAGAAGAAGATGAGTAACTTACAACTAAACTGGTTGGATTGATTGATTGATTAATTGGCAGCTGGTGCCACCCAAATCACATTGCACCATACTGTGAGCCTTCCTGTGGGAGCACCTCATTGGCAACAAGGCAGCTTGTGGATTCGAACCTCAAACCTTACGGACCCAAATCCGCTTCCTTAACCACTAGGCCACCACTGCTCACTTGTAATCTTACTGAATTTGATGTACATGGACTTACTCCACTCACTCCACTGCAGGACGTCTTATTATCGTCTTTAATATTGTAATCACTTTCTTCTTTGAAGTCTTTGATGAGCCTTTATATGCCTTTCTATTGATGCCTTAAATCCATACGTCCTTTTGTGAGCCTCTTACTATTTGCATATCCTTAGCTATAGCTTAACATTTTATAAGGAGACATTTTGTCCCTTTTGGTTGAATATATGTTCAGATTCTGGTCAGAAAAATGTATTTTTATATCCTATGGATAAATAAAGTTGGTTTTGTTTTAATAATTTAATTTTAACTTTATTTGTTAAACTCATGGGGCACTTAAGAGATGATATATGTGTTAAACTCTAGGCCCGTGGGCCAAAATGTGGCCTGACATGTTACTTTTTGTGGCCTGCAGGAGCTGAAAATGCATTTGCCTCATGATATGTCTTGAAGTGCAGCTGATTTATATTATTTTCTTAAAAACAATTGCAAGAAACATTAATTAGTTTGATTTATAACGTTTTTTTGTTACGACTGGACCATGAGGGGCTATGGATCATTGATGTTGTCTGTGTCAGGTGTTTTCTCCTGTGTACTTATTGATGATGCCTGACATTTTCTGCCTGGTCGGTGCTCTGTGGAGTATTGACATCTTGCTCAAGCGTTTTGACATTTGGCTCCGCTTTATCAGAGAGTCTTGATGTGTTGTTTACATTGTCAAACAGATCAAAGTCAGCAGATCAGCTGATCCTCGTGGTCTTCCCCTTTTAGGATAAAACCAAGTAAACACTGCAACCATCAGACTGCAAGTAAACAAAACACACGCTTTTTATTTTATTCTCTTTTTTTTTTTTTACATTTTGAACATGGTTAGATGTTTTACCATGTCTGTTAAACCAGTGTTCCCCAAACTTTTTGTGCCAAGGACCAGTTAAATGTCTGGTACTTTTTTCACAGACTGGTCCTTAAGTTGTGGCAGATAAATACCCCTATGTCCGGTGTTCTAAAATATTTTCCTACCTATAAAATCTTCCTACCCGAATCAACTGTGCATGCACACAACAAGGATTTCTCAAATGCACACGGACTATAATTTTTTGCTACCAGACCAATATACAAGGTTAGAATCTTGTATCAATGGCATTTTGAGTTTATTGTTGTTGCATTATTCTATTGTTAAGTATATGGGTATGGATCAGGTGGGAGTAATGGACAGCTGGGGACAAAAAAAAAAGCATTATTTCTCTGCGTCGCTGCACCAATTCACCCACGGACCAGTACTGGTCCTCGGCCCAGTGGTTGGGGACCACTGTGTTAAACTGCTGACACTGGGTGGATTGAACCATTGATTTTTCACAGACCATAAAAAACACCACATGGTTAACCCGGCGGCCATGTCATCTGTCTTCCTCCTAGAACGTGGATGTGAAGATGATACACCGACTGAGCCCCGTGTTTTCCATCATTGATCACTGAAAAACATCAGGGGTCAAAAACATGGATGAAAACATGACGTCCACTGGTTTCTACAGGGACAATGTCCAACACGGTAACTCACCAACTCTGTATCCTTCTGTGAGAGACTCTTGTTTTGCTACATTTTTGGCAACAACCAACAAATGTCCCAGGAGCTGGAAAATTAGGATTTAGGATGAACTGAAGTGAGAATTCCAGCAGAAAAAGTAAAAGTATGTCAATGTTTCTGTTTGTGTTTCCCGACTTGCCTCAGCGTCATCGTCTTTCGCGGCACTGATTCTTGGGATAGGAATCCTCGGAATGACCAGGAAGTGAACCGGGGCCTGAGGGTTCACATCCCTAAAAGCCAAACACTAATCAACAAAACAAGTGTAGTCAGAATAAAGGCCTCTGTACGGATCAGTTCACAAACAGCAGCTCATCAGTTTTTATGTAGTTTTACTGTGTGGTCCACTCTATTACAGAACTTTTTTGTGAACATTCTGGAATATTCTCTATTTCCTTGAACCGTTTCTCTCCCTGCTCTGTTGTCTGACGTCACTGTGTTTCTCCCTCAGAGCCAAACCATGTTATTTATGGTGTTATTTATGTTTCAACCATGGAGGTTAGAGAGTTCAACTACAGTGAGTCGGTGACACTTGTTTCCACAATAACATTGTTGACCACATGTCCCTCCTGTGTTTTCAGTCTCTGACCTTTGTGACAATTTTCACTTCCCAAGACTTTTTTTTAAAGCCTTAATCATTTTTTTCAAATAATTCCTTTCTGTTTTTGCCTGTAAAAACACACAAACAATGTATTCACTCAATGTCCTAAATCAGAGGTCTCAAACTTGTGGCCCGTGGGCCTTCTGTGGTCCGTGGAGCAATATTTTGTGGCCCCCACCTTAATGTGAAAGTTGAGTGTTAGCATTAAGTTGAATGTTAGCATAACCCAAGATTTAGGATTCTACTGTAAGTCAATGCTAAAAAAGTGGTTTTGTTGGATGCACCTAGTGGTGACACTGAGTATTACAAGACTTTTTTATTAGTCGGTTAATGAGTCAGTGGAATGAGTGATTAGTTTCTGCTTTTATAGTATCGGATTTGTAATTAAAAGAAAAATATGAACTAGATTTTTTTTTTAATAAATTTGACTTTTTTTTGTTGGTGTGATATGGAACAGAAAATCGCCTTGCTCTGAGGTGGAGAATGATAGAAAAAGTTGGATAATCACTGGTTAATTGTTAACAGAGCTTTCTACTTTGTAATTCTCCCTTTGCTCTGTTGGTAAATTGTGATTCTTAAAATCCAGTCTCATTAAATTTGGTCGCGATCATTCACATCATACTATTCTTTTCCCCTTTAATCCAGGTTAGGAGAAGGTATTTGGGGGAGACAGACAACAACCAGTCTTTCAAGAAGGTCTGCTTACACCTGGTACACCTACTTTAAAGAATTACTCCCTAAACCTAGTGGGTCACTAGTCTGTTATTATGGAACCAGCCTGAACTGGTCTCCTTGGCTCCAACTATTGTCTCCTTTGCAACTATTGTTGAAAATACAAAACTATAGAGAAGAACCTAGAGAGGTTTACAACTAGAGAGAAGAGGAATGTAGGTCAGTCGTAACAAGACAGAGTATATGTGTCTGAATGACAAGCAGAACAGTGGAATGGTGAGGTTACAAGGAGCAGAGGTGGAGAAGGTGGAGGAGTTTAGATACTGAGGAGCAGTGGAGACTGTGGGAGAGAGGAGAAGAATAGAGAGGAGTCAGGATGGAACAACTGGAGAAAAGAGTCAGGAGTGATCCGTGATAGGAGAGAGTCAGCTAAGGTGGAGGGACAGGTTTACAGGACAGTTGTGAGACCAGCCATGATGGATGGATTAGAGACATTAGGAATAAGTAGAAGACAGGAGACAGAGCTGGAGGTGGAGGAGTTAAAGATGCTGAGATTGTCTTTAGGAGAGACAAGGATGGACAGGATCAGGAATGAGGTGATTAAGCTAGAGAAGACAGATTGAGATGGTTTGGACATGTTCAGAGGAGGGACAGTAGATACATTGGTAGAAGAATGATCCTAGAGATGGAGCTACCAGGTAGGAGACAAAGAGGAGATTTATGGATACAGGGAGGACGTAGTTGGAGTTAGAGTAGAAGATATAGGACAGGAAAATGGAAAATGTTGACTCGCTGTGGAAACCCCAAAAAGAAGGGACAAAAGGAGAAGTTGAAAATGCAAAACTGCTGTCAAACATCACCACTGTCTTCTTCCTATGTTGAATGAGCAAATGTTGATTTATCCAAGTAAATACACAGAAAACCACTACAGACGTTCGTCGTTATGATGTTTACCTTCTCGTCTTCATATATAATATCTGCTGGGATGCTTTTGTCAATGACTTTGGAGAAGATGGTGGGAGCGGGGGAACCGTACTTCTTGCTGGCCTCCTCTGCTAGCTTCACCTCATCACGTTTGGTGCAGAGTTGTCTCTGTGGAACAGGGAGACACAGTGACTTATGTTTGATGGGCGGAGAATACAATTTAAATAATTTGATTTAATTAGAATACAGGAGTGTTTGTAGGTTTGAGGTTATTTACCACTGTTATAGACTATATAATAAATAGATAAGGTTAAAGGGTTTTGTTTAATGGACACAACCAATTATGACCACTGTGAACAGTGGGCAGCTTTGACCACCAGGGGAGCAGTGTGTGGGTGCGATGCCATGGTTAGTGTATCTCATTGGTAACCTGGCATGTGTGTTGAAGTTCCACTACAAAGCATCTTATTCTACTTATATGTTTAAGATCCACCTGTACCACGTCACGGATGTCTTAGGGTCCACGTCAAATGCAACAAACTCAGGCCCAGGGGCCAAAATTGGACCACGCTGTAATTAAATTTGGTCTGAGAAATCAACTTAAATGTGTAGTAGAGCTAGTCTACTGTTATGACGCCACTATATATATTCATGTGTAATATTATGGCACACATTATGGGCTAAAAAGATTTAGATTAAAAGGAAACTCAAAAGAACATACGTAGTAAGTAAGTGATGTAAATTTTTCATTAAAATACCAATTTGTCCCCTGATTCCCTGGTTATAAATGACCAAAACCCAACTGTACATTAAGCCACAGGGTTCTTTCTATGGTTTAATTGTGATTTTAACAGTAATGTCCCGCTCATATTGATGTCTCTCATAGAAAAACACTTTCTAAGAAACGATAATAAAAACTGTTCTGCTAACTGTCAGATAGTTGCCACAAACCAAACCTCAGCAGAGGTCTCGTCCATGCCTCCAGCTGCAGTTACCCAAAAGTAAACGTTCATGAGAATAAAACAAAACAAAACAACTCCGGTCACCGAGGGAGCAGCTACCTGGACACCACACCGCCGCTGCAAACACGGAAGACGGACGGCTGTCATGAACCGTGACCGGCAAATATGACGTAGTAAATACATTTCGACAAAGTTGTCGAATTAACTACGCATACTTTTCTGTTGTTATTACCCGCCTAAATAGCTACGTTATCAAAAACTACAGACAGAAAACCGAAACACAACGTAGCCGGGGTCCACAGGAACTTACGCCGATGTTGCATTCACGTACCCATTGTTAGTTTTACATACACGCATTCTCACATCGTTGTTATTAAAACAATAATCAATTAGTATTGAGCTATAAATTAATAATTATTTTTGACTAATTATGAAAGTGTTAGACTTCAATCCCTTTCTTATCCGACAGAGAATATTTGGTTACACTAACGTGATAGCCCTATTTCGGACACCGATTGAGGTCGGAAAGGCATCATCGCACAAATGAGTGACGTTATAAATGTTAAAGAGCTCAACGAGTTTAAATGTCAAACGTATGGATATATTGTCTTCCTCACATTGTCGTCCACACCAATGTACTACATTGACATTTTAATGATATTTGAGGCGTGTACTACAGATATTAACTCGCAAAGTACGCCATGTTGTTACAAAATGCAATTCCAAATCCAAACACAGGGAGGCAATGCTGAACATTACTCTGACAGCATCATGTCAGTCAGAAATTTTCAAGAGAAGAAGACTTTTCAACATGGCGGCTCGCACACGGCTGCCCTTGCTGTTTTCCAAAAACCTCCCTCCATTCAGACATGGGAGTTTTGTCCACACTGAGGCGGCGGCATTTAAGGAGCCGAACTATCCCCCAATCCTCCCCTCTCTTACAGCTAAAAGCAAATCTTCGCTGCAGCGGCGGGTGGCCGAGCAAGTCAAGAAGATCTGTGCCGCACCGTTACCGGAGAAGATCTCCCTCATCACCCGAATCCAGTGGAAGAAATATGTGGTTTACCCTCAGACGTTCACTCGCAATGCAGACACATGGTACCAGCACTTAACAAAAACAATGTATGTCCCCGGTCTACCGGAGAAATTTGCTCGGAGTCCGGAAAACACCTCCGGGGAGGAGGGTTTGCCGTCGGCCGCAGCTCCTGCTTCAGTCCTGGATGTGGACGATGAAGCCTTTGCCTACATTCGGGACCTGGTCTCCGAAGTTATTCTACAGGAGCACTGGCACACCAAGAAACGTGCACCCTTTTTGTTCCGACGACAGGAGCTGGTGATGGGACCTTTTCTAAGGAACCTGATGTCGGAACTCACCTTTACTATAGCCAAGTTCAACCCTCTGCTGGGCCTCTGTAGTCTAGGTATGGATGCTCAGTGGTTGGTTTTATTTTAATTACATTAGGGATTGTCTAAAAATGTAATGTACGATTCCGATATCAGCCGATACCGCTTTATGCTGCTGTTTGCTCCCAAAACTGAGGCGAACGTCTCAGGACTCTGTTATTCTGGCCAATTTGACCAAATTCAACCATGTGGTTATTGTTTTATTTTAATTATCAGACGATAACCAATTATAACCTTAACAAAATTACATACTTGAGGGATGCCTAGTTAGTATATGCTGTATCTCTCAGAAACATTGCTCTTTCAGTCTGTTTGCACTGGTCACTTTTCTTTGCAGTGAATATACAGTATATACGGCTGTCTCTTATACACATCTGAAGAAATATGTGGTTTACCCTCAGACGTTCACTCGCAATGCAGACACATGGTACCAGCACTTAACAAAAACAACGTATGTCCCCGGTCTACCGGAGAAATTTGCTCGGAGTCCGGAAAACACCTCCGGGGAGGAGGGTTTGCCGTCGGCCGCAGCTCCTGCTTCAGTCCTGGATGTGGACGATGAAGCCTTTGCCTACATTCGGGACCTGGTCTCCGAAGTTATTCTACAGGAGCACTGGCACACCAAGAAACGTGCACCCTTTTTGTTCCGACGACAGGAGCTGGTGATGGGACCTTTTCTAAGGAACCTGATGTCGGAACTCACCTTTACTATAGCCAAGTTCAACCCTCTGTTGGGCCTCTGTAGTCTAGGTATGGATGCTTAGTGGTTGGTTTTATTTTAATTACATTAGGGATTGTCTAAAAATGTAATGTACGATTTCGATATCAACCGATACCGCTTTATGCTGCTGTTTGCGCCCAAAACTGAGGTGAACGTCACAGGACTCTGTGCTATTCTGGCCAATTTGACCAAATTAAACCATGTGGTTATTGTTTTATTTTAATTATCAGACGATAACCAATTATAACCTTAACAAAATGACATACTTGAGGGATGCCTAGTTAGTATTAATCATAATCAAACATATTGGTGCTACTGTAATGACATGTGTAACACTGATTATTTCTACATCAGATATTAGCCCTGCGGTGCACTTTTATTGGAGACGAGGTCAGAGAATCATCCCCAGGGGCCATCGAAGAGGCAACCTGGAGCCGACCCGCTTCCAGATCGACGATCATCCAAACTGTCAGATCAGGATCACAGAGCAGCTCCCACAGGTAGATAGAAACGTCATGACACATGAGTAATGTTCATTGACCACGTTCAGAGTATAAACTCACTCTCCTATATTTCAGTTTGCTCCAATGGAGGAGTTTTATGATGCTGAGGTTCCAGATATGCTGGTTTCCCCTGACAAGATGCCAATGTTTAAACGGCAGTATGACAACCACATCTTCACAGGTAACCTAGTAACGAGAGACCATTGTCGTCATATGGTCTTTGCAAATTTGCAGAGGTGCACTTGTTCCCCTGCCACACTCTGCGAAATAAGTCTTATCCCATAATTCACGATTTACCAGACGAGAAGCGCAGAGAATTTATCATTTTGATGTCTTTTCATTTTTTCCAACATTGCACCACTTTATGCCGACACTAGGATGCACTAGTGTGCTTATTTTTAATGTAGTAAATCTATAACGTAGATGATGTCGCTGATGATGTAGTGTTTATGGACAAATTAAGTGGAGTGGAGAAGACAGAAGAGTCTTCCTAATGTTTACTTTAAAATTTACCATTTCCCCCATGTTTACACTAGGTTCTAAACTGCCGGACCCGGCCCGTTACGGTCACACCCAGGTTCATTTGGTCCCTGACCGATACCTCAGAGACCAGATGGCTAAACGTGGACATGCAGACCAGGTAGAGGTGTTCCTCAGAACAAACGCCATGGCCAGTCTCTTCGCCTGGACAGGAGCTCAGGCCATGTACCAGGGTGAGTTAGAAACCGGAATACTACTATTAATACATCAATGTCACTATCATTATTAATATTATATTTTTGTTGTATTTAATGGAAGACATTTGATTGAGTGTCTTATAATGTGTGTGTTTCATCTTTATATTATTCAAAATGTTTTGTATTAAATATTTTATTATGACGACCTTATTGTTTTTAAGGTAGGAAACATAATAAAAAGTATGACTTTGCCTCTTTAAATATACCGATAAGAGATGAATAAGAATCACACTATTTATTTACAGCTATTTTATCTTAATTTGTATTGTATCTTCTTAAATCCTTATGCTCTAAAGTCACTAGATGGCAGCATTGCAGATTTAAGTAATCCAGATTACTATACAGGGGCTTGAATGAAGAGTGCTGATGGCAGCAACTTAAATTCATTTTTTTAGGCCTATACTGGAATTGATTGATATTGGAAATTGGAAAACAAACAGAATATCAGTAAAAAGTTAATATATCACACACCCATAATGTTGAGGAAAGACCTGCTGTAGTAGTTTTAGAATGAAACAAAGTGAGTTTGTTTTTACTGTCATGTTTTTCTTAACTGACGTCAACTACTGTTGACTAAACTCCATTCCTGTTTCCTCAGGTTTCTGGAACCACGAGGACGTGACCAGACCTTTTGTGTCTCAGGCCGTGATCACGGACGGCAACTTCTTCTCCTTCTTCTGCTACCAGCTGAACACTGTGGCTCTGTCTGTAGAGACTGATGCCAACAACCCCAGGAAGAATGTACTGTGGGGCACAGAGAGCATGCAACTGTACGAGAGTGTGAAGGACGGAGAGGTGGTGGGTCTGAATGACGAAGTCATCAGACTCCTCATCAACTTCCTCATGAACAGACCATAGAATAAACCTTGGAAATCTGTCTCCTCCCGTCTTCAATGGACTGGTGTTGGAACACAACTGTATTTGTCAACAATGTTTCAGAAAAGAAGAAAAACTTAAAAATGTTTCAGAGAAAAATAAACTTTGAAACATGTTTAAGTTTGATCAATCATTCTGTAGAATATTTATATTAAAATAAAAGAAATTCTTCACAACGTTTTGTATGAAGGGTTCATTTTTAACCTTTGTCGCAGTAAACATTTATGTGAGAGTTTAGGGAAGAGTTTAGTTAGGCAACTGGACATACGGTCTTTTGTTTTTGTTGTCTAACTAAACTCTTTAACCTTGACCACGACCTGGATGACTGAGAACCTTCATCGACATTTATGTGAGAATGTTGAAACTTAATGTAACAACTCGATGTTAACATAACTTTTTACAGTAAAAGTCCAATAATCTAAGGATATAGAAACATTAACTATAAAAAATGTTAAAAGAATTCAGTACATTAAAGTCTTTATCTAAAATTGTTTAGAAGGTAAACTACTAACCTAAAATGGCGTAATAATTAGCTATACTAAATGTATTAGTTAACTTCTGATAATATCGTTATCACCCGATATTAACGCCCGAAATTTGTGCAATTATTTATTCTACTGATAATGTGCGATTGATAATCAGTTTTCGTACGATGATGAAAATCTAATGACAAAAAGCCTTTTTTCCCAATTTGCTGAAATCACACAAAGGGTCCAACAACGGAAAATCGGTCGATATTGATGTCGGAAAGTTGGTTATCGGGGAAAGTTAATATCTGACATACTTAGATTTAGCTCTACTTAATGTGTTTCGTTCATCATTCTATGCTAACCAATGTAACGCAGCTTTTAGAAAATCAAAAGTCGACATCTTATTTTAACATAGTTTTAATTGTTGAGGTAATTGTATGAGTAATACATCACTGGTAAATATATCTTCATTCAGGATAATATATAATAATATGTTGGTTATGTTGAAATATATTATTGCTTGGTACAATCTGGTGTTTCATCAAATCAGTGGTTCTCACACTGGGGGGCGGGGACCAGGCTTTTTTTTCCTTCTTTGTTCAGTCAGAGCAGTAGCTTGGTGTAAATATATGTTTTCTATCTAAGTAGACAAGATAAGGACTAATATAGTTTGCACAGTTCATTCGGTAAAAGGCACTAGCGAGAATATTACAACTAACGACAAGTGATGTGGACGTGATGTGTCACGGTACCAAAAAAAGAGATGGTTTGAGGTGTGAGTCCCAGACAGGAAGTGAGAGCCAAAACAGGAAGCCCACAGGGAAGTCAGTTGTTGTGTTAGTGCTAACATTTATATTTAATCCAAGTTGTTGATCAGACAGGACGGTCGCTTTTGCTCTTTAAGATTTGCGTTGTCTCACGGAGGAGCTTCCTACAGTCTCACCGTTTTCTCCCTTTGTCCTGATGGAAGACAGAAGTTATACTTTGAGAAGGTCTGATATCTATTGCAAATATATCTTCATTGTTCATCCACCTATGACAAGGAGAACAATGAAATTCTCTATCAAACTAATCTTCTATAAAATCTAAAAAAAATACCTACAGATCTTTTTCAGTGTCTTTCTTCAATTCCTGCCAGTATAATCAGCAATGTATTCAACTAAAAAGGCTGAGATTCCTATAATCATGAGGCCATTTTAACTATTTGATTATTATATTTCATCACAAAAAAGTTTTGAGAGAGATTTTCTGTTTTGTGATTTTCCCTAAAATTGCTAAAAAAAAAGGTTGAGAAACACTAAATTAGAGATATGAATAAATGAGACTCACATTGTGTTGGTTTGCTCAGCGTTGGTTTTGTCATCTGAGAATGAAACAAAAAGTTTCTTGTTTAGTTATAACTTATCACCTGCTACGGAGCTTATGGTCAATATATGGCCACATTAATAGATGTCTGATAACAACAGCCGATTGATTTTATTGGCCTGATATTATGTAAAGTACGAATAGTTATTGGTTTAACTCCGATAACAAAAAAACTGCAATGCCTTTGCAGAATTGTTTGCCCTTTTGGAAATGAATGTCAAACTGATAGTCACTAGATGGCAGCATTGTGGCTCATTTAGGTAATATCATACTTATACAATTGGTTGTACAGATAAATAAATACATAACACCAATGTTATATTGGTATCAGCTGTTGACAGATACTTAATTATCTGAGATGAAGTATTGTATATCAACAAAAATGCAGTATCGGACATCCCTAGTTTATACACCGGGCCTCAGTGTGGTAGACGTCACCTGTGGCTGAGTTCTTCTTGAACTGGTATCTCTCATAGAGCAGAATGGCAGCAACCAGCAACACCACCTCCACCAGGATGACAAAAAAAGGCTTCAGAGGCTCCAGGAGTGTAATGACCTGCAACAGCCACCAGGGGGTTTTACAACCATTGTATATGAGTTGTAAATAATGAGAAACTTTCCATTACTGACCCTCAGCTCCACGTGGGCCATTGTGGTGCTGATAGCATAGACGGCCTCACAGTAGTACAGACCAGAGTCAGACCCGGTCAGATTGTGGACCAGCAGTTTGGTCTCCCTATCCTTGATTTTGATCTCAAACTTCTGAGGCTCAGCGGCAACGGAAATCTGCTCCTGCAAAGAAAGCAAAATAAAAGTGCTCCACCTTAACTCCACCTTAACAAAGTCATCCATCAGAGTCACTCGAAGTAAGGCCACAGGAAGTGTCATAGTAGGGTGCAGTGTGATTTGGGTGGTAGTCATGGAGATCAATGAAGATGAGTGAATGAAGATCAAGGAAAATTGATCATGCAATGCCTTTGCAGAAAAAATGTGCCCCTTCGGAAATTAATGGGTGTATGTTAAAGAAATAGTCACTAGATGGCAGCATTGCAGCTAATATACCGTATTTTTTTTCTAAAAATATTAATATTTGATAATATAGGCCAGTATTATATTTATATGATTGGTATTGGTTTTTATCTACACAAGGAAAACCTATTAAGACAAAGATTTTTTTTCTCCCAAATAATGTGAATTTAAAAAGTCACAGTAAAAGTAAAAGTTTATTTTTTTTTCATCACACGGCACATGGATTTGACCTGAATATATTGATTAATACTGGAGACTGGAATTTGGACAATACTAGCATATCACAAAAAGTCAATTCCGGGCGTCACTTATAAGAATCCAGTGATTTTACAGAAAAGAAAGAGACGTTTGTCTTACTTACTTTGTCTGTCCCATTGACTGTGTACCAGTTCCATGAATCAGGTTTTGGTTTGGATTCATCCATTTTGCAGGGAATCACCACAGAATCCCCCACATAGCTTACGATGGGTTTGTCCCGCACCTCCCCAATCTGTGGGCCTGGACAAAGAGATGTGACGGCAAATAGAAAATTACTGCCATTAACATTAAAATTAAGCTGACGGATGAAAAGGAATGCCTACCTGCCAAAATAAAATCAACTTTAGCTTCATTCCCAAATGAACAAGAATAATTCCCAAGATCTTCCTTACTGGTAATACTGAACCTGTCAGATTAAAGTGACATTTAATACATGTAAACTATTTTTTTAATGTTTGATTTTTTTCTCAGACTCAAACACTTACACTCTCCTCAGAACATATTTCTCCTTCTGCTCCTGCTCCGTGAGTTGAGCGTCCTCTATTTCCTGTCCGTCTTTCCTCCAGCGCCCGGTCAGGTTCTCTGGTCTGTTGATGTTGCTGCTCCACGTGCACTCAAGCACGAGCTCCACCGGGTTCAGCAGCTCAACTTTCTCTGTGTGACTTCTTCCTGTTTGTGGGGAATGGTGGCGCTGTTACAAACATCAGTGATCACATGTCCTCAACAAAGTCATTACAGAGATCTATCTATACATATATAGACATTAAAGCCTGTCTAGTGTATTGTTTTGATTGGTTATGCTTGACTTTTACATGTCATTCATCCTAGTTCACATTCATCTTGGTTCTAAGTTCACACCCCAGGACCTCACAGTTCTGGGGGAATGGTGGCCTAGTAGTTAAGGAACTGGACCGGAGGGCTCCAGGTTCAAATCCACCAATTGCCAGGTTGCCGCTGAGGTCCACTGAGCATGGCACCGCCCGCACTCACTGCCCCCTGGGCGCTCAAAGTTGCCCACGGTTCAATTTGGTGATGTGTGCAGTGGTGAGAATCATAATGACAAGGAGTTTGTTTTCCTTCCTTTAAGGGCCCATAATCAAAAACCAACCTGTCATGCCTACTCTGGTCACTAGATGGAGGCATTGAAGCTAATGGTATGAGGGTATTGTCACCAGTATGCAGGTTGTATAAAGTTGTTTGTACAGAGAATAAATACATAATTTATTAATAAGATATTAATTAATTAGTTAACTCTTTTATTCTGTTACCACCAACAGTTATTTTATCGCGCATTAACGCATATTGATCACATGCTTTTATTTTGTAAACTGCTGCAAAACCTGATATGAATAGAATTGGTGGAAAATCATAAGGGAAAAGCCAGGTATAGGGAAAGTAACAAAACCCTCACTTGGTTATTTTAATTTCAAATTTGTTCCAGGCGGTGGATTTGACTGAACCAAGAATGTTTGTAGCCATTGTCAAGTTATCACAGTGAAGGACCGACATGAGTTACCTTGAAGTTCAACACTCCTCACAGCTGTTGGCAGCTGTTGGCTGATGGGAACCCCAGGAGGAGGCGTTGGCTCTGTTGTCTCTGGAGGCAAAGTCATTCACAAACGTCCACATACAACTGAAACAGGCTGGTTTTTATATTTCCATTTTTCATTTTTACATATCAAACCATTTTATAGAAGAAAACCCGTTGATCAAGTTCAGGTTGATTTAAATGTCCCATCATACATATTTTAGATACTTCCAGATGGGATTATAATCGTCAAGATCAAAAAATACACAAAATATTAAGAAGCAGCAGCAGCAGCTCCAGGATTTCTGATTATTTCAGCCTCAATGACATTGTTTCTTCGTTATCAAGGTTAAGAATTCCTGGGTAAAAACGTGATTCAGAGCAGAGCCAGGACTAAAACAGTTAAAATAGAATTTACTTGTATTGATGTTTCTGAAGGAGGCGAGAAGCAGGACGGTCGGAAACAGGAGAATCTCCCAGGAGGCTGACATGATTAGAGTCTTCTCTGCAAACACCTCTCACTGACTCCCTGTCTCTCTCTCTCCCCTACTGTGTTCTACTGCATCGCTCCAACTCTCCTCCCCCACAAGTGACGCAGTCGTGATATCATGCTGCAGCCCCAGGGTTTCTGAGCCGTTCCATCCATTATTTAGTCCATGTCTCAGATCTTGAGGCTGTGCTGCACTGTACTGGAAGAAGTCAACGTTTTTTTACAGCAGGATTAAAAAGAATAACCTTTCAGTCCAGCCCTATTCTAACGTGATGTTAGAGTGGAGTTCTCTGCAAGGTGTCCTGTCCTGTTATGAGAGCTCAAGGTCACATGATCTCCCTTCCAACATGAAAACAACCAGACGTGGGAAAAGTCTCAGAACTGAAGTCAGTGGACAGATGGCAACTCATATTCACAGATGATAATCCATATTCACTCTTTCATTTCATATTAAGCCTGAATCAAAAGTGTGCTTTGACATCTAGATAATAAATAAGAAAAGAAAAGAAAATATATCATTGCACATATTATTATTAAATAATATTAAGTCTTTCTCACCATGGCTGATAATTGATTTAAGCAGTGGTTGGCCGTGGTGGAGAAATCGGACTTTGTTGAAGGTCTAAAGAACAATTTAGATGTTTGGGACTGCACTCATCTAATCTCTATAGATGGTGCCGCTTCATAGGATTTTTTTTTGTCCTATCGCTCCTTTCTGTCGCTATGCTAGGAATCGAACCACCGGAACCTAGTGGGGACGAAACAAACACTTGGCCACTGGCACAGTTTAATGTAATTGCTCTAGAAATTAAGTTTTGCTTGATGAGCTTATATTAAGGGTGATATAATGTAGATGTGTGGATTCTCAAGTCCTGGCGTCAAACTGATGTTATTATATGGCGTATTAGTATTTGACGTTACAAAACTTTGACGTCACTGAAGGCCTACAGTTGAAATGCATGGCCTGCCACTGGATTTGAGTCTTGAGTCACTAACTGGAATAGAACCAAAGTAACAACCCTTTTCCCCTGTAGATAGCCATAGCTATGTATCTAGCTAGCTGTTGAGCGAGTTTGGTTCTCCTCGGCCCCCATCACAAAGATTTACACCAACAACACAAGAGTTAAAGGTTGAGGGGTCACAATATATCACATTTATACCACAGTCAACATCCAGCATGGTTATCTTTGACTGTGATAATTCAGGTGATATTAACAACATAGGTTGATATTTCTCTCCTGTGCATTA
>JAFBJS010000173.1:397717-425253 GCA_016785265.1 Paraplagusia blochii
TATTATATATATATATATATATATATATATATATATATATATATATATATATTAGTATTTGACGTTACAAAACTTTGACGTCACTGAAGGCCTACAGTTGAAATGCATGGCCTGCCACTGGATTTGAGTCTTGAGTCACTAACTGGAATAGAACCAACGTAACAACCCTTTTCCCCTAGCTGTTGAGCGAGTTTGGTTCTCCTCGGCCCCCATCACAAAGATTTACACCAACAACACAAGAGTTAAAGGTTGAGGGGTCACAACATACCACATTTATACCACAGTCAACATCCAGCATGGTTATCTTTGACTGTGATAATTCAGGTGATATTAACAACATAGGTTGATATTTCTCTCATGTGCATTAAACTTCCAAAATAAAACTCTCAACAAACCACACTGACTTGTACTCTGTGGTGTGTTTACTGCAGTGTTTACCCCACTCAGCTTCTTCTAGTGACAATGAGAACGCCCCCCGGAGTCATAACACTTATTTGTCCTCATCACCCTTGACTAGAAACCAGGCTATAACCTGCGATCTTCTTTTTGTTGACGGGCAAATGAATTTATTTACTTTCCACAGACGTTGCCTAGAAACTGCTATTAATCCATAATGTCATGATCAGTGTTGGGCAAGTTACTTTAAAAAAGTAACATTACTTTACTAGTTATTGCTCTGAAAAAGTAACTAGTTACGTTGCTAGTTACTAAATCATAAAAGTAACTAATAACTAGTTACTTTACTTTACTTTACTTTAAAAACACATTAAAAAATTTTAGTGTTGTGTTCTGTAGCAACTATCATAATGAAATGTAGTGGAACATTAAAAACAAAATAGATGTTTAGAAATTTTGATCGTAACCTCGACTTGCCACTTGTCGTCGTCTTGCTTGTGGGTGTGTGCTGAGACGGTTTATTTCCCTATAAGGCAAAAAGACCTGCCCAGGTCTCTTTCTGACTGGCTTGGCCTGAAATGTTATCCTATGTCAACCAATCATCGCTCCTTTTCAACGCATGGGTTCAGTGAGTCTGCCGTCTTTCACTAATGACTGACAGGCAGCAGACTCCGCCTCCACACAGTCCTCTCTCCGTGGCCGAGAGAAACACCCTTTACACCAAAGTAACGACAACGACGTTACTGAGTAAGTAATGCCTTACCTTATTACTTACTGAGAAAAGTAGTTTTGTCATGTACGTCCCAACACTGGTCATGATATTTCATTTGTCCAGCAGAGGGAGCCAATGTTGTCACATCTGGTGTTTCGATTAAAAAGACAAGATATTTTTAACAATATATTTCTTTATTAAAATGTTAAAATAATGCCAAAATTCTAGAATTACAACAATACCAATGCCCTTTTAATGTTACAGAATGCACCTTTTTGTATTATATAAAAAAAAAATAAAAAAGTTAGATGAAAGAGCAGCAGTGTTTCTAAAACAACCTTCTATATAACATTTCATATATCTATACCTAACACCCACATCTAATCTAGTCCACCAGGCTGTAGACTGTTGATAAATGCAGTCTGCAGTTCGTTAATATCATCTCCGACTTCTATTGGAATGCTAAACTTGCCCGGTGAGCTGGACAGGCCACCGGGTAAATCGTAGGGCTCAGAGTGACACTGCCTCAGGTTTACATAGGAGCCTCCACAGCCTGCCACCGCCCCCTGGTGTCGCTCGTAAGCGTCCACGTAGAGGTGTTGTGGGGAAAGGCGTCTGGGGTCCTGGGTTTGGTGCAGGCCGTGATGATGGAGGTAATGGTCCGGTCTGGGGCTGTGGCAGGGACTGTGAGACGGGCTGTGGGGCATCAGGCAGGTCTGCAGGCAGCTGTTCCTACGCATGGCGCGATGCAGGTCGAGTCGAGCGATCAGTGGCTTCCCAATGTTGATTGCTTTCTTCCAGTGGACGGGATCTTCCTCCATGGCTGAGAACGTGCCCTGTAGGCACACAGTGAACACCAGCTCCTCCTGGTGGAGAGAAGAAGAGATCTCATAGCATAGTATAGCATTATAGTAGGGTATAGTATATGAGAGCCCACTTTGCATAGAGAATATATATATATAGTTCTTCAGAATAATCTCAATACCATTTAGGGCAATAGATGGCGCCAAATCACAAACTTTGAAACCGCTGGAGTTCACCCTGTATAAGTCATGGGCAAACTAAGGCCTGAGGGCTGGATGCAGCCCGTTTAGGTTTGTCTGGCCGGCCAAATTTCTCCAAATTATAGAATTCCAATTACACCTCTGCCTTTTCCCTGCAATGCCCACTTTTTCCCAATAGATGGCATTGAGAAGGCTATTATTTTAGCACATTAGCCTTTGTGGCATGACCCATTAGCTCCTAACCCAATTTTCCTAGCGATTGTGGCCTGGAAGATTATCCAAGCCTGTCCTATAATACTAGGCATGGTCAAAATAAGGCCCCTGGACAAAATGTGGTCCATTCAGCGTTTTAATCTGGCCAAATTCATCTTAATTATATAATTGGTTTGCATTGTGTAAGTATACTTCTGCCCAATAGGTGACAACGAGAAAGCTAAACGTGTTTTAGCCTTTATGCCTGACTTTTAAATGTTATTTAGCACAAAGACTTCATCTATCTGCCCACGTCTAATTTTGAGACCACTTTAGTCTGTGTGTGTGTGTTAGAAGAAAGGGTTTACAGTATAGTATAGTATCCTAACCAGTAGCGGATACTACTTGTCTTACTCTGAGTTTCTGCAGGGAACTAAGCCTGGTGTAGAGACAGTGCTGGGGCAGGCTGCTAGACAGGAAGTAGGTCCCTGTCTCCTCGGGAGTCTCTCTGTTCATCTCTTTGGGATCCGCATCCAGGTCCTACAGGGGAGAAGGTTATAAGTGAAACTATCACATATTCATTGTACATAAGCAGAACTCCAGGTTCATGAAGAGACACTGACCAGTGAGAAGTCTGTGACATGAGCCTGACAGGTGGACATGTCCTCAGGTTTCTTAGTGATGTGAGTGTAAATGACCAGAACGTTGGAGAACTCTGCAGCGAAGCCCAACTTGATCTGAGCCCCGCAGTCAAAGGTGAGACTCATGCTCTCAGGAAGCTCTGGAGAAACATGCAGAGAAGACTTCATAGTACATGCATAGTACTTTTTCACACTGCACAGGTTGTATTCCTGGCAGTAATTGTCATGACTTACTAGCAGGAAGTAACACAAAAGTTCTAAATACGTCAACAACAGCTGAAATGAACTACGTTTGGAAAGTACTGACTCCTCCCTGCTGTCAGAATTCAATGTATAAAACTCACCGTGAGTTTTTGCCCACTGACGGCTGTGGGCGTGAGCGATATCTGCACAGTCGCTCGGCATGATGGGATCAGTCAGAGCTCTTCTCTCTGATAGGCTGCTGCGGATTTCCAGGGCTTGTTTCCCCTTGGTAGCATCAAACTGTCCCATATCTGCAGGTGAACATCAGAGTGTGATTAATACATGTATTTGTCAAACCTGAGTCCAAGTCTCTGCTACTCGTCTCACCCTCAGCCACTTTGTCCAGCACCACTGTGATCTTCTCGTCATCTAACAGTCGCTTTTTCAAGAACTTGACAAAGACCCCATTGGTGAAGCCACTGGAGCTCAACTCAAAGGCCTCTGCGTCTTGGCAGCTGTGCAGTCAAGTCAAGGAGATATTTGGAACAGGTAAAACCGCAAAATTGGCTAGCATGAAGGAAAACTGGAATTTCTGGCTTACGTTGCATAGCCGAAGACAATGTTAGCCGTGACCCTCAGGACAATGTTGGTTGTGCTGTCGTCATGGATGTTCCTGGAAAAACAATTATAATCATTAAAAAAAAATAGAGATAAAAAAAGCTAATAACTGGAAATGACTCATTATAACTCTCACTAATTTCATATTGTCAAAACACTTTATGATTCTGATATAAAACCCATACGGATATTGCCCTGGTAATATTAGTATATTTATCTGTGGAATTCATATATGAGAATTGCATGAATTAAATGAGCTGCAATGCTGCCATCTAGTGACTCTCACTTTAATATATAACTGTTTATTTTCAAAGCTGGTTTTCATGATCATATTTAAGAATAATACAAAATATGGAGTGCAGAGCGACAAGGATGGACAGGATCAGGAATGAGGTGATAGAGGGACAACACAGACAGGAAAAGCTAGAGAAGACAGATTGAGATGGTTTGGACATGTTCAGAGGAGGGACAGTTGATACATTGGTAGATGAATGAGCCTAGAGATGGAGCTACCAGGTAGGAGACAAAGAGGAGATTGATGGATGCAGTGAGGGAGGACATGGAGGTAGTTGGAGTCAGAGTAGAAGACACAGAGGACTGATTCTGATATAAAACCCATACGGATATTGCCCTGGTAATATTAGTATATTTATCTGTGGAATTCATATATGAGAATTGCATGAATTAAATGAGCTGCAATGCTGCCATCTAGTGACTCTCACTTTAATATATAACTGTTTATTTTCAAAGCTGGTTTTCATGATCATATTTAAGAATAATACAAAATATGGAGTGCAGAGCGACAAGGATGGACAGGATCAGGGATTAGGTGATAGAGGGACAACACAGACAGGAAAAGCTAGAGAAGACAGATTGAGATAGTTTGGACATGTTCAGAGGAGGGACAGTTGATACATTGGTAGATGAATGAGCCTAGAGATGGAGCTACCAGGTAGGAGACAAAGAGGAGATTGATGGATGCAGTGAGGGAGGACATGGAGGTAGTTGGAGTCAGAGTAGAAGACACAGAGGACATGAGGAGATGTAAAATGATGATTGTTTGAAGCAACCCTTGAAAACCTCACCTCTTCCTGCACATGTCCAACAGAAAAACATTGAGTCCTGTTTCCTTCTCCTGCATCAGTTTAAGGATGCTCTGAACACACAGACAGTTGGCTGATCGATACGGGTTGGGTGCATCCACTGGGACCATGAAGCTGTTGCCGTAGTTCTCATATCCATGACCAGCATAATACAGAAGACCTGCAGGAGTTCTTTCAATTACTCTGACAGTACAGTATCAGAAGGAATACACGTTAAAGCAAAAGTCCAACAGACCGTAGACGCCTCTGTGGAGCAGCAGGAGGAACTCATCGACCGCGTTCCTCATCTCGGACTCTGTGAGGTCCAACAATGACACCACCTTGAAGTCCAGCTGTCGCAGGAGGTTGGTGAGGTCGTAGACGTCCACCATGGGAGCTTTGAGCTGCGGGTGGTTCTTGTAGGACAGGTTGCCAATGAGCAGGGCAACTTTATCAGTGGCTGAAAAGCAAATGAAAGAAAAAGATATGACTTTGAAACATTTTAACCAATATATCAGCATAGCACGTTTTAGCACAGTGTTTTACCTAATATCACCACAAGAGGCAGTGTTTACTAAGAGCTAAAAGATAAATTCCGAACTATTTGATAATCAATTTGATGGCAAGATTTCATAATAGGTATTTTTTTCTTAATGTCAATTTACAAAGGCTAGCCAATATGTCAGCCGATATTATCATCCTGTAATATTGGTAGGAACCATTTTTCTACCAAAATGAGAATCAGATACAAGGTTCTGCCAAACAAGAGGGAATTGCACTATCAGTATCAGTTGACAAGTTGGACAATAACGGCAAAAGCGTATACTGGACCTACGTAAATGTTAACTCATTGTTTCATGAATGTACACTTTCGAAAAGACTGAATATATTCCTTACGTCCTCTTCATCCTCTTATGTGTTACCGGGTCACTGGGACAGCAGTCTCCACGACTGTCACCCAAATCACACTGCTCCATACTGTGAGCCTTTCTGTGGGTAGGAACCTGGCAACCTAGCAGCTGGATTCGAACCTGAAGCCTTTCATACCCAAGTCTGCTTCCTTAACCACTGAGTGTGAACTGCAGTGAACCTCAACTACATACCTCTTATACTGTACTGTACTCCAAGTGTACTCTAAGTGATAATAATGACAAAACATAGTCTTTACTATATGTTCAAAGTCAGATACTGTTGATACAAATCAGTCACTGGTTCAGGTCTGCGGGAAGGAAGTGGCTAAAAGTGCACTCGCAACCAAACACAATGGTGTAGAGCTATACCATAGATCCATAGTGTGGCTCAAACAATGCATGAGAAAGGACAAGAGAGTCCAATTTCCTATGTTGTTTAGTTTTTTGTGTAACTACTGTTGTATAACACTATCATTAAGTTGTCATTATAATTTTGGAAAAAACTAAAATATATGATTGACTAATTGAAGATTGTTAATGATAAAGGGGTTTTCCAAACCACAAACCAAATTAAACTATTCTTAAAAAGTTAAACTTTGACATGCTCTGTTAAAGGGCCTCCTTTTGATACACACTCCAGTGTTTGGGCCACCAGTGATTTCTGTGTTGAGAGTGGATTTCTCTCAACTGCTTTTGCTTGGAGTTGTTTATTATTTCACCTCAGGATGACAGAAATATTCCTCTGTTGTCCTCCTGTGTGGTCAGTCAAGGCCAGACACTCTGTCTCAACAAAACGTCTGTAAATTTTGCAGAATTCTTTAACTTTTTGCTACTTATTTCATAGTTAGTAGCTAAACCAACCCTTTTGAAAATTGATATACGTTACGTTGTATGTTACCAGGCAACTGGTTTCACATCCTGTTTTTAGATGACAGACATCAGAGGTCACGAAACGACAGCTTTCATACAGTTAGTTCACAGGTTAACGCCTTCATTACCGAGGCAGCGCGGGGCGTAGACACGTACCGTGAAGTTGTTCTGGAACGCTATTCAGAATAAAGTCGTTGGAGCCTGAAGAAAACACAAAGCAGAGAGTGGTTGAGTAGGTTTTCGCAAGTACACGTTTACTGTATGTAGAAAAATCACTCAACGACACTCACCGCCTGCAATGGTATAGAAATCATCTAGAGATTATAGGAATAGAAAGATACACAACATCATGTTAGATTAACAACATTTAGAGATTTTGTTTTTTTCTCCTACAGATTGGAGAGAAAATGAATTAAAGTCAGATTAGAGCTCACACCGACAGCACCGCTTATCCAAGTGAGTGAGTTTGGAGATTAGCAAAAGTGACATTTACCGACAGCTATGATGTTAATGAGTTTCCATTAAGGACAATAATGTTGAGTTTGTGACGTTATGTGATTAGAAATGTGTTGGGAGTCATTTCTGGTGACTGGATTTGACAATTTCTTTACATTAATGTAAAGAAATTACATTAGTGCAGCCAAAATAACTGTGATATATAATAAATATAATAATAATTAATTTTATTTGTAATGCACTTTCAAGTTCATGATTTCAAAGTGTTACAGAAAGCATAAAAAAATAAAATAAACATTAAAAAACGATACATAACAAACATAGAGACGTAACATTACATATTAACTTTATATGTGTTTTACTCAATGTCATTTATCCATGATTAATTGATTAATCATTAATTGATTAATTGATTAAGTGATTAACCCACAAATACCATGTGATAAGGATTAGGAAGTGCTAATTATTGACAGCATAGATACAATATTCCAGTCAGCCATGCATATAATAATGCTAAAGCGAAACCTCCAAACACCATTATTGTTAGTTCCCTCATGACTTAATCATAGGATTAGGGCTAAAATGATTAGCATGCAGGTGATTTACTGTTATTTTTTTAATCACACTAGGGCCCAGGCACTTCAACTCTACCTTCAGAGCACTCCATTGCTCCTGAAACCTGGACAGATATCCTTGGTACTTTTAATCACAAACACACAAATAATACCCATAAAGTTAGACCTAGGTTTATTGAGCCGCGACTGCAGAGTTAAAATTGCTCTGGAGCGCGACCTACCTACGACAACGTCAACTTCGTTGGTCCACATTTTCTCAGAGCCGCAGACGATCTCGCAGCGATACCTGGCGCGGTGCTCCTGGTCCACGTTAGGAATCTGAAATGTGCACAGTTGTAGAATTCATTTTAATGGATGTATGTTGTGACGGTAACGCAACAAATTAAGTGACAGGAAATGATATCTCCTCACTATCAGTTTCCTTATGGTGGCGTTAGGAACAGGAAGTCCGTTTCTGTGCCACCGGTATTGAGGCATGGGGCGTCCGACGGCTCCACACTCCAGCTGGAGGCGGTCGCCGATGTTTAGATGCTGGGGCTGAGGCTGAATCACTAACTTCATCCGACTTTCAAAGGAGTGAAAACTCTGTCCTGATGCAGAAGAGACGTGAAGACAGGTCTGTGTATGTGCATCGAGAACTACTTTGTTTACTTTACATGAAACCCCGTCCCCAGCATCACCTTACCATAAGACGTGTGGACAGTTAGGACCTCCACCTGAGCCCAGTGACTGAATTCAAACATCTCTCCACAGTTGACCCTGCAGATGTAAAATCCAGCATCTCTGACCTGGACAGGACTTATCAGCAGGTCCGGAGACAAGCAGTCTGGCACCTGAGGATGTGAAAATAAATAAATATAATGACCATTTATAGATATTAGCAATCTGCTGAGGTTATTATAGTGCAACAATTTACTATTTAAGCTTTTTTGTACATTTGTTTGTTTATATCTAGTTTCTTTTTACCATTGAATCTGCTATTTTTGTCTATTCACACTGCAGCATTTCTCAATTTCCACGTTAGATGTTCATCTATCATCTGTTTTTTTACAGGTTCTCTTTTAGTTCAGTTCTATCTGCTCATTTTTCCTGTTTTTTTAACCCCATGTTTTACTTACAAAACTAAACAGGCCACAAAGCAAGGGTCTCAAACTTGCGGCTCGTGGGCCATTTGTGGCCCGTGGAACGATATTCTGCGGCCCTCACCTTGATGTGAAAGTTGAATTTATAATAATATTTTATTGATTTGTTCGCCACATTTCATGGTAAATCCTATAGTTCAAAACCCTGATCCACAGTCCCCTTCTGGTTCAGAGTTGTATTACACAGAATCAAAAAAATCTGGGAAACTGAATTTTTTTTATAACATTTTTTCTTTTGTCTTAAACACTGAAAGCTGCCGCAGCCCTTTAGTGACATGATAGCGTGATTGGTGACCCTCAAGTTTAGTTTAGTTTAGACCCCTGCTATAAAGCATGGTGAATCTATAGCTACACTGAAATACCATTTAAAAAAGTTAAAAATATATGGACAATATGGAAAAATAAAACTAGTGCAACTACTTAAAATAGCAAAAGTTGATATCGGCAATTTTTTTTTTAACCTTGGCCGCAGGGGCCAGAACAGGAGCATTTGAGTGACTAGAGATTAATGACGTGCACAAGTGATGACTAATGGCTAAAATGATCAAATGTCTTTAGACTTCTCTATCTATTGAGGAAATGCTGACAACGCAGGGAAAAGGCAGAAGGATAATGATAATATATATCAACAATATAATTAAGAGAACTTTGGTGGGCCGGATTAAAATGCCAAGTGGGCCGCATCCGGCCCCCAAACCTTAGTTTGTCCAGTTCTGTATTAAGCCCATGCTCTTCTTTACTCACCTCTTCTTTACCCTTGAACCACTGGTACTGTACCGGAGATTTCCCGACAGCGTGGCAGGTGAGCCGCAGGTTGTGTCCAGACACAAGAGCCACAGACTGTGGCTGGATGACAATCTGCAGGGCTGAACATGAAGGATAGTTTTGGAATGATTCACACTTTTTCCATGCTGGTCCGGCAAGTCATACCCACAGTTATAACGTTTTTTTTGCAAGTACTATCTAGTACCACCCTATGATGGGTGCAGATAAACATGCTTAGATCTGGTAACATCTAAGGTCCTTATCAACACCTAAATAAAACAGGGATTCTGCTGATATCAATGATATTGCATGATCGACAGTAATTTGAGAAGAAGGTTGCACAGTACGTGATGGTTTCAGGCACTGGACAGCGTCAGGGTTTCCCAGAGTTTGGAGGTAATCCATAAGGTGACCCAAGGTGCAGCCTCGTTCTCCCATCAGCCTAAGCAGCGTACGACTTGGGCTGCCCTCCACCTCCAGCACCTTCAGGGAGCATATCTCTATGTCGTCAGAACTGGAAAAACACGAGGAATAAATGCAAATGCAGAGCAAAAGTTTAAACGTTTAGCTTTTGTTTACAGAGCTTTAAAATTTCCTACATATCAAACATATTATTTTGACATGAACTTTCTTCTTCTTCTACATTTAGCTTGTCCCTTTTTCAGAGGTTGCCACAATCAAACTTTTCCATCTCCCCTTCCTGTCCTCCCCATCTTCAACTCTAACTCCAACTACCTACATGTCCTCCTTCACTGCATCCATCAATCTCCTCTTTGTCTCCTACCTGGTAGCTCCATCTCTAGGATCTCATTCTTCTACTATTGTCCCTCCTCTGAACATGTCCAAACCATCTCAATCTGTCTTCTCTAGCTTTTTCCCCAAACCTTCCTGTCTGTGTTGTCCCTGTAATCACCTCATTCCTGATCCTGTCCATCCTTCTCTCTCCTGAAGAGAATCTCAGCATCTTTAACTCCACTCAACATCTTTATCTTCTTCTTTTTGCGGCTTCTCCATTTTTCAGGGGTTGCTGCAGCCTGTCTTTCCTTCTTACTACATCCACGTCCTTTCTCAACACATCCATTGATCTCCTCTTTCGCCTAATGGTTAAGGAACCGCACTGTTGTTGGGAGGGTTACAGGTTAGAATCCACCAACTACCAGGTTACCACTGAGCATGGCACCGCCCCCACTCACTGCTCTCTGAGCGCCAAAATCTGAGCAATGTTTCCCTTAGTGATGGGTTAAATGCAAAGATCGAATTTCTTTGTATCACAATGACAAGGAGTTTTACTTTCCTCTTAGTCTAATATCTGGTAACTGCATCTCTAGGATCATTCATCTACCAATGTACAGTCCGTCTAACTGATTAATTATAAAAACAATATTCAGCAATAAGTACACACCAATCACGTGTCATGTTTAAAGAAGAAAACTGTAGTTTTAATTGTAAGTATATAAATATATAAAACCCTTTTCATGTTGACTCGTGTATTTACTGGTTTCCCTATTGACTAATACAGTAATCCACTTCAATTCCTTCAATCATAAATGCGCAATCACGCACATAGTAAACACTATGAGTGTGACGTCACTGTCCCATCACAGTGATTTCATTTTTTTCACAGCATACAATGACGTCACGACCCCCCAAATCACTTCGTGAACCCACCTGACTTTAAGGCGTTTCTCTTTACCCACAATCTCTCCCAGTTTTCGCCATCCTCGGTCGGTGGACTTGTCCAACACCTCACATAGTTTCTTCACCACTCCCTCCTTCAACAAGTTGATCTTCGTGGACCGGTCCATGCAGTCCACCATTGCAGCCAGTCAAGTACGAAATGACCCGTATTTACCGAAGCGAAGACGCTCCGATGACTGCAACTTTTCTCTTCATGTCTAATAAACTCCCCACCATAAACGTATTTCCTGGAAAATGATCAGAGGGATAAGAACACGCCCACAGTTCTCACCGGCGAGCCGTCTCTGACAAAGATTGCAAATGTGACAGGATGTGCTACTGTGTAGGTGAGCGAAATATTTTCCGAAGCACTTGCGTTACACGCTAGAGCTTCACGCAACAACCTATCAACTATACTATTGCAGCATAATAATGACCTTTGGGTTGGGTGTTTGCATGTTTTACATATGTACATGGAAACTGTAAATAAAGTATGAATATAGAATATGGCGTAGGGGTTATTTTCAGACTGTGCGGTGTATAGACGATTATTGGCTCTTGAACTGACAACCTGCTTTATTGCTTTAAATAAACGACGTTCCCGATGTTTTTGACACATTTTACGTGTATATGTGTATGAATTATTGTTAGCAAAGAGCATTTTATGGCTTATAGCAACTCAGCATTAGTTACATTTAAACGTCTGAAAAAATATTTATATTCATTCAAAAGTCTTAATTATACACAGTATTCAGTATAAAAAGTAGTATAAAAAGTAACGTATATTTATTTATACGTATAAAAGCTAAGCTACTTGTAATTCAGAACACTAATTCTTGAATATGTTTTTTATTCGTTCTCCAAATTAACATCCAACAAATTTTAAAATATATTATATTAAATATTAATATTAGTTACCTTAATTTTTTACTAATATTGTAACTCTAAAAACTATAAGGATTTCCTAATTTGACGTCATACGTCCCTGCGATTTACTTTGTTCGACTTCCGGATTTGGCTTGGTGTCGTCAATTATCCATCACGTTAACCTTCGCTCATAGTTATTTAAATTATAATTGCGCAGTTATGTTTTTTTACAATACATTTTTTATATTGTATAATCTTGTTACAGTTTCCGGTGAGGTTCGTTTTATTTTATTTTGACGGCGTAAACCGGAAACGTATACGTCATTTACGCGCCGGTACGCTCACTGCGCGCATGTTATGGTTTTTAAAAATAACCAGCTCTGTAGCTGAGGTCTAGCATTACAACCACGCGAAACATGTTGAGTTCAGTGACATATTCCTAAAGCCAACATGCCGAAGTCTTTAAAGAAGAGCTGCGGCCGACAGACCTCCGTCAGTGAGTACTTCAGCAGCCTGAATGGGATTAACAAGAACCCTGCTCAACTACAACTGTCGAGGGGCAAGGTCGGTTGTCGGGATACTTCCAAGTGTGTTAACACTTTCACACACTGGGCATTAAACCACAGCGGTTTCTTCTTCTGCAGCAGAAACATGGTCCTGATGAAGACCAGGAGCTGCCGAGGAAACGAGCAAGACATTCTTCACTGGAGCAACAGCAGGATGAAGATGTAAAGAGTGAACCAGGAACCTGTCAGGACAGTAGAGGTAAGGAACCAGGGATGTCCGATATTGACTTTTGCTGATATCATCCTAATACTACCGATACTGAGCTTACCGATATCACTTAATTATGTAAATAATAGCTGAATATTATTATTAGACATCTGAAATAAGAATGTGTCTTTTTTTTGCATATATATGTATATATATATATATTTATATATATATTGCTTTTTTAACTTAATTTTAAGCGGTTGTTTTCACATGGATTCAAGCCTCGTTCTACTGAGAATTCACCATTATTTTTTAATGTAAAAGTGAATTGCACTATAAGAGTAGTTATAAGGTTCAGCAAAAGGATTGCATATATATTGAATATAATGCAAAAAATCAGCAGGTTTATTTTATGTATTTGGAGACATGAAGAAAGTTTCAGTGTAACTAGACTCGTGTAGTTCAAATACAAACATTATTATTATTATTATTATTAATGGTCATTCATGGTCAGTGAGGGAGGACATGGAGATAGTTGGAGTCAGAGTAGAAGATGGAGAGAACAGGGGAAGATGCTTTGGCAATCCCTGAAATAGAGCTGAAGCTAAAAGAAAAATAAAAATGCCTGGAAGTTATTAAAATGTAAATGCAAACTGAGAACAAAAACCTTTTTATTTTTCCATTAATATTTCTTTTCATTTTCAGAGTCCTCCCTGACATTGAGCCAAAAAATATCTGGCGTCTGCTCCTCCACCTTGAAGCGGTTAAAGGGCTTCACGTGCAACGCCGAGCCTTCGGCCAGACGTGGTGATGTTCCAATGGTGGTAGAGAAGACGGATGGTTCCAGTAGAAACATCTGTGACAGAGGGAACCATGCATGGCCTGCTGTAGATGAGAAGTGTGAAGTTAAAGAGGAGGATGAAAATGAGGAAGGAGATGAAAGTTCTGAACTGACTGCTACAAAACAGGTAATGAAATTACATGTGGACCATTCACAAAAGTAGAATTCTGCTACCCTAGAGATTGTTCATGAGCAAGGCAGCGTCACGGGACATGTTTTTTTTTTCAATCTTCCTGCAGGTTTTCCACTTTTCTCAGTTTGCTAAATCAGACAGAGGAGAAGAGAAAAACAAGACGTCAGAACCAAGAACTCCATCTGAGTTGCCTTCAAGTGCCTCCAAGGGCTCTAAAAGCACATTCACCCCCCTGGAGCAGCAGGTGATGGAGCTGAAAAAACAACACAAAGATGCCCTGTTGGCCGTGGAGTGTGGTTACAAGTACAGGTTCTTCGGGGAGGATGCAGAGGTGAGAGGAGAGGGTATGAAGCGTGTACCCACGTACTGTAGGACCAACCAAAATATATAAGATTCTATTAATTGATAGGTTACATATTATAATTATTTATGTTATTTAAAACATAATCATAGCAAATCTGGGCAAACGAAGGTCCGGGGGCCTTAACCATTAACTATCAAGTTAAGTTAGTTATAAATGCTGATGTAACTAGTGCATTGAGGACAGCAGTGACTCAACCTGTCATTTTTGTGAGGACAGATCGCCGCAAAGGAGCTCAACATCACATGTCACCTGGATCATAACTTCATGACGTGCAGCATCCCCACGCACAGACTGTTTGTTCACCTCAGGCGCTTGGTGTCCCAGGGACACAAGGTAGGACATGCAATGACATTAATAGAGAGTTTATGTCCCTATAGCTAAGATAATAGCTAAGCTAATATTATTATAAATGGGGAGTGTGACTATTGTATTTTCCGAACTACAAGTAGCTCTGGATTAAAAGTCGCACTAGTAAGAAATTATATATAGAATCGCTACTGAGTACTTGTACCAGCAACTAAAGTGCCCTCTAGTGGCTGTCATAAAAATAATAATAATTTTTGTATTACAGGAGTTGCACATACTGTGACAGAAACTTAAAATAGCAGCTGTCAGTGTGAAAATAAAAAACCTGTTAAACTATATATATATATGTATGTATATATGTATGTATATATGTATGTATATGTGTATATATGTGTGTATATATGTATATATGTATGTATATATGTGTTTATATATGTATATATGTATATATGTGTGTATATGTGTGTATATTGTATATGTGTATATATGTATATGTATATATATATATATATATTAATATAAGATACATCTTAGTATAAGGTGCAAACACAAACAATGGATAAAAAAAGCACCACTTATAACCTTCTAAAATATGTTTTATATGAAATATCATAATAAAAAAAGGATAGTTTGCAAGTCTTGATGGTATTGTCTTTCAATTTTTCCTTTTTCCAGGTGGGTGTTGTGAAACAGACAGAAACGTCAGCCATCAAAGCTTCAGGTGCCGGGAAAAACACACTGTTTAGTCGTAAGCTGACTGGTCTGTACACCAAGTCCACTCTGGTGGGAGAAGGTAGACGATGAGGACATATTATATATTATCTATATTATCACCGCACCTGTCATGATCTGCGACCTGTGTTGTTTTTAGATGTAAACCCAGTCTGTAGACTGGGAGATGGTAGTGGAGAAACCCCTGATGATGTGGTGACGGACTCTCCAGACAGCTTTTTACTGTGTATCAGTGAGAAGTGGAATAAACCACAGAAGGAGCTGAATATAGGACTGGTGGTGAGTTTGAGACAAAAGTTTGACATATATATTTTTTTCTTTTTATCAAGTTTGTGCGATTTCCCTGCTTGTGTTTGTCTATACAGGCAGTTCAACCCAGCACAGGTGACGTGTTGGTGGACAGTTTCGTGGACGGTCACTCTCGCTCCGAACTGGAGGCCCGGCTCTTAAAAATCAACCCAGTGGAGATCCTGGTTCCTTCTAACCTTTCAGAAGAAACGCACAGATTTCTACACAGCCTCTGCAATGACAGGTATATTCGCCAAGAGGCCACTAAGGGGCAGTAAAAACCTTGTTATGTCTGTGCAGATTTCGCCTTGGCATGTTTTGTTTGGGTCTTTTGAAGTGATGGTGCTAAGGTCACTGTGAGGTAAACAGAGAGGATGTGGAGACTCAGTCTGGAGAGGAAAATCAATGCAATTATGGAAAGGTTGTAGGTGAGTTGGCTCAACAGGCCTTGACATTCAGCACTTCAGAGCTGAATGTCACGTAAAAGATCATCAGCTGAATTGAACTAGTGCATTGGTAAATGTATGGTTTTGTGTTTAAAATTATGAGCCAGTGCCAGCAGATTCACCGGGGGAAAATCCAGAAAATCTTCCTCTGAGATGGAGGTTGCCAATTTAGAGGTGGCATGGCCCTTTAATGGTACACTGAAATCTGGGAAATAGGGTGGAAAAAGGCAAAAGTAAGAACAATTATAACCACGGGTGTCAAACTCAAGGCCCGGGGGCCAAATGTGGGCCGCCAGGTCATCTTGAATGGCCCGCAGGAGTTTACAAAGCATTTAAAAGAAAGTCAATGCAGTTCAAAGGAGTTCCTTAACCTGATAAATTAAAAAATAGTTTAATTGCACCATTACGCTATGGAGTAGTTACATGTGTAAACGTCCTTTTGCAACTGGCCCTTTAACCCAGGACTCTGCTGCTACACCATGGATCCCTATAATATTACAAAGTCCTCACAGTGCTTCTGTATATATTTCTCTTTCTAATATAATAGTCCGTCTGAAGTGTGGGAGTGCGTACCAACAGTGTGACCAGGCAACCTCTCTGCTGGGCTGCTGTTGTCCAGACTCCTGGTGCATCCAGTCAGTCTGAGCTCAGTGTGGTCGCATTTTGCAGTGAAAATGAATTGAAAGAGTGGGTTGAATCAGAATGGATTAGATAAGAAAGTGATGCCAAAATAAATGTAAAGGTGTTTTGTTACTTTCACTTACAAGTTCAGGGGTACCCAACTCGTGGGATGCGGTCTTGAGGATAAATAAAGATAACATATTTGATACCACTGGCATAGAAACAAGAGTCACTGTGTATCATCTGTCCTTGTAACATTGTGCTCGTCTCTTGATGCAGAACTTTTGGTCTCAAAGTAACAAAGCACTTTTGAAGGTCTGATGGATTCATTAGCGCGCTGTTTGCCGTGTATCATGCAGCGCAGGCTCAGCATGTGGGAATAAGTTGTTGCATAAATCCATTTCCCAAGGATTAGGATTTTTAGTTCCATAGCGTATCTGTCGGCATGGCTTCCTCCAAAACAGAGAGAGAGCAGAGAGTCTCGGGTTTGATTCCCAGAGAAACCACAGGCAAGAATCTTGACATGCGTCAAGTGGGTGTCATAGTCATATGTTGCAGAGAGATTCTGTTAATTTTTCAAAATAAAACATAATTCAGGATCTGAATCAGTCAGGTCTGCAGCTCGGGGCTCGGCGACTGCTGTTCTCGAACTTTTTTTTTGTCTATATTTTGTGATTTTTAAGCTTCTTTTTTCTATTTCTGTCTTTGTCCTTAGTGCTCCCTCAGTTTTCTCATTTGTCTCCATGTTCTTTTATTACAGTGGACAGATATTGAAAAGGCCAGCACCGTTACAGAGGTGCACCGGTTTGGCTGTTTATTGGCGAGACTACCAGACACTAGAATCCCCTCAAATGTCATCTTTATGAGACAAAGCCAGAAAACTGTCTACGCTTCATATTATATTGTTACTCACACACAATACTCGGATAAGAAAAGCTCGTTTCACTACCGCGGCCTCCTTCCCAGACTATTTACGAGGTGTGAAGTTTCTGTTCTCGGTAGTGACTCATCACGAGCAGAAAAAGATACTCACGGAAGAGAGGAATGACTCAAAACTACAGATGTTCTGGTTCTAAGCTTTGACTCTTTCAGGTCGTGTGGCCGTGTGAATGTGAATTTCATAATGATTCGCTACTGAATATATTTATCATATATTAACACCTGCTGTTTCTGACGTGGTCTTGTGGGACCGGCCCCTAGGCAATGGGTTGGACTGTGTGTGTTGGTAGGGCAGCGGGTAATGAGTCCCTGAGAGATGTGGAACATATTCACAGCCCGGTGTCATGAGTGGAGCAGAGCGGTGACGACGATAACGGCAATTTAGAAAACACTTCGTCACTCATGCACGCAGTGGTTTGTAGGTCAACGCCTCAAAGTTCACTCACCAAGAAGAGGCATTTTTTTGTTCCTAATGCAGATTTACATCATCACTCTTTGTCTTTGTCTCCGTCCTGTAGTCATGTGATCAGTTATCTTTGTCTCATCTGCTGCTATGACCTCTCCAGTGCAAGAAAGACAAGTACAGGGGTTTGCACAGCGAGCAAACTATTTCCATCTCCCTCTGTCCTCTGTGTCCTCAACTCTGACTCCAACTACCTCCATGTCCTCCCTCACTGCATCCATCAATCTCCTTTTTGTCTCCTACCTGGTAGGATCATTCTTCTACTATTGTCCCTCCTCTGAACATGTCCAAACCATCTCAATCTGTCTTCTCTAGCTTTTCCTCCAAACCTTTCTGTCTGTGTTGTCCCTGTAATCACCTCATTCCTGATCCCGTCCATCCAACAAGTCTTCTATAGGTTATATATTATGAATCAATTGTTACACTAAGGCTTCTAAACTCTAACCTTCTTGAAACCACCACCTTTTTTTCCCCCATCCTTTTAGGATTCATAGAAAACATTGACCCCCCCTTCCATTTCTGTCTCTCTGAATCAATATCTGCAGATGTCCATGTTCTTGTGATCCTCATAATATGGTGAAATTGACTGTTAAAATGATTAATGGCTGCGGTTGTGCCGCAACCACAATACGTGGTCTATTGATCACAGTTATATGTTGCAGTGCCTCGGTGTGAATGAGAGAGAGAGAGATAGAGACAGAGAGAGAGACCATCTATGCTGATAAGAATACAACTAAGGCATTATGGAAAGAAACCAGGTTCTGTTCGACCTTTATTTGTGATGCCATCTCCAGGTTGAAGGGCCAGGTGAGGCCTCACAATGAGGACTGTCCTCTGAACTCTGAAATGCTGTGTATTTGTTTGTGCTTTAGGAAAAACGGAAGACAGGAAATGTTTGAGTACAGTGTTGGCAGCCACGTGCTTACCTTGGTTGCCCTGGCAACAGTTCAGACACGGCAACCAAGTCCTTGAAAGCAGCAAAGCTCAGAGAGTGAATAGAACAATACGACGATGCGATGGAGGATGGAGGTTGGAGGATGGAGGGGGCTGTGGACTCAGTTCAGCTTCCGTTCTTGTATCTGCGGAGTCGAGCTTTTACAATAGCGACAGTTACACATAGTTCTGAAGTGTCTTGTCACCGTGATAAAAAAAGAAGATTTTAGTTGTTTCCTTCCTTTACGGATGTCACTTTCAACAATGTTGTTGCGTTGTTTCCCCCCCCAGTGCTCACTCTGACGACCGAGTCCGAGTGGAAAGGAGAGACTCGGACCAGTTTGAGTTTGCCACCGCAATGAGCACGGTCACTGGGTTCTACACCAACAACACGTCAAAAGGTGTGTTTGGTTTATAGGCTGCAGCGTCTGATGGGTCTGATGTAACTCTTGAGCTTGAGGACGGTTGTGTTCTGGTCCCCTAGGCTCTCAGTCCCTGTCGAGCGTGGCGTCCTTGGAGAGCGCCATCATCTGCTGTCTGGGGCCACTCATCCAGTACCTCCAAGAATTTAACTTGGAGAGAGTTCTTGGGAGTGAAAGGTACAAATAGAACTTCATAACACCTGAGCAAAACACACAGTCCATCCAACGGATCATTTTCATCATCGTCTCACCTCTACGGTTTGGAGCATCATGAATTTTGGGCATGTCTGATTTATTTATGAAGTTTGGGGGTTTCATTTGCATATTCTAACAGTCAGTTAAAGTAGATATTTCTGCTCCTCATCCTAAAATTTATTTAAGATCTGCCTTAAACATCGCACACGTAGTAACATAGCAAGAAGTTACAAGTTAACAGTGATATTTCTTTTCTTAATTTAATATTTACTTAATATTTACCTGTGTAAATAAGAAAAAACAACCCAGTACAAATACAAAATCTTTGCTGTTTTCAGTATTTATTGTTTTTTTTGTCTATGTTTTTCTCCAAACAGCTCATTCCAGCGTCTCTCCACCCTGTCGGAGTGTATGAACCTTAGTGCTACAACTCTCAGAAACCTGGAAATCCTCAGAAATCAGGTCAAAGCAGCAGCTCCTTCAGTGTTTCTCAATGACCTGTTAAATCTCAGCAAAAAAAGAAACAGTTAATGTTTTTTAGATGATTTTAATGATAAAAGTTTGTTGGTGTCGACTAACAGACTGATGGGGGCCTGAAGGGCAGTCTGCTGTGGGTGGTGGACCACACCTCTACCTCATTTGGGAGGAGACTGATGAGGAAGTGGGTGACCCAGCCGCTCACAAACGTCCAGTAAGTTCTGACATCAACCCTGTGTTCAGTTTAGTGTTAGGGAATCTAAATATTTTAAATCAATTTTATTATTCTTTGTTTGTACAAATGAAATTCTCTCAGACAAATTTATTTTTTTGGTTTAGTTGAAGTCAATAGTAATGTACTGGCAGAAATTGAAGAAAGATGTCTTTTGACAACTCTTATTATTTTTTCATTTGTTTTCACAACAATCTGCTGCCATCTAGCAGAAAAGGATGTAATTGCTCTGTCTGCCATGCAAAAAAACAAATATATTTGCAAAAAAACCCAAATATATTTGCAATTCTAATGATCTAATGATCTCTTATGGGCCACAACACATTGGTTGGGAATCACTACTATAGTCTGAGAAATGTAAAATGAGTCTATGACAGGAAGGAGACCCTAGAAAAGTGATGTATTATTAAATATATTTTATATATTTTATTCATAAGTAATCTTTACATACCCAAGAATCCTGTTCCAAATGCAGTATATCTCACACCTGCTTCATGGTTTCATCACCCGTTCACTGTCACTGTTTCCTGTTCCGTGTGAAGCTCTCCCGGGGCATGGATTACAGTGGCGGATGGAGTAGTTCTCTCAGATTATATACATAGATAGCCTCTATACTGGATTGCAGTGAGAATAAATCCCAGATTACACTCAGGCATATTAATCCCAAGGCACACAACATCATACATATGTCCATTGGGAATACATCAGACTTTCAAGGCTTAGATGTTGCTCTGATGTCCATTTGTTACATAAATACATTGCTGCAGCAGGTTTTTCAGGATTGTAGACTTTGCAGAATCTAGTTTTCTATAATAATATTTAACTCTTCCTCCCACTTCTGCCTATTGCTATTCTGCCTTCTGTCTCTTAATTCATACATTATAACCAGCCGGTAAACCTTTCCCTTCACCTTACTTCACCTGACACTCCAACTTTTCTCCAATTGTTCCATCCTGCCACCACTCTATTCATCTCCTCTCCTCCACAGGTTGCTCTGAATAGTTGATCCTACGTATCTAAACCCCTCCACCTTCACCACCTCCACTCCCCGTAACCTCACCATGCCACTGTTCTCCTTTTCATTTAGACGAATGTACTCCATCTTGCTCCTCAGGTTCTTTACATGCTGCCGTGCAGGTGGAGGAGTTTAAGATGCTGAGATTCTCTTTAGGAGAGACAGGGATGGACAGGATCAGGAATGATGTGATTAGAGGGACAACACAAACAGGAAGGTTTGGAGAAAAAGCTAGAGAAGACAAATTGAGATGGTTTGGACATGTTCAGAGGAGGGACAGTGGATACATTGGTAGAAGAATGATCCTAGAGATGGAGCTACCAGGGAGGAGACAAAGAGGAGATTGATGGATGCAGTGAGGGAGGACATGGAGATAGTTGGAGTAGAACATGGAGAGGACAACAGGAAAAAGGGACATGCTGAAAGGGGAATCCAAAGTCTATTTCTCTTGTAAAAATGTCATGTCACACCACAGCACCCCTCTATTCTTTAAAGGTTAATTATTCATATTTTACAGAGTCAATTGTAAAATGTCTTCTTAAATATCAGTAAGATGTGAATTGCATACAACCTTTTTGATTTAGCTATGCCTGTCCAACGCTTCCCTTTTCCCTGTAACCTCACAGAACCATCTCAGAGCGACAGGACGCCGTTCAGGAGATACTGCAGTCAGACAGTGTGACATTAAACTCTGCCAGATCCCTGCTCTCACATTTACCCGACCTGGAGCGAGGCATCTGCAGCATATACCATAAAAAGGTAAACATCTGAGAGGGAGACAAATCACAGTCTCAAATCAATGTCCTGGGTTTCAACATCGAACCAAATCCCACACGTCCCTTAATCACCAACAGTCACCTCTCACCTCAGAGCCATTAACTCTCTGAGTCTGTCTCATTTCCTCATAGAACATCTTTGAAATTGTTATTTCATCTGTGCATATGTGTGCCTGGTTCTCATATTCTTATACTTGTGGGGACATGCTATTATTTTGGTTGATATAAAGTTTGGGGGGTCAAATTTTTCTCAGGCATATACTTGTAATAGGGAAGGTTATCACAGTGGTTTTCAGTTATTGTCTCTCATGACCCCCAAAGCCGAGGCCCAACCTGACGATATATATCTATATAACCCGCTGCATGAGTTGCTGCCACCTAGTGACTGTAGTTTTGCTATCATTTAAACCTTATAACATCGGTTCACTTTTTTACAGTGTGACATATTCCATTAAAACCCTCTCATGACCCTTCCGGCAACACACAGCGCCCTCCCAGGGAGGGGGGCCCGGCCCTGCTGTGTGAGAAGTACTTAGTAGTTGTTGAAGAGACAAAATTTGTTCACCATTCAAAAGTGGAACGTGTAACAAGATATTACAGCAGACACCTCCAGCAGATTTAACACACACACACACACACACGCGCAACTAATTGTCAGTGTGCCCATCTGTAGATAAATTGGCCTGTGGGTAATGGCCTATGTTTCTATTGCTCATAATGGGTAACAGAGAGGGAGGGAGGGGGAGGAGAGAGGGGAGCAGGCATGCCTATGGTTTTCCACTAAGTGTCTGTTTGGCTTCATAAAAGAGCAACAAGGGGGCAGCTGTCACGGGGAAGCATTAAAGCTGCAGCCTGTGATTAATATCACAGGCTGTGGTTGGTCTGGTCCTCATTAGCCTTTCATGACATGATGCTGGGCTGTGACGTTGCTAATAGCTATTTGAAGTCAATATAATATCCAGGACCACTCACCTCTCAAAGGTGAGGCGCGCAGTATTAATTCATAATTAGTTTGATTTTATGACATGAATATGACCTTATTTCTTTGAGGTTTGATCTACGGCCGTGATATTTTATATTTATCATATATATATATATATTTTAAAGTAAAGTTCTTGTCATTTACACCACTGCACACAACGAAAAATATCATCTCTGCATTTAACTCGTCACCAAAAAGGGCATGGAGGTGAATGGAGTTGGAGTTGAGGATGCGGAGGACAGAGTGAGATGGAAATTGTTGACTCGCTGCAACCCCTGAAAAACGGGATAAGCCCAAAGGAGGATTATCTTCCACTTCTGTGATGACCCAAAACACTTTGTAGATATTGTTGTGGATATGTTAATTATAAATCACACTAAATTTTTTTGTGAATTTTTTTAAATTTAAAATTTAAAAGTACCCGGAAAAACCTAGCGCTCAGTTAGCGCTATGCTAAAAGCTCCCCCCAAAAATCTCTTAAAAGCATTAGTTCCCAATTATTTTGCCGATAATATGAAAAATATCTTACTTTAGTCCAACACTGACTTTTAGTTTTATTTCAAACTCACAAAGTCGAGTCTTTCTGAGGCTAGCTAAATGAGGCTAAGCTGAGGCTAGGCTACCAGAATACCTTTTTATTTTTCCTGATTTTTCTTTTTCACATTCTAATAAAGAAAAGATCCGGTGATGATTGTCTTTTTCTTCAGTCTTCCACACAGGAGTTTTACCTCATTACCTGCAGCCTTTGTCGCATTGCTCTGGAGCTTCAGGCTTTAGTCCCAGCCATCCAATCACAGATCAGCTCCAGGCTACTTCGAGAGCTTTTATTGGACATTCCCAACCTGCTCTCACCTGCACATGGCTTTCTTAAGGTGCTCGACAAAAAAGCAGCCAAGTGAGTATGAAGCACGGAGCGAGAATACAATGAAGATGTAAGAGGAAGGACATCAAAGTAGTCAGGCGCTGTGTGTTATTAACAAAGGTTAACGCTGTTTTTAAAGATCTATCTTTTTTAAGGCGATGAAAATGTCCGTGGGCTGCACAGAAATTTTCTTTCCCTTTTGCAAATGTCTTTAACAACCCATTAAGCACGTTGTACTATTATTAAGATTAACTGCAAGCTCACTTTCTGCTCGATTGCACCGACAACCTCATCAAACACACCAATGCAACTGTGAAAATCTGACACCCATACAGGTAAATACAAAACAATGGACTGACAGCGAGATCGAGATGACGATCTGAAAAAATTGTTACGGCACATTTGGCTCAGTATCAATCAGATATGACAGGGAAAAAGCACGATCAGCATGTCTTCATCTACTTATTTATTTGTAGATTAGGAAATGGATGGAATGTAAGAGAGTGACAGTGGATTAGCTGAGTTTCTGCTGCAAGATAGTACGATTGTTGGCATTTTATTTTTTGGCAGCAGGATTTTTTTTATTTAATTTGGAAAATTTGGAACATGTAAGACATTTTCTTGTCTCAGTATTTTTTTTTATTAAGACTTAACATTAGTCCACCATTAGCAATCATCTGTATTTCACCTGGTATTTCTGCAGGTTAGGTAAAAAGAGCGAGCTGTTCTCGGATCTGTCTGGTTTTCCTGTTCTCCGGGAACGGAGGGAACAGATAGGGAACGTCCTGTGTGAGATTCAGGAACACCTGAAAGAAATCAGAAGGATTCTGAAGGTCCCCACACTTGACTACAAAACAGTCTCTGGGCAAGAGGTATTCTGTGTGTGTGTGTGTGTTTGGTTCTTGTGGGTACATTTTGAAACTGCCTAGATTTGTAGCATTTATGGTTAATCTTAGCTTCAGTTTTTCTTCTTTCACCTTCTGACCTTAACTCTGTTTCCTCAGTTTCTGATCGAGTTGAAGAACTCACAGACTTCCTCTGTTCCACATGACTGGACCAAACTCAACAGGTGAATTGATTTTACTTTTAGAAAAAGTCACTGGTTTCTAACCCAATGTAGCCTCTGTATTTTTGGGATTCCAAGATTTTATGTCAGTGTCTGTGGAACCTCTATATATTGACAGAACTGACGTGATCAAATCAATAGTAGCTATTTATTGATAATGACCAAATGATCAGGTAACCATATCAAACTCAGGCTTGTGGACCAAATCTGGCCCACAGTTTTATTATTTTGGTCCTGTGAGATTATTTTAAATGTTAGAATAAATGTTAGAACAAATTTTATGTTCTATATTCTAAATATTAAGTTTGTCTCAGGACTTCACTTTTTTATAGTTTGATTATTTTATTATATTTTTAATGAATCACAGTAAAATAAAACTTACCTTTTCCACACAAAAAAGAAAAAAAAGGCACTATTTAAAAATATTTGAATAACAGTCAATAAGCAACAAATAGACAGATTATAATTATAAAAAATATGATTAGTATAAAAAATATTATTAAGAAAGGGTGTACAGTTGACAGGGACCCGAAACAAAACATTGTTCATGAAAATATTATTTTGATCATTATTATCAATGGTCCAATTAAAATCATCTCCTGGACTGATGGGCTGTACACTGTGTTTGTGTTGAAAGAGTGAAGTTAATTGGTGGAGTCTGGTGGCTTGGCCCTGTGTGTGTGTGTGTGTCTGTCTGTGTGTTTGTGTGTGTGTGTGTGAACTCTGAGAGGGTTAAACTAATGAGCACAGTGTGTTGACTGTAAGGTCCAGTCACAGTGACAGACTAATGAGTTTGGATCTTTTCATGTTTACCAGTTGTGCAGGATTAGAAAGTTGTTTACTGAGGCGCTCGACACATAAGACAGAGGTTTTTTTTTTTTAAGGTTGGCTGTACAATTGTACAGACGATGTAAAAAGTTCCTAAACATTGATCTGAAAATGATTCAATGTGATTGTTTGACTTTTCAATGCTGCAAAAGAGTTGAATACACATATTAGTGGTTCTCAACCGGTGGGTCGCAAGCCAAAGTTGGGACGCAGGCCATTGGCGGATTCATGTGAAATGTGTAAAAAATAGTATTTATAGATTTTAAAACTTTTTCTATGCTGGAACAAGTTACTGAATAGTAAAAGAGTATGGATACTGAAGTGTTAGTGAATGTTATTAAGGTTACCAGCTTTTGATGCTAACCTTAAAGAGGGTGTCTTTTTTTTTTTTCTTTTTTATGGTTGTATAAAATCTGTATCCGTGTCAGATATAATATTAAATTGATAAACGAAACGCAAATTATGCAAAAAAAATGTACAATACTTTCTTTGTCCTCTGCTGTCTCAGTCCCAATATAATATCACTTATTAAAATGTATTATTAACAGGTTTGATTTTTTTTTTTTTTTTTTTTTGGTTTACACATGAACAATCAGCAACAAGTGATGACTTCATCTCTCTTTTCCACCTTAGCACCAAGGCAGTCAGCAGGTTTCATTCTCCATTCTTGGTGAAGTGCTACAGGACGCTCCAGCAGCTCCGAGAGCAGATGCTGCTGGACAGCCAGAGAGAGTGGATCAACTTTCTTGAGTAAGACAGACACACAGCAGACAGCAGAACCAGAGTAATAATACAGATAATAAAAAATAAATAAATAAACAGAGATGTGAGCTTCAGCACTTCTTCTCTTATCAGGACAGAGTTGTTCAACTGTAATATAACTGTGCAAACTTTAATGGACAAATGAACACCTCCCTCCTCCCCTCTCCTCCTCTCATATCTTCCTCCAGTCAGTTTGGGGAGCACTATCACACCATGAAAAGGGCTATTAGTCACCTAGCAACCATGGACTGTCTCTTCTCATTGGCTGATGTTGCCAAACAAGGGGACTATTGCAGGTGATGTCTCTCTATTACCGCCATAAAAATGAGTCTGCCAGCTGATACATTTTGTGTGTGTGTGTGGGATCTCTGCTAACGTGGGGGTGTCCTGCTTCGTGTCCTATAGTCTCAGACAGGCTGTGTGTGGGAGAGTGCACTAGGCTCTCAGCGTGCTCCACGAGAACGCCAACATCATGCACGAACATCACGTCTATTATCCAGAGCTAAATATTTTCTTTTGACAAATGTCTTTGCTTTTTGTGGGTTTTTAAGTGTTTTCTCACGTCAGTGGTGACGGCAAATATTTTGTCATAACTTAATTTTTGTCCTACTCCATTTATCATAGGAATTTCTGATATTCGATGCATGCATTAGTGGATGATTATGTAATGACTTCATTGAAAACTGGTGATTGTGTTGAACTTGATGCGTCTTGTGTTCAGACCAGAACTGTGTGAGAATCAGCGCCAGATCGTGATCAGGGACGGTAGACATCCTGCCATTGATTTACTGATGGGAGCAAACAACCAGTATGTGCCCAACAACACTGAACTACAGGTACTCAAGCATACACACATTATGGATGTCTGAAATTATTGGTCAACTCAGTGGTCCCAAACCACTAGGCCGGGAACCGATACCAATTCCGGGTGCACAGAAATTGTTCCTTTTGCCCCCATCTGTCTATTACTTCCACTTGATCCATACTCATATTAACAAAAGAACTGACCAATAGAATGGCGAGGATTCCATCATCAATAATGCAACTA